>CM042150.1:14622076-14637076 GCA_023376005.1 Doryteuthis pealeii | reverse complement strand
TACTAGTACAAAATAAAGATACATTTTTGAAACACATTGCCTGAGGGGTGGGAGTAAAAAATTCAATGTCAACGAGTTTGTACCCTAAGTAAGTAAAATCATCAAATTCATTAAAGGATTAAAAAATAAAACAATTTGAAATGTAAACTTTAAATATGTATTAAAATAAAACAAACTATATATAGATATATAATACCAGTCATGTATTTATTAAAACTTGTTTTAAAAAACAATTTTGAGTGTATTTATTGAATAAATACACTCAAAATTTGAACATGCCAAAAATCGTAAAATAAATTCTATTCTATGTTATGACGATTTTGGTAATGTGATGTAAGCAGTGACGTAATTTTTGTTACAAAAACCGGAAGCGAATCTCCATTATTAAGATATATAATATAAAGAGAGAGAGAGAGGGGAACTAAGGTTGATAGTTGCCCGAAGAAACTGCCTGAAGTTTCAGATTCATCATCAGGTTGCGCTAACAGAACGGATTCCCATCTGTCTGTCTCTCTTCTATCGGTCAATGTCCCCGGCGAGTCTCTCGCTCGGCATCCAGAATTCGCGCTGGGCTGGATGATGTAGGTTTTTGCTGGTTGGCCTACACTGGGGTGTGCATGTATAGGTGTTCTGCATGTCTTGTTCGTATTAATGGTTTGTGAGATAAACGTTAATTCTGAATCGTGTGTATATATAATGAAAATAGCATGGCCCATATATCTAATGTGCATAACTAAAGGAACGTGTTGAAAAATAGTACTAACATTTGATGACTGTTTGGAATGAAGCATGTGAAAGTTTTTCTGCTGTATTGCGAGAATCCTATCCCTTCAACTGGTGGCGAAAAAATAAAGTTATTTATAGCAGTTGAATATACAAGCCGTTCCATTTTCATCAAATTCATATCAAATGCATACGTCTAAGTCACACTTCCAGAAATGAATATATATATACATATATATGTGTGTATAATATATATATATATATATATATATATATATATATATCCCAGTTCTACTCCCTCTATTTCCCACACACCCACACACGTGTGTGTTTGAGTGTGCATCTGAATGCACATATATTCAAGATGAATACAGTGTAATTGTTCCTAGTGTTAAATTATCTATAGCAACACATCAGGTATAAATTGTTGAAATGTCAGACTCGTTCGGCAGTCATTCACACGGCTCAGCTTCACACACACACAAAAAAACTAACACGCAGATAAACCAACTAAAGACGTTTTCCTGAAATTAAATCTACAGTTATTTATGCATGTAAGCACGTGGTAGCCAAGCAGTCGTATTTTTAGAAGGTTGTAGAATATTCGGCTTATTAGATGCGCATCCTATTCCTCTTTCTGACAAACAATGCATTTCTATACCAATAAAATCTTGTACAGCTAGGTGGTATCTCATCTTCCTATATATATATATATATATATATATATAAAGTCAGCCACGTGTAGACACACACGCAAGAAAAACATCATCCTCGCGACAAGGTATGATATTATTGACTGTATCCAGTTCTGTGGTTTATCATGTGCGTACTAAATGTTGAGGCTAAGGGTCTTACTATCCTGAGTATGGCGTTATGCTGTATCTGATAATGGGGTTCCAATTCTGGGGAATGTGGAGTGCCCTTCATCGCTATTCATCCCAGGTCTGCCCTGACTCTCTGTGTTAGTCTCTGTTAGGGTCCCATCTATGGGTTACATAGAAAAAAACTAAGTTCAAAAATGTGTTAAAAAATTTTAGTACCTATGAATGATGAGACACCGAGATATTTGGTTATAGCGAAACGCAGTAAAATCAGTCCGAACATTAATTAGCTCATTAGTCAACTGTTGAAGTTCTTAATTTTAGATTATTTAAGGATCTGAGCCAAGCCATCTGGTAGACTTCTCAAGGGGTGCTAGCAACTCTACAACACATTAAAAAAAACATAGTAAATGATTTTTGTAAGAAAGCGTGTTTATGTTTTGAATGGGTTAAGGCTTGGAAATGCTATAAAAATTACTGGTCATAAATATTTGAACAAGGCCAGTGTCTCTCGTATTTTTATGACCAGGATTCCAGAAACCATTAATAATTGTGTGCAGATTGATCCAAATTAATTGTGTTGGCATCTCTTTCAAATGCCAACCTATGTTTGTTTTGCCTTTGTTTTTTGTTTTTTTGTTTTTTTGTTGTTTTTTGTTTTTCAATCTGCCTGATCGATTATGAACAATGTTGATTGCCATAAAGATTTTTGCTCTTTTTGCATTATGTTCTTGTTTATAACTGCGTCCGCTCGAATAAAATACACAGACTGCCTCCCACACAGAGGCGTGGGGGGTGTCTAAGATCTGCTCCCTCCCATAAAAGTTGTCCTTTCTATGACAAACTGTATTCTGAACGTGTGAGTATGGCATTATCCCTTTGTTTCCCTACCCTGGGTATGATGTTAAACTGCATCTAGTGAAGTTTCAATTCTGGAGCTTAGCGGTGTGTGGTAGTACGTGTTAGGGTTCCATCTATGGGGTCAATAGAAAAAATGTGTTTTAAAAAAAATTGAGAATGAATACCCATTTAGAATGAATAAAGCAACGCGTCTCCGGCAATGAATAAACCCAGTGTTGACATGTAAAATCCAACCAATCAATCTTATATATATATATATATATATATATATATTATATATATATATAAGGTGTCAAACAGTATGCAGATTTTTGTACTTTTTGACACCCCTACTATGCTAAAAAATAACGTTTCATTCATTGTTCATTTCTATCTTGGTAAATACAGCTTCAATCACGATACTTTTATGACACATCTTATATATGAATATATATATGTGTGTGTGTGTATATGTGTATGTGTGTGTATGTGTATGTATGAATGTGTGTGGGTATATATGTGTGTGTGTGTGTGTGTATATGTGTATATTTGTGTATGTGTGTATATGTGTATATTTGTGTATGTGTGTGCATATATGTTAGTAAATATGCACAAAAATACTTTTCCACTCTCACTATGTAATGATATGACGTCAAACACAAGGATAAATCTACGTTACTCTTTACCTCTCCCTCCACCACCCTACAATGTAATTAGTTCACCTTACTGTTCCTCTCAGTTTAGTTGGAGTTTTACCTTACACTTGTGAGTAGTTCACCTGTCACATCAAAACTCAAACCTTAATTCAACTGGCGGCTATTAGCCAGTTTTAGGTCCAATCAAAAACGAGGGCTATTTTTAGACTTTATTGAAAGAAAAGTCTCCTTGCTTTTCCATATTGCTATCAAGTCTCGCCTGTTGATATATGTATTTGACGTTGGCAAAAATATATTAAGATTCTACCTAAACCCCGTCCCCAGTCTTACCTCAACTCCTGCGCAACTCAACAAACATACCCTGATTAATAAGGGTGGGTAACGGAGAGAAAGAAAAAAAATTATTCTGACGTCAAAATGCCAGGTGTCTATAGATAAAGAGACACAATGATGGTGCTGTAAAGTGAGAGACTTGTCAAAAGTTATGGTTCGTTTGGTGTTTAATGTTGGGGAAGCTGATGAAGTTGAAACCTCTGGCGCTATTGTTGAATTTGCACTACGTTTATATCGGGTCGTTGTCCTCGTTTTTCAGATTAGTCGGGTGGCCAGTTGGCAGTGTCAAACATATATTGGTACTTTTTATGTCACTTCTCCTCGAGCACTTCTGGGAAGTGTTAGTCGCGTGTATTCTGTCCAGAGAAGAAACGCGATAAGACACTTGCCCAAAGAAGACACGCAACACACACACGAGTGTCTTCTGAGTAATGCCTTGTCGCGTGTCTTGTTAAGGGCAATGTTTTGTTGTTGTGCGTCGCTCTTCTTCTGGTCAGTGTCGTTGTCGTCGCATCTTCGCGTCGCGTCTTATTCTGGGCAGTATCTCCGTGTCGTGGTCGCGGGTCGCGTCTTCTTCTTGGCAGTATCTTCGTGTCGTCGTCGCGCGTCGCGTCTTCTTCTTGGCAGTATCTCCGTGTCGTGGTCGCGGGTCGCGTCTTTCTTCTTGGCAGTATCTTCGTGTCGTCGTCGCGCGTCGCGTCTTCTTCTGGGCAGTAGTCGTCGCGCGTCGCGTCTTCTTCTGGGCAGTATCTCGTGTCGTCGCGCGTCGCGTCGTCTTCTGGGCAGTATCTTCGTGTCGTCGTCGCGCGTCGCGTCTTC
Source organism: Doryteuthis pealeii (assembly GCA_023376005.1). NCBI lineage: Eukaryota > Metazoa > Mollusca > Cephalopoda > Myopsida > Loliginidae > Doryteuthis > Doryteuthis pealeii. Next base: position 14,632,884 of record CM042150.1, on the reverse strand, counting down.
TTCTTGGCAGTATCTTCGTGTCGTCGTCGCGCGTCGCGTCTTCTTCTGGCAGTATCTTTCGTGTCGTCGTCGCGCGTCGCGTCGTCTTCTGGGCAGTATCTTCGTGTCGTCGTCGCGTCACCGCCTCTCTCATTAGTATGAAAGCAATATCTATTTTCACTTTCGTACCGTATAAAATTGGATAATGCAATTTGTAAACTTATTGCGACATAAAATAACTCACCCATTGTTGACATGTCGTAAAACCAGCCAATGGTTGACTGAATTGAAATGGCTATCAGCCAGCTGACCTGTCACTGAATTAAAATTAATTGATCTGAATAGGATTTTCGCGCTAAGTGGCTGATCCATTCCATTTAATATTTACTTATTCCACAGAGCATGTAGTCTTAGCAGTCCATGACATGCAACACTCTGTTTTGGCTATTATTTAAGCTAGAGGAGCAGTCAAGTCAAGCTGTAGCACTTCTATGATTGTCCCACCCCTATTTTCCTTATGTCTACCCCCAAACTTTTTTATCATATGTGCTTGAACGTGGTGACTGAAGGTCTTATTGTCTTGGGTATGACGTTACTATATCTGGGTAAAGTTTGAGTTCTGGAGCTCTGTGGAATGTGGAGTACCCTTTCATTGCTATTACTCCCAGGTCCACTCTGACTCGGGATGGCAATACCTGTTAAGGTCCCATATATGGTTTAAATAGGAAATGTGTTGAAAACAAATTAAGTATCCATAAAGAATGAATAAAAACAAAACTATCTTCGGCATAAAATAACCCAATGAGTTGGCATGCCGGAAAACCCAACCAACATTCTACAGGGAACTTTTCCATCGTGTTGGTGGGACATAGAATACGATGACTATATCCACTGCAAAAGGGATAAGACCCCCCCAAAAAAAGTCTTTGGTATGTCAGTAAACTGTATATGATGGTGAAGCTTTAGTTCGAGAGATCAGTGGAGTGCCCCCAACATTGCTATAATATCCATTCCCACATTGAGTGGTAGTATCTGTTAGGGTCTCACTTATAGGTCAAATCGATCTATTTAAAATGATTCTTATTCGATATGAATGCGTGCAAAAATATTCTGAAGAAATGTCTCCCTAAAAAATAAGAATGTACAATGGTTGCGATTCCCTAAGCTCTTGGCATAACATAACCCTAGACTGATTGACATGCCGTTAAAATCAGACAATTGAAACCATACTGAGTACTGAATACCCTTTCACTGACATTACTCCCAGTTCCCGGAATAGTATTACCTGTAAGGGTTCTATCTAAAGGTCAATTGAATATTTAAGTAATTTGATATGAATAACTGACCTCATATAATAGCCAATATAATGATAGCTATAATTGTTTACTAAGGATTATAATGACTGACTTAAAACTGTGTGCAAAGAAAGGCCCATTATTAAATAGATAATTATTTAAAATCCATATAATTATTAGTAGTAGATGAGAATACGCGAAAACATAAAACTGCAAATTATTTGTATTACATAGGAATACTCGCTATCTTATAACTCTATGCGAAAAATACTTAAACTTATATACAATATACATATACATGGAAAGTAATTCCCTAAACTCTAGGCATAAAATAAACCTCGACAGATTGTTATGCCGTTTAAATCTGGTATGATTCTGGTTGCCACTTTTGGCGTTTGGGTTTCTAATTGGTACATCCAATGGTAGAAAAGGGTGGAGTTTCAGTAGTAGGAAGTTCAATTGTATTCGTTTAATTCCTAGGTTGAACAAGAGCACTTGTATCAGAGATTCCTGTCGTAGTTTTTTTGGTATTACGTCTAGTTAGCAACTGATTTCAGGACGATTATCAATGATCTTAAATGCATTCTGTCACTTGTTTTATTGGTCAATGCAAGCTGCTGATGTTAGGATAGTCCAGGAATATGTGGAAATTTTTGTAGATCTTATACCTATACTGTTGGAGGCGCGTAGTGTAATGGTTAGTTGTAGGAAATGGACTCGTCGACCCGAATTCAAATATTGAACAAGGATGTTTGCGTTTCACATCGCGATAATACCCAAGTATGGGTAAATAGTGGGGCGGCCTAGGCTCTTTAACCTTGGCTAGGTAACCAGTCTAGGAGAATGAAAACTATGAATTCAAACCTATTAAACTCCGCTTAAGAAATTGACCTTGTGTCTCATTCTGCTCGTGCGGAGGGATTAGTAAATACATGAATAAATCTTATTATAATGGAGATTGTGGGTTTTTCTGTCTGTAACCGAAACTATATTACTACTTAAGTCACAATTCCCTTTGTTATTTACGTCACATTCTTCATGATTTGATTTTTATTTAAATCTCAATTATTAATAAAATTGTTTTTTGTTATTGATACTGTTGGCCTTATCTACATTAATAACATGAAATTGTATTTATATATACAACAAAATAGCGGTTCACGATGTGAATGGGAAGGCTAATTTGCATATTGATCTTAAGAATTTGATTTTAATAAATATATGCTTAGTATTATTGATTTCTAATTTTTTGGTTTTATCTTATTGAATATGAGCGAAAATCTCGGGGATAAACCTTAAAAGAAATCCATTTACAAGAAGAAATAATTGTAATTTTATTCGTTACTTCCTATTTTAACTAAATAGTTAAATTAGGAAAATGTACCAATGAAAGACGGGAGTAATGGAAAATGATGGAATAGTTAGTTTCAAAGTTGTTCTATTTTTCAATCATACCCCCTCTGTTCCAAATCTCTTTATCTGCATTCTTATTCAGTTTCATTAGCCTTTATAATTTAACATATTTTATTATATAAAAACATAAATACTTGCACCCGGAGGGTGTATATATTTGCTAGTAAATATAATATATATACCCTTAGATAGTTCAACAAAATCAGTCTTTGTTTTCGAGCAAATATTAAATCTAAAAGTATTTTTCTATTTTTCCTTGTCTTAAACAAAACTAAAACAATTGGTAAACATTTTGAGAATAACTTTAAAAGTGTTTACATGAAAAATAATTTTTGTTAATGAATTCCTGGTTAAGATCCCTAGACGTGAAAATCTGTCATTTAAAATTGACACTTTCTTTCCGCTTAAAACGTATTAGAATAAAGGTTTTCATCTGTCACTAAAACGTCCATCTTATTTTTTTTCTTAAGAAAACTTGACAATGATATGACATTAAGAAAGTAAAACTCATTAAAGTCGATGTGATAAAAGATGCTGAAGTGAAACTGTCAGTAACCACATGTTGACTATATATCCACTTTATCATATATATTATATATTGTTATATATATATATCCGGGTTAGCTCAGTCGGTAGAGCGTTCGACTAGAAACCACAAGGTTCCTAGTTCGATACCGTCCCTCGCCAACAGCGTATGAGTAGCACATGGATGTGTGCGGTAAAGTAAGGACCTGATGGTAGGTGTGGCGCTTCACCTCAGACGCTATTATAATCTCCTTGGTCTAGTGCTAGTGAAAGGGGATAGACTCCCTCGCTGTTTGGCTGATACCGACATTAGGCCACCCGACGACTTTTTACTTATATATATATATGTGTGTGTGTGTGTGTGTGTGTGTGTGTGTAAAACAAAATCGAGATTTTTTTGTACTTTTTGACACACCTTGTATTCTGAAAGAAATAACGTTCCATTCATTATTTTTTTCAGAATAGTGTCAAGAAGTATCGGGTTTAAAGCAGTATTTACCATGATAGAAATGAAGAATGAATGGAACGTTTTTTTTTTTGTTTTTTTTTTCAGAATACAAGGTGTCAAAAAGTACTAAAAATCTTGATACTTTTTGACACCACCTTGTATGGTGTGTGTGTGTGTGTGTAATATATATATGTGTGTGTGTTGTGAGAACACGATTTAAAGAGAAATACATCGGACAGATATACTTCGTGGTTGTGTGGAGATATTCATGTGACTACACCTATGACTTCCCTGCTGATTTGAAGCCTACCTTGCCAGAACTTTTTGGAATTAACTCATGAGACATAATGACATTCGGTATTGATGGTTCATATATCTTCCAGCGAGAGAAAAAAAGAATCATGACATCCTCATCCTCCCTTTTTCCCACCACCATCTCTTAACCTTATCTTTTTCACGTCTGGTTTTGTTCATCATTATCTGAACTTTGTGCATTTCATTTTTTTCTACTCCGTGTTTGGTGGGTTTTTTTCTTGTCCTTTCATTCCTTTTCTTATATTTCGTTCGTCATTCTTTATTTCCGCTTTGTCTTATCTTATTATAATAGAAATGTGTGTGTCTGTAACCGAAACTACGTCACAACCAACGTCACGATTTCCTTGGTTATTAACTTTATATTCTCCATGGTTATTAAATAATCTTTATTTAATCTTAATTAGCATCTTATTTATTAACAATGTCTCTATTAATGTCTAAGATAGATTTGTCTCAAAAACAACCCATATTATTAATGTGTTATATATCCTAAAGGAATAAATATATACATAGCATATGGTGTGAATAATTTGCATACCGATTTTAACAAACCGTGATTAATATATATTTGGTGTTATTGATTTCTAATATTGATTTATTCGTAAACGTGTTAGAAGCAATCCCTATGTATAATTTTATATTGAAATCAATCAGAATAAAGTAAAAATAAGTCTAATCTTTTTGTGTTGTTATTTAATTTCATTAATCGTTCTAATTCAATATATATTTAATTTGACGAGAAGGTTCCCGAGCCCGACAAGAAATACCCGAAGAAGGCTTTGTGTAGATAACAAAGATGAGGACAATAGTTCGAATAATCCAAATTTTCAAGCCTCCTCTCAAAAATTCAGAAATAATATATAAATAAAATTTAAATACTTGTGCCGAAAACGCATATTTTTTCTAGTTTTCTTAAAATCTGTCACACCAATATCTTAGTCTCCATCTTTGAATTTTGTTTATCATCCCTTGTTAGCTACATTGCTCCCCACCCCTTACAGGAATTTTCTATTATCTTGTACAAAATGCTCTTTAATTTCTTGCCCAGTTAATCTTTGCATCCATTTTACTCGCTTTTGTTGATTTGCTTTCATTAAATGGACCATATTACCTTTAGGCACCCCTTTTTGATCTCGATTAAGAAAGGACCTGTTTTTTTATTTACACCGTAAATTGTTTGTTAGGGTTAGGTGTTAGTTTTATAATAAAAAATCTAAAAATCGTCTGTTAAAACAACCGGATATTAACGGTGTAAATGAAAAACATGTCCTTTCTTAATCGCGATCAAAAAGGGGTGCCTAAAGGTCATATGATCCCATTAAACCCTTGTTAATGAATTTTTTTTTATTCAATTAAAATCATGGGAAATGCCAAATGAAGTAGAAAAAGCCCCCCCCCCAAAAAAGGTCTTTTACAACCCCTGGGGTGGGGTTTCAATTTCACTTTATTTCTTCGTTAATTTCGTAGCTCTGTAAAAATTATTGAATGTGCATGTGCACTTAGAGGACGGCTTGATTTTTTTTTTTTTTTTTTTTTTTTTTTTTTTTTTTTTTTTAAAAAAAGAAAATAACATTTTTATTGTTTTAGTTTCTATCTGCTTATCCGCCAAGTTCTTATTTCTTATTTTAGCAAACTGCTTCCTTCAGGTTATCAGTGGTACCGAAACCTAGGAATGAAACAGCGACCTTCAGATTATCAGACAATCGTAGTCGTCGTAATTGCTTTGCACTCCCAGCCGTTCTAGTCTTCTCACTAGCACAATCCAACTATATCCTCTCTTCCACTCGTTTCGGCAGTCAAAATGCTACTGCAGACTTTTCTCCCCGATCTGGGAGGGCAGGTCCCTAAATATCTCATTGCTGTGTTTCATTCGGACTCCTCACTCTGAGTTGCACGTTCGGCATTCATCAGCACGCGTCAACCCTCACGACGAGATTCCACATCCGGGCCAATCTGCACTGCTCGTGTGGAATTTCACCAGCATTTCAGTTACGAAGAGGTGATTAGTTCAATTTCCGTGGTCACTCGCCACACTCCTCCCCCTCGCATACCCGGACTCGTTTCGTTCGTGGGGGCTGGGCATCTGCTCGTCCACACTTATGAGTGTCGTCACCTCAGATAAATAATGGATCATTCCGTTTTAATGATAAAGAAAGGGAAAAAAAGGACTTGCTACATAGAAAAAAAGCATAAGAGGGTAGGGGAAAGAAGATAATGAAAATAGGAAAAGAAATAAGAATGAGAGTTAAATCAAGATTATACTTTTTTCAATAGATCTTCACTTATCAAACGTTGTAATTATTAAATTATCATACTCTGGCATCATAATCATAAGAACTAAGAATTCAGCGGACAAGCAACACCAGATAATCAGGAACTACTTTTTTTGAATTTCATCTCTAAGGATTTGGATGGTCTAACGTTTGACCAGATGGTGTTGCAAGATGATAAAATTCGTACAATTAATAAAAACGAGTATATATACAAGGTGTCAAAAATGTATCGAGATTGAAGCTGTATTTACCAAGAAAAAATGAACAATGAATAGAACGTTAATTTTTCAGAATACAAGGTATCAAAAAGTACAAAAAATCTCGATACTTTTTGACACACCTTATATATATATATATATATATATATATATATATATATATATATATATACAAACGTTGTAATAGTTATATTATACTGTAGTATACGCTTAGGCCCTGCTAGTATTGATTTATTATATCAATAATTTCAAATATTTAAGTGTTGATCTATCATGTTCGACACCATGTTGATTGGAGAGTTATATGTAATGGGAGACATCCTCCATGTTCTAATCATTTGGTGATTATCAAGGGAGAGTAAGGTGTGAGAGCTATGAAAATAGGAGAGGGATATGACTAAAGTTTTTTTTGTTCAATGTCTTTTTTTAAGCATTGATGTGTTTTTGACGGGAAGTAACTTGTCTAAGAAATTCACAGAATAGAAAATTACCTGCTTTTTTTCTCTCTCTCCTTCTGTTCATGGATCTCAAAAGATGACGAGTTGAATGTTCAACCAGAACAAAGTGCTTTTAATTAGATGATCATTCTCGTCACGAATTCTATTTTCAGGCATTTCCTTCGGACTTGAATTGTCGTGTCTTGAAAAAGGAATACATCACCCGGTTTCATGTATCACTTTTAGTTTTTAACAGGTCTTTTTTTTTCCTTTCCTTTTTTTTTGTTTCTCTTCTTTTAAAGAACACATCGTGTGGATAGTTGATGATATATTTATTTTTTTATCTTTCACGTCATATGATTTTTTTTCTGGGACAAATGATTGAACTATAACAATAGAGTTGAAGCAGCTTAATTGGCACTTACAAAGACTTTTTAAAATTCAAGTTATTTTTAGTGCTATGTATATATGTATGTGCTGATGCAAGTACCTAGTACACACACACACACACACACACATACATATATATATATATATATATATATATATATAATATTATATATAATGTCACTCATCTTATGTAACATTGGTATGTTCACAGGTTTATATGCATAGACATTTTCTTATGAAATACTCGAAAATACATTAACACACGTACATATTTCTTCTTGTGCCTGGATTCTATGATACGCATCTTCGATTAACTAACCGCTTGAATCAATTTATCTGAATTTTTTAGATGAGGCTTGATGATTAGTATTATTTGGATTATTCGGGCTATTGTCCTCAGCTTTATTGTTATTAGTACAACGTTTTGGCCGATGTGTCCTTCGGCCTTCTTTAGGTCCAATTGGACACATAATATAGTGGATATAGGTGTTGTGTTAATACAGTTCTCAGTGACAGTTATCCCTAGGCTGCAGGTTCAGTCCTGGTCACGGGCGACAGTAACTTAAAATAATAATTAACACAGCTTAACACCTGTACTCCAGCTATGGTTAGCGGAATGAGAAAAGGATACCACCGTGGATTGAATAAAGAGTTGGGTCCAAAGTTCCGTGATGTCTTCCGATTACAAGAAGCATCCAGAGTTCGAGAAGGTTCCTGAGTCCGACAAGAAATACCTGAAGTAGGCCGGAGGGCACATCAGCCGAAGCTTTGTACAGATAACAATAAAGATGAGGACAATAGTCCGAATAATCCAAATAACACTTGAATCAATTAAGCACGTATATAGATCCAATCGTTGACTTATTATATTTTATTGATTTCGCTCTCATCTACTTATACAGGGAATCTTCAAGACGTAAAAACAAACCCAGAAAATATTAATAATCGCTATAAAAAGACCCAATTTATTATTCAATAATACATAAATCAAAATTGTATAATTAATTGTAAATGAATTATATTTTGTATACTTACTTGAATTATCATAACTTATTGAATAATAAAATTCCCATGGTGATATATAAATTTTGTATCTCGCAAAAATGAAAATACTACACATAGATATGTAAGCCTTTCACCCTTTTAAGAGCTACATGTGTTTTAAAACACACACACTCTCACACACACACACAGATTCTTGAAAAAGAGGAATCGCCCCCTTGAAATATTAAATGAAATAGAACTTAACACATCTAACGGAGTTTCTATTTCTTACTTTATCCATGCTTCGCCCAAAATCTATATATATAACTAGACTCACCTGATAAAAAAAACATACGTGGACTCCACAATGACATTGGATTAGGCATATTTTATTCCCTATAGCATTTAATGCTATTGCGCTAACATTTCCTTAGAATGTGCCATTTTTGTTGAGTCAAATTAATATAAATCGAAAAAATATTTAAAATATACTTTCATTTAAAAATAGAAAAGTCAATTTCAGTTGTTATTAAAAAAAGCAACAAACAAGCCAGCTGAAACAAATTATCACTGAAGAATTAACATTTAAGTACCGATACAATTATTTCACGCCTGATTGTGATGTCTATACAACATATCTTACTTGCAGGATCTGTGGATAATACCACAGGAGGATAGTTTAATTATTCCAACGTTTGATATATTTACTTAAGAACAAAATAGATCAATATGTTATAAATGGAATAATAAACTTTGTTTAACTTTGTCTCGCTCTTTTTAAAAATTTCTTTTTTATATTTTATGTTCGATTGAAACAGATTAGCGGTATTGCTACCACGCGTTCACCCCTCTCTTTCCCCAAATCTTTTTTCCTGTATTATATTTTTTCTGTGTTGCGTGTCCGTTTTCCTTTGCTTTATGATAAAAATGGAATTTTCCATTATTTAGCTGAATTGACGACACTCATAAGAAAAAAGAATTCTGCGGATAAGCAAGAATAAATAAAGATTTATATTTTAGCATTTCACATTGGACGATTTTAACGGTTTTATTTTTATCAAGAGGGTGTTGAAAGATAATAGCGGTCGTACAATTAAGGAATACGAGTATTAATGTTTTTGGTTGTTTTCTTATTTTTATTTTTTTAGGCTCTTTCATTTCTTGGTTGGTCGGGCCAACAATATTTCAGCAATTCTCTCTCCTCCTCTCCTCACAACCACACATATATATATATTATATATATATATATATATATATATATATATAATATATATATATATATATGCGTACATGTGTTTTTGTGATGAAATTTAGCGAGTTCCACATTTTTAGCGATATCCAATTTAAAGCTTCACGGAGTCTAATTCCCTAAACTTATTTCATTCCATCATCTTGAAATGATAAAAAATCATCTCCTAGTTAGTAAGGGCTTGTCTCGACCTGTCATCACATGTTTATCTTCACATTTATCTTAATTCGAATTCCTAAAATGCTCACTTTTCTATATCTTTTCAGTTTGCCAATCAGCAACACACACACACACACACACACACATAGATATATGAGCACTTATATGCATCCAAATGGGTGATGCAACTTTTAACTGTTCACAACGTCTCAATTACCCCTAACGACTTCACTCTAAGCGGGAGAAAAATGCTCCTTTTTTTTTTTTGTTTTCCATTTTATTCCAAGACACGTTTGTCCCCTATGTGCATATGTATTTCTGCGTACATGCTTATGTGTGGGCGTGTGTATGCAAGTGTCTCAGCAAGTAGGGCTTTGTTCTTTGCGTACGTTTGCAATAAGCATGTGTGTACGTAATTCTCTTGAGGCATTGACGGTGCATATGTATGTATGTGTGTATATTATATAATATATAATGATATATATTATAGTATATTATATATTGTTGTGTGTGTATGTATGTTTGAGAATTCTTGTGACCTCTTTCATCTTAAACAATGTATTAATCTATTTTTTATTTGTTAATTTTACATATTTATCGATATATCCATCTGATATGATCTGCTTTACACACACCAGCTCTCATCTTTTTTTTGTCTTTAATTTTTTCATTTATGCTATTTATTTTTCTGTTTTTATTTCTAGCAGAATTCCTGCAACATTACACCATGCTGCACCAATTCATTTTAGATTTAATTAAATTAAATCAAAAATTTGAATTGGTAGATATGATTTCCTGTGCACTGCCAACGTGGTACATCTCCACCATGCTCTTTATCTTTTCTTCTCAAATTATTATTTCTTCTTTCGCATCATATTTACACATTCCCACATTTTTGTTATTTTACTAACTATTCCACATATAACTCCAACCGATCCTTTTTAGTCATATACTCTTGTCTTTATCGATTTGTATTATACGTAACCAATTGTTACGTGTGCGTGATTTCAAGTAAATTTGTCTTCATCAGAGAGGACAAATTCCCAACTAAAGTAATAGTATTTTGGTTGTTGAATCTTCAGGCATCTCAAACACTGGTTGGCCGCCCTGTCGGCTGGGGCGT
>CM042150.1:14593246-14621976 GCA_023376005.1 Doryteuthis pealeii | reverse complement strand
AAAGAGATACTTTAAGTCAAACAATTCCCTTGTTATTACGATCAACATTCTTCATGATTTTGATTTTATTTAATCTAAGTTATTAATAAAATTGTTTTTTGTTATTGATACTGTTGCCTTATCTACATAATAACATGGAAATTGTATTATACATACGAAACAATATGCGGTTCAAGTTGATGGAAGCTAATTTGCATATTGATATAAAATTTGAATTTTAATATAATATATATCTTAGATTATTGATTTCTACATTTTTTGGTTTTATCTTATTGAAAATATGAGCGAAAATCCTCGGGATAAACCTTAAAAGAAATCCATTTTACAAGAAGAATAATTGTAATTTTATCTTACTCCTATTTTAAACTAAATAGATAAATTAGGAAAATGTACCAATGAAAGACGGGAGTAATGGAAAATGATGGAAGAGTTAGTTTAAAGTTGTTCTATTTTTCAATCATACCCCTCTGTTTCCAAATCTCTTTATCTGCAATTCTAGTTCAGTTTCATTAGCCTTTATAATTTAACATCTTTATTATATAAAAACATAAATACTTGCACCCGGAGGGTGCATATATTTGCTAGTAAATATAATATATATACCCTTAGATAGTTCAACAAAATCCGGTCTTGTTTCGAGCAAATATTAAATCTAAAAGTATTTTTCTATTTTTCCTTGTCTTAACAAAACTAAACAATGGTAAACATTTTGAGAAGAACTTTAAAAAGTGTTTACATGAAATAATTTTTGTTAATGAATTCCTGTAAGATCCCTAGACGTAATCTGTCATTTTAAATTGAACACTTTCTTTCCGCTTTAAAATGTATTAGAATAAAGGTTTTCATCTGTCATAAAACGTCCATCTTATTATTTTTTCTTAGAAAACTTGAAAATGATAATGACATTAAGAAGTAAAACTCATTAAAGTCGATGTGATAAAGATGCTGAAGTGAAACTGTCAGTAACCACATGTTGACTATATACCACTTTACCATAACTATATTATTTGTATATATATGTATCCGGTTCGCTCGTCGTAAGCGTTCGACTAGAAACACAAGGTTCGCTAGTTCGATACCGTCCCTCGCCAACAGCGTATGAGTAGCACATGATGTGGTCGGTAAAGTAAGGACCTGATGGTAGGTTGGTGGCGCTTCACCTCAGACGCTATTATAATCTCCTTGGCTAGTGCTAGTGAAGAGGGATAGACTCCTCGCTGTTTGGCTGATACCGACATTAGGGCCACCCGACAAACTTTTTACTTATATATTATATGTGTGTGTGTTGTGTGTGTTAAAACAAAAATCGAGATTTTTTTGTACTTTTTGACACACCTTGGTATTTGAAAAAAAATAACGTTCCATTCATTTTTTTTTTTTTCAGAATAGTGTAAAGTAAGTATCGGGTTTAAAGCAGTATTGACCATGATAGAAATGAAGAATGAATGGAACTTTTTTTTTTTTTTTTTTTTTTTTTTTTCAGAATACAAGGTGTCAAAAAGTACAAAAATCTTGATACTTTTGACACACCTTGTTGTGTGTGTGTGTAATATATATATTGTGTGTGTTGTGAGAGCACGATTTAAGAGAAAGACATCGGACAGATATACTTCGTGTTGTGTGGAGATATTCATGTGACTACAACCTAGGACTTCCCTGCTGATTTGAAGCCTACCTTGCCAGAACTTTTTGAATAACTCATGAGACATAATGACATTCGGTATTGATGGTTCATATATCTTCCAGCGAGAGAAAAAAAGAATCATGACATCCTCATCCTCCCTTTTTCCCACCACCAACTCTTAACCTTATCTTTTTCACGTCTGGTTTTGTTCATCATTATCTGAACTTTGTGCATTTCATTTTTTTTTACTCCGTGTTTGGTGGGTTTTTTTCTTGTCCTTTATTCCTTTTCTTATATTTCGTTCGTCATTCTTTATTTCCGCTTTGTCTTATCTTATATATATGGAAATGTGTGTGTCTGTAACCGAAACTACGTCACAACCAACGTCACGATTTTCCTTGGTTATTAACTTTATATTCTCCATGGTTATTAAATAATCTTTATTTAATCTTAATTAGCATCTTATTTATTAACAATGTCTCTATTAATGTCTAAGATAGATTTGTCTCAAAATAACCCATATTATTAATGTGTTATATATCCTAGAGGAATAAATATATACATAGCATATGGCGTGAATAATTTGCATACCGATTTTAACAAAACCGTGTTTAATATATATTTGGTGTTATTGATTTCTAATATCGATTTATTCTCAAACGTGTTAAAAGCAATCCCTATGTATAATTTCATATTGAAATCAATCAGAATAAAGTAAAAATAAGTCTAATCTTTTTGTGTTGTTATTTAATTTCATTAATTGTTCTAATTCATTATATATTTAATTTGACGAGAAGGTTCCCGAGCCCGACAAGAAATACCCGAAGAAGGCTTTGTGTAGATAACGACGAGAGGACAATAGTTCGAATAATCCAAATTTTCAAGCCTCCTCTCAAAAATTCAGAAATAATATATAAATAAATTTAAAATACTTGTGCCGAAAACGCATATTTTTTCTGTCACACCCAGTATCTTAGTCTCCATCTTTGAATTTGTTTATCATCCCTTGTTATCTAACGTTGCCTCCCCACCCCTTACAGGAATATTTCTATTATCTTGTACAAAATGCTCTTTAATTTCTTGCCAGCTAATCTCTTTGCATCCATTTTACTCGCTTTTGTTGATTTGCTTTTATTAATGGACCATATGACCTTTAGGACCCTTTTGATCTCGATTAGAAAGGACATGTTTTTCATTTACACCGTCAATATCCGGTTGTTTGTTAGGGTTAGGTGTTAGTTTTATTTAAAAAAAAAACAATCTAAAAATCGTCTGTTAAAACAACCGGATATTGACGATGTAAATGAAAAACATGTCCTTTCTTAATTGAGATGAAAGGGGTGCCTTAGGGTCATATGGCCCCGTTAAACCGTTGTTAATTAATTTTTTTTATTTAATTGAAGTCATGGGAAATGCCAAATGAGGTAGAAAAAAATAAACTAAGATGGTCTTTTAAAACCCCCTGGAGTACGGGTTCACTTTCACTTTATTTCTTAGCTAATTCCGTAGCTCTGTAGAAAACTATTGAATGTGCATGTACACTAAGAGGCCGGCTTGATTTTTTTGAAAGAAAAGAAACATTTTTATTGTTTTAGTTTCGATTTGATTATCCGCCAAGTTCTTATTTCTTATGTGTGTCGTCACCTCAGATAAATAATGGATCATTCTGTTTTAATTATAAAGAAAGGGAAAAGAAGGACCTGCTACATAGAAAAAAAGCATAAGAGAGTAGGGGAAAGAACATAATGAAAATAGGAAAAGAAATAAGAATGAGAGTTAAATCAAGATTATACTTTTTATATATTGAACTTTTTTCAATAGATCTTTACTTATCAAACGTTTTAGCCTCCGGTGATATATTTTAAACAATTCCAATTTTGTTTTAGACCGCTTTATATGGTCGGAATAGATTTCTGTCGGCAAAACTATTAACATCTTGTTTTTTCAACAAACTTTCTATACATACTGTCGGATTCATTTACATTTTATTTATCAAACGTTGTAATTATTAAATTATCACACTCTGGCATTATAATCATAAGAACTAAGAATTCAGCGGACAAGCAACACCAGATAATCAGGAATCACTTTTATTTGAATTTCATTTTTAAGGATTTGGATGGTCTAACGTTTGACCAGATGGTGTTGCAAGATGATAAAATTCGTACAATTAACAAAAACGAGTATATATACAAGGTGTGTCAAAAATGTATCGAGATTGAAGCTGTATTTACCAAGAAAAAATGAACAATGAATAGAACGTTAATTTTTCAGAATACAAGGTATCAAAAAGTACAAAACTCTCGATACTTTTTGACATACCATATATATATATATATATATATATATATATATATATATACAAACGTTGTAATAGTTATATTATACTGTAGTATACCCTTAGGACCTGCTAGTATTGATTTATTATATCAATAATTTCAAATATTTAAGTGTTGATCTATCATGTTCGAAACCATGTTGATTAGAGAGTTATATGTAATGGGAGACATCCTCCATGTTCTAATCATTTGGTGATTATCAAGGGAGAGTAAGGTGTGATAGCTATGAAAATAGGAGAGGGTTATGACTAAAGTTTTTTTTGTTCAATGTCTTTTTTTAAGCATTGATGTGTTTTTGACGGGAAGTAACTTGTCTAAGAAATTCACAGAATAGAAAATTACCTGCTTTTTTTTCTCTCTCCTTCTGTTCATGGATCTCAAAAGATGACGAGTTGAATGTTCAACCAGAACAAAGTGCTTTTAATTAGATGATCATTCTCGTCACGAATTCTATTTTCAGGCATTTCCTTCGGACTTGAATTGTCGTGTCTTGAAAAAGGAATACATCACCCGGTTTCATGTATCACTTTTAGTTTTTAACAGGTCTTTTTTTTTTTCCTTTCCTTTTTTTGTTTCTCTTCTTTTAAAGAACACATCGTGTGGATAGTTGATGATATATTTATTTTTTTATCTTTCACGTCATATGATTTTTTTTCTGGGACAAATGATTGAACTATAACAATAGAGTTGAAGCAGCTTAATTGGCACTTACAAAGACTTTTTAAAATTCAAGTTATTTTTAGTGCTATATATACATGTATGTGCTAATGCAAGTACCTAGTACCTATATATATATATATTATATATATATATATATATATATATATTGTGTGTGTGTCACCTCATCTTATGTACATTGGTATGTTCACAGGTTTATATGCATAGATATTCTTATGAAATACTCGAAAATACATTAACACACGTACATATTTCTTCTTGTGCCTGGATTCTATGATACACATCTTCGATTAACTAACCGCTTGAATCAATTTCTCTGAATTTTTAGATGAGGCTTGATGATTAGTATTATTTGTATTATTCGGGCTATTGTCCTCAGCTTTATTGTTGTTTGTACAACGTTTTGGCCGTTGAGTCCTTCGGCCTTCTTTAGGTCCAATTGGACACATAATATAGTGGATATATGTGTAGGGTTAATACAGTTCACAGTGACAGTTATCCCTAGGCTGCAGGTTCAGTCCTGGTCACGGGCGACAGTAACTTAAAATAATAATTAAAACAGCTTAACACCTGTACTCCAGCTATGGTTAGTGGAATGAGAAAAGGATAACCCCATGGATTGAATAAAGAGTTGGGTCAAAGTTCCGTTGTGACTCCCGATTACAAGAAGCATCCGAGTTCGAGAAGGTTCCTGAGTCCGACAAGAAATACCTGAAGTAGGCCGGAGGGCACATCAGCCGAAGCTTTGTACAGATAACAATAAAGATTAGGACAATAGTCCGAATAATCCAAATAACACTTGAATCAATTAAGCACGTATATAGATCCAATCGTTGACTTATTATATTTTATTGATTTCGCTCTCATCTACTTATACAGGGAATCTTCAAGACGTAAAAACAAACCCAGAAAATATTAATAATCGCTATAAAAAGACCCAATTTATTATTCAATAATACATAAATCAAAATTGTATAATTAATTGTAAATGAATTATATTTGTATACTTACTTGAATTATCATAACATTATTGAATAATAAAATTCCCATGGTGATTATAAAATTTTGTATCTCGCAAAAATGATAAATACTACACATAGATATGTAAGCCTTTCACCCTTTTAAGAGCTACATGTGGTTTAAAACACACACACACACACAGATTCTTTAAAAGAGGAATCGCCCCCTTGAAATATTAAATGAAATAAAATAGAACTTAACACATCTAACGGAGTTTCTAATTTATTTCTTACTTTATCCATGCTTTGCCCAAAATCTAATATATATAACTAGAC
The DNA here is from genome assembly GCA_023376005.1 of Doryteuthis pealeii. NCBI lineage: Eukaryota > Metazoa > Mollusca > Cephalopoda > Myopsida > Loliginidae > Doryteuthis > Doryteuthis pealeii. Next base: position 14,616,040 of record CM042150.1, on the reverse strand, counting down.
TCACCTGATATAACAAAGAAACCTACGTGGACTCCACAATGACATACATATATATATATATATATATATATATATATATTATTATATATTATATATATATGAGAGAGAGATGGAAAGTGCTCTACAATTAGTGCTTTATGGCCCTCCTTCTTGAAAATAAATGTAAAGGCAAACGCTGACCAACAGTTGCGCTGAAAGTTGGATTAGGCATATTTTATTCCCAATATTATAGCATTTAATGCTATTGCGCTAACATTTCGCTAGAATGTGCCATTTTTGTTGAGTCAAATTAATATAAATCGAAAAATAATATTAAAATATACTTTCATTTTAAAGGTAAACTAGAAACGGTCCTGAAGATCCCTCATTTCAGTTGTCGGTTATTAAAAAAAGCAATTAATTACAGCTGAAACAAAATTATCACTGAAGAATTAACATTTAGGATCTCTCCGATACAATCATTTCACGCCTGATTGTGATGTCTATACAACATATCTTACTTGCAGGATTTGTGGATAATACCACAGGAGGATAGTTTAATTATTCCAACGTTTGATATATTTACTTAAGAACAAAATAGATCAATATGTTATAAAAAGAATAATATACTTTGTTTAACTTTGTCTCGCTGTTTTAAAAAAATTCTTTTTTATCTTTTATGTTCGATTGAAACAGATTAGCGGTATTGCTACCACGCGTTCACCCCTCTCTTTCCCCAAATCTTTTTTCCTGTATTATATTTTTTCTGTGTAGCGTGTCCGTTTTCCTTTGCTTTATAATAAAAATGGAATTTTCCATTATTTAGCTGAATTGAAGACACTCATAAGAAAAAAGAACTCTGCGGATAAGCAAGAATAAATAAAGATTTATATTTTAGCATTTCACGATTTTAACGGTTTTATTTTTATCAAGAGGGTGTTGAAAGATAATAGCGGTCGTACAATTAAGGAACACGAGTATTAATTTTTATTTATTTTTTTAGCTCTGTCATTTCTTCGTTGGTCGGGCCGACAATATTTCAGCAATTCTCTCACGCAACACACACACACACACACACATATATATATATATATATATATATATATATATATATATATATATATATACGTACAGTGTTTTTGTGATGAATTTAGCGATATCCAATTTAAGCTTCACGGAGTCTAATTCCCTAACTTATTTCATTCCCATCATCTTGAAATGATAAAAAAATCATCTCCTAGTTAGTAAGGCTTGTCTCGACCTGTCATCATGTTTATCATCCCCATTTTCTTAATTCGATTCCTAAAATGCTCACTTTCTATATCTTTCAGTTTGGGCCAATCAGCACACACACACACACACATATATATATATGAGCACTTTATATGCATCCAATGGGTGATGCAACTTTAACTGTTCACAACGTCTCAATTTACCCCTAACGACTTCACTCTAAGCGGGAGAAAAATGCTCCTTTTTTTTTTTCTCCATTTTATTCCAAGACACGTTTGTCGTATGTGCATATGTATTTCTGCGTACATGCTTATGTGTGGACGTGTGTATGCAAGTGTCTCAGCAAGTAGGGCTTTGTTCTTGCGTACGTTTGCATAAGCATGTGTGTACGTATTCTCGTAAGCATTGACTGGTGCATATGTATGTATATATATATATATGTACTGTATGTTTGAGAATTCTTGTGACCTCTTTCATCTTAACAATGTATTAATCTACTTTTTATTTGTTAATTTTACATATTTATCGATATATCCATCTGATATGATCTGCTTTACACACACCAGCTCTCATCTTTTTTTTTTTGTCTTCTTTTTTTCATTTCTGCAATTTATTTTTTGTTTTATTTCTAGCAGAATTCCTGCAACATTACACCATGCTGCACCAATTCATTTTAGATTTAATTAAATTAAATCAAAATTTGAATTGTAGATATGAATTCCTGTGCACTGCCAACGTGTACATCTCCACCATTCTCTTTTTCTTTTCTTCTCATATTATTTCTTCTTTCCATCATATTCACATTCCCACATTTTTGTTATTTTACTAAACTATCTCCACATATAACTCCAACCCGATCCTTTTTAGATCATATACTCTTGTCTATATCGATTTGTATTATACGTAACCAATTTTAGCTGTGCGTTTTCAAGTAAATTTGATCTTCATCAGAGAGACAAAGTTTCCAATAAAATATTAGTATTGTTGGTTGGTTGAATCTTACGGCATCTCAAACACTGTTGGCCGCCCTGTCGGCTGGGGCGTTAAAATGAACCGACTGCACCTCTGCAGAGGGGTAAGATTCCCCCAAATGGGGCCACTTGTTGTCCGTGGGTGACGATCCGTGATGCTTAAGGACGGGGTCTTGGTGGATGAGCAGTCCATGACCTGCAACACTTCACTTAGAACCTTACTTAGGCTAGACGGGCGGTCAGAGAGGCCCCCTCCGATCAATCGGCTGGTCATGTCAAGCCCTAGCACCTATATGATTGCCCCGACCCTATTGCTCTTATAGCAAGCCCCAACACTTTTTATCATTTGGGTGCTAGAAGGCGGTGACTGAGGGTCTACATGTCCTGGGAATGACGTTAAACTCTATCTGATGGTGAGGTTCCAGTTTTGGAGGTTTGGGGAATGTGGAGCACCCCTTCATCACCATTGCTCCCTGGTCCACTCGGACCCGGAGTGGTAGTACCTGTTACGGTCCCATCTATGGGTTAAAGAGAAAAATGTATTTATAAAAAAACTGTATTATCCATTAAGAATTGATTTATTTCCAAACGTTATCGGCATTAAATGACCCACTGAGGTTGATATGCCACAAAACAAAACCAATCAGACACCAAGTTTCCAATAAAGTATTAGTATTGTTGGTTGGCTGAATCTTACGCCATACAAAACACTGTTGGTTTATTTTATACCAAAGACGTTTCATTAAATTCAATTTTAAAACTTACTTTTACTATTTAACCCATAGATTGGAACCTATGAGGTTGTTATATACTAGTAAACTACATGTACGCCAGACATATAGTAATTCGCAACAGTGCCAAAACCTCGAGGTAGACGGTTCGCGTAACTTTTTTCTCAGGGTATTTGCCTCTCATCCCACTTATGAGGGCGTGACACAAGGACATTTTATGTGGCCCACCCACAAGCCAAGGCTCATGGGTGGTAGGCAAGAATGCGTTGATCCTGTCAACATTACCCCCTCAAGGGGGCGCCTCGGGCAGTGTGCAATAAACCCAGTCCTGCCCCTTTAAATCAAGGTGTCAGGTATTGCCTGGTGGGATAGCCCCCTGGGATCAACGCTGTTAATTTTACTTAGCCGCCTCAGAGGCCGAAACGCTCTGAAGCAGTTTCAGTAATCACCTCCTTGCTTCTCCGACAGCCGTGTATAAATAGTCATGGATCAGAGCATTCATTATCTACCCAAGGTACGCTAAGCTAGTCCACAACACCGGTTCTACTACTCCGGGGCAGAGTGGACCCTGGAGTAATCGTAATGAAGGGGTATTCAATACTCCCCGGAGATCAACAATTTGAACTTCACCATCAGATAATTTAGCTCATACCCAGGACACTAAAGCCCTCAGCCACCACCTTCTAGCACATATATGATAAATAGTGTTGGGGCTTGCCATAAGGGCGGTACGGTTGGTACAGTCATGTAGGTGCTAGAGCTTGATGTGACCGGCCGATTGACCGGAGGGGACCTCTCCGATTGCCCGTATAGCCTAGGTAAGAACCAAAATGGAGTGTTGCATGGATTGCTCAGCCACCAGGGTTCTATCCTTAAGCATCAAGGGTCGCCACGCTTGCAGAGGTCCAATCGGTGGATTCTAAAGACCCAGTCGACATTTAATTTATCGCAGATAATTCTGATGATCCGAACGAGGTGAAATTCGGGTTGGCTATGACTATTCCATTTTAGCATATCTGCTCTACAAATGCATTGAGCACTCTTATATTCTTTATAAACATGACTTATTCGGTTAATTATTTTATCGCCAGTTAAAGTTGCAACTGACTCGATATTTTATATTCTCTCTCTCTTGTGTGTGTGTGTGTGTGTATATATATATATATATATATATATATATATATATATAGTCAGGGGTGGAAAAGTAGGTATACAGTTATAAAAAAACACATACAAACTCATTACATTTATAAAACAAACAAATATTACATATACGTGTAATAACATTAATTATTATTATTTACTCCTTTTGAGTTTTCACATCAGCGTTAGCTGATGGTATTTCACTGGAGTCTGAGTGACAGCAAGTCTCCTCAGGTCTCCAGGACTCTTCTGAGTATTCTGGCAGATTGCAGCAGTGCAGTGTTCTGAATGGGTTCAATCCTTCCTCTGATATCCAAATTTTCCAAACCCTTTTCTAATCCTTTTGGGATTGTTCCAAGTGCACCAACTACAATTGGTATAACTTTCACTTTCATATTCCATAACTTTTTCAGTTCTCTGGCAAGGTCCAGATATTTGTCCATTTTTTTCATTTTCCTTTAGCTTCACCCTGTGATCTGCTGGCACTGCAAAATCTACCAGTTGACAAGTTCTTTCTTTTTTTGTTTATCAACACTTGGTCTGGTCTTCTTGCTGGGATATGGTGATCCGTTTTTATTTCCAAGTCCCAGAGAATTTTATGCGTTTCGTTCTCAAGAACAGATTCTGGTTTATGCATATACCATTTTGTTGTGGTCTAACAATTAAATATGGCTAATGGCACCAACATCTTACAAAACGGGGACACTTAAGATAATATGCTACTAATTTCAACTGTGTGATACTGTTGTATACCTACTTTTGCACCTCCTGTATATATAATATATATAATATAATATAATATATATATAATATATATATATATATATATATATAATATATACTAAGCTTAGCTGTGGCGCAAGGCCAGAAATATGGGGCACCCAATAACAATCGATTTCATTAACAAAGGTCTGCGATTCTAGCTTCCTAACCATTGCACCACGTGAGATACTGTGTATGTGTGTGTGCGCACATATATATGTATATACGATCATGAGAGGCAGTCATACTAACTCTGTCGGTTCGAATACGTAATTGAATAAACTTGCCTTCAAACTATTTTAATATACCTGATTTGATTCGCTGGGTTATTGATCAGTTTGCAACTTCGATTTTCCTTCGTTAGGATTTTGGAATAGCATTTGCATGTCAGTTAGTTTCTCAAAATACATTTAAAAAAAAATTCTGGATATCATCATTGCCTGTGGTTTATAGTAAACGCACGATCTTCTCGAATTGCTTCATTCAACCTCCCTTTCACTATTTTACACCATCTAGTCTCTATTTGATACTTTACACTGATTGACACTCAAGATTTAATTTGAGATCACTTAATCACGTATACCCTTTTGTTTTCTTCTTTTTAAATTGAAATCAATTTATCTCTCAATATATATATTTTTTATTCTTTGACAAATATGGATCTATTAATCTCCTGAGTATATCAACTGAATTATTTATTTTCTGCGTTTGTGATTTCCCATAGCTGTATCATTAAAACTTCCACGTCAATCTAAGCGTAGTATTTTCAACTGATTTTATTTCCTTTTGTAGTCGATTACTCATTTATATCAATCGGAAAATACTTGAGTTTTATAGAGAATTGTATCCGAATACATATCGACGGAAATCGTTTAGTCCAAATGGCATTAGTTTATATATATATATATATATATATATATATATATATATGGCAAAGAAAATGGTTTAAAATCGGTCATTTTGCGGTTATAGACGACAGGTATCTATGTATACTTAAAAGTCTGTATATTCTGTGGGGAGAAATAGATCTATAACCTCAAAATGTAGGATTTTTAAGCCTTTTTCTTTACCAATTATATTGCTCTGTTCAATTAGATTGAGCATCGATCGGCTGGCCACGTCAAGCCCTAGCACCTATATGATTGCCCCAACCCTATTGCCCTTATGGCGACCCCCAATCCTTTTTATCATATGGGTGCTAGAAGGCGGTGACTGAAGGTCTACATGTTCTGGGAATGACGTTAAACTTAATCTGATGGTGAGGTTCCAGTTCTGGAGGTTTGGGGAATGTGCAGCACCTCTTCATCACCGTTGCTCCCTGGTCCACTCTGACCCGGAGTGGTAGTACCTGTTAGGGTCCCATCTATGGGTTAAATAGAAAACATGAGTTTATAAAAATTGTATTATCCATTAAGAATTGATTTAATTCAAAACTTTATCGGCATTAAATGACCCATTGAGGTTGATATGCCGTAAAACAAAACCAAACCAAATTGAGCATCGAGCTCTTAACTTAAACCTGAACTACTGTAAAATTCCACCATTGTAAGAATCATCCTAATACCAACTTTGTAACCCAGCTACATATATATATATATATATATATATATATATATGGGGGGAGGGGTAAATGAAGGATAAACCTTTAAATTTCCTTCATGTAATAATTTATTTCAACTGCAGCAGCATCAGAAAAGGCAAAAACATGACTGTTACTGATTTTTCCGGGGAGTTTAAATACCTAATTTAGGGAAGAGTGTTTTAGCTTGGAGGGATAGGAAATGGTGGGAGCAATGAATTTGGATGTGACAAGGTGAAGTGCGTGAGAGGACAAAGGAGAATTTAATTCCTTAACTTCAAATCATAAAATGACCCTAAATGGGTTGATATGCCATAAATGTCATTCGGTGTACATAGAACGAATTCATTAATTGATACTAACTCTTCAATTTACCAATCAATCTATAGTTATTCTATTCGATTTGCTAAGATCAATATATTTGCTTTGATCAATCATCTGATCAAGAATACGGATCTCGCTCTCTGTCTCTGTCTCTCTCTCTCTCTCTCTCTCTGTCACTCTCTTTCTCCCTCTTCTCCCTATCTGTGTCCTCTCTCTGTGTCCCCCCTCTCTCTCTGTGTCGGTGTCCCCCTCTCTCTTTCTGTGTCCCCCCTCTCTCTTTCTGTGTCCCCCTCTCTCTTTCTGTGTCCCCCTCTCTCTTTCTGTGTCCCCCTCTCTCTTTCTGTGTCCCCCCTCTCTCTTTCTGTGTCCCCCCTCTCTCTTCTGTCCCCCTCTCTCTTTCTGTGTCCCCCTCTCTCTCTCTGTGTCCCCCTCTCTCTTTCTGTGTCCCCCCCTCTCTCTTTCTGTGTCCCCCCTCTCTTCTTTCTCTCCCCCCTCTCTCTTTCTGTCCCCCCTCTCTCTTTCTGTCTCCCCCTCTCTCTTTCTGTCTCCCCCTCTCTTTCTGTCTCTTCCCCCTCTCTTCTGTCTCTTCCTCTCTTTCTGTCTCTTCCCCTCTCTTTCTGTCTCTTCCTCCCTCTCTTTCTGTCTCTTCTCCCCTCTTTTCTGTCTCTCCTCTCTCTTTCTGTCTCTCTCTTCCTCTCTCCTTCTCCTTCTCCCTCTCTGTCTCCCTCCCTCTTCCTCCCTCTGTCTCCCTCCTCTCTCTCTTCCTCCCTCTCTCTCTCTCTCTCTCTCTCTCTCTCTCTCTCTCTTCTCTCTCTCTCTCTCTCTTCTCTCTCTCCTCCCTCTCTCTCTCTCTCCTTCTCTCCTCTCTCTCTCTCTCTCTCTCCTCTCTCTCTCTCTCTCTCTCTCTCTCTCTCTCTCTCTCTCTCTCTCTCTCTCTCTCTCTCTCTCTCTCTCTCTCTCTCTCTCTCTCTCTCTCTCTCTCTCTATCTTCCTCCTCTCTCTCTCTCTCTCTCTCTCTCCTTCTCTCTGCTTCCTCTGTCTCTCTCTCCCTCTCAAGATAGTCAACATCTTTTTCTTTCTTCTGTAACTTCAGCCATTAATGCGTTTGATTAAAGTGACATTTTTTCTTCTATTAATGCTAACCGGAAAAAGGTCAAACCGTACATATTCATTTACATATGCTGGTTGTATCCAATCTAAAAAGGTTACCAAATACATAGGCCAAGAAATTGATTATGATATATAAATGATACTAAAAACAGTCAAAACAGAGCTTAGTATACACCAACTGGCTACTCCACACACACACCCCCCCCGCTAAAAGAAATATAGGTATCCTGGATATGACATAAAATTGCATCTTATGAGGAAGTTCCAATTCTGAGATTCGTAAGTGTGTACTAATACTTTATTGCCATAATTCCTTGGTTCACCCTGAGGGTGTAGTACATACTAAGGCCCATATATGTGTTAAATAAATGTATTTAAAAATTATACGTATTCTATAGAACACTTGATGCTATATAACTGTAAATTAATTATATAATTACTAGTTATTCTAAGCTATATATTTTAGTTACTTGAAACCATATATTTATTTGTAAACAAATGATTATCATTAGAGACGAATTCTTGAAATCATGATTATGGAATAGGATTTCTTTTAAAATGGTATATTAAAATTATTTGTATTAGATATGAACTAGAATTGGCTACCCGGCATCGCCTGGATAGAGGATAGCAAAAAATCTAGGGTCGCAGATCCATTATTACTGAATGACAAATTAGATCCTCGCAGTATGCCCCCATTAAAATCCTGATATAAAAAGACCTTGTGTTGATCCAGCAACCCTGAAAAGAACCACAATGTGAAACATGTCAAACACCCCTGACAGTCAAACACTTATTGATGGAATGCAGATTTTTTGCTCACATCAGAAAACATTATTTTAAAGCAAACAATATGAAGGACCTATTTGAAAATGTTAACATAGAGGATATTTTCTCCTTTTTGAGGGAAATAAAATTATACCATAGAATATAGACATGAAACAAATCAATGGCATACAGTATGATTTTAAAACCAATTACTAAATGTATATATATGAATACACAATATGTATAACAACCCAACCGCTAGGCATAAATATAACCTGGACGGGTTGATATGCCGTTAAAAATTAATAAACCAACCAACCAACCTGAAAAGAAAAATCAATGTCTCCTATTTAGAATATTAAATGCAAAAGAAATTCCATGCTGCTCTTATTTAAATTCTATTTTTTATTTATCTTCACAAATATAAATCAAACCTTCATTATTTTTGCTCAAAAACCAAGCTCTAGTGATATTTAATGTGTATATATATTTACTTTGTCGTTAATTGTTTTATTTTAGAAGTTTCCTCCGGACATACAGATACACACAACTGCCCTTTATATATGTATAGATGGCTACTATCATAACTGTACAGAAAACATTAAAGACTTCACTACACAAAAATTTACAATAAACACTATTCCCAAACTTCTAGATGTAAAATAACTCCAAACTGATAGACATGCCGTTAAAAGCACTCTTTTTTATGAATAAAAATATTAGAGTAAGTGGAAATATAAAACAGTCATTTTCAAGTTTGGGTTCCTAATTATTTTAAGTTTACGTACTTAAGCAATTGTTACCTCGTAATGATGCGGTTTCGGGTAGAATTTTTAGCACATAGTACTATCGATTTTCTATCCACAACAGCATCATTTCGACGTAACATAAAATGAACAACAAAAGCTCTCTGTGGAGCATTTGCACACTCACCAGCCTTAAAAAAAAACGTAGTAAAACTAAACCCAGCTCTGTCAGCTAAAGCAATACTATACGCCGACAGCACCTCTGCAGAGGGGTAAAATCCCCAATATTGGCCACCTGTTGGTCGTGTGTGACGACCCGAGATGCTTAAGGACGGGATCTTGGTGGCCTCCACTTATGCCCTGACTTGTGTGGTAAGAGAGGGCCCACCGACAATCGGTTGGTCAGGTTAAGTCAAGCCGTAACATATGGTTGTTCCAACCCTATTGCCTTTATAGACCCTCCCCCCAGCACTTCATTTTATATATGTGGTGCAGGTGGTATCTGAGGATCTTAATGTCCCGATGTTAAACTGTATCTAATAGGGAAGTTCCAATTTTGGAGCCCTGAGGAGTGTGGAGTACCCCTTTATCACCATTATTCCCAAAGTGGTAGTACCTGTTGGGGTCATATCTATCGGTTAAATTTAAAATGAGTTTTAAAACAATGTTTGATAAAAAAATATATCCAACAAGAATTAATAAACCAAGATGTCTTCGGCATAAAATAACCCATTCCTTAAAATCCTACCTACCAAAAAACGCTCAATATTTTCCGGTCCAAGTCATGATCGTATCCGAAAACAAGGAGGGTAAGCCATTAATTAGGTGGAACTACCATTACTAGTTGCCTTCGTTCACTTTCACCAAACAGGTGACAGTATAAAATGTGAAATGTATTTCTGTTTTATCCATGGTTTCTGACTGTAGAAGCATTTACTTGAATTGTTTTCGAGGTTAAATCCGTTGTTGAGTCTCTACTCAGAGTGGATCCTCCACTCCTCTTTGAGATAACATTATATTTATCCTTTTTCAACCTGATTATCTGCCCCTAGAAAAAAGAAAACAATCTATTACAAGGTCGTGCATTTCTTCGTAGTTTTCTTAACATCTTTTGTAAAAGTAAACTTGAAACGAATCTGTGGATAGTTAACCTTCAAATGCTAAAGTACGCCACATTTTACATAAAAATGTACAATGAAACAATGTTGTAAAAATTGGGGAATTTTAGAAAAAAATAACTTAAAGGATGGGAAACAAAATGAGAGGGGAAATGAAAAGAAAGGTTTAGAAAAAGGGGAATCGAGACAAGGGAAAAGGGAAGGTACTAATTTTATAGGCGAAGAAAGTCCTAAAGAAACGAAAAATAAAGAATAGATTTAAAAGAAATGACTTAAAAGGGAAACGAAAGCAAGAATTAAGAAAGAATTAGAAATATTTGAGAAAGGAAGAATTGAAATAAAAAAAACTAGTACTTAAAGAAATAATAGAAAAAAAGAAAAAACTAAAGAATTTGAAAGAAACGAAGAAAAAAAAGAGAGGAAAGAAATTAGAAAGGGGATGGTAAGAGGAAAGAGTTTATAAAGGGGGAGAGGGTGAAGAGGAAAGAGTTTAGAAAGGGAAATTTTTAAAAAATCAGAAAATGAAAGATTCAGAAAAAAGAAAAACTAAAAATTTAAAATTTAGAGAAAGGGGAAAAAAAACTAATGAATTCAAGAAAGGAAAAACAAAGAGAAATAAAAATGAAGACACTATGAAAAAACAAAAGAATATCATTACAAGAAGACTTGGAGGAAAAAAATACGAAAAAATAAGGAAAAAAAGCATAGAATAAGATTAAAGACCAGATGCAGATTTTTAATTTTTTTTTTAAGTACAGTAAATCCTCGAGTATAGTCCGCCCTTGGGTATAATACGCAGGGTATCGTCAGATCCATAGTCAACATAATAAATAAATAAATAAATAATAAACATTGCCGGACAGCAAATAGAGACTCGGACATTGCTTAGAAAATATTTTTCATTTTAAACCTCGTATATAGTACGCACTAGGGATTTTTTACCTTTAAATGTTGGTAAATAAATGCGGATTATACTCAAGGATTTACGGTTTCCTCAAAATATAAAGAAATCTGAAATGATAAACAATGGTTAAGCCATCTATAGAAACCTCTTTATGTATCAATTCTATATGATGAAAACGTACGTGATATCCATACAAGACATCTAATATAGAAAAACCCAAACTATATGCGATTTATTAATAATATATATTCATACGCACATATAGAGAGATAACTAAGTCAGCGGTATGCTGATAAGTGTTTGTTTTTGTTGTTTTTTTGTTGTTTTTTGTTTAACTGATATGTAATGTATTTTTTTAAGTTGGTTTTATTTTATTTTATTTTTTATTTTTTTTACTTAATTCCGTACTGAATATTAATCATGTAGCTTGGATATTATTATGAAAATTTAAGACAAAAATCAAATTAGTGTATAAGGCTATGTATCAATAAGTCATTGTATGTAGGCCATTCTGAAAAGAAATGTTTTGCTTTACAAATGCCAGAAAAGGTTTCGGTTTGGAGGTCAGTCTGACGGAATAGGTCATCGTCAATTGATTTGAACATTTGACAATGTCATCTGCCTTTTTAGTGAACAAAGCTGAAGTCAGTTCAATACTTTATCTAGTTCAATTGTAGCAATCTGGACAATTGGACGAAAGTGATATTCCGTGATTAATCAAAAATCTGCATTGGACATGTGTCATTCAAATGAAACCTAAAAAACATGACCGCCAATAGAATACAAGTAAAATTCAATAGCCCTGATAGGGGGTTGCAAGTCATTTAAAGGACCAGGGGAGATTATAATCAGTTGCTATACAAAAGAAGACACATGTACAAAGGGTGGTTCGAATGTCTTGTCACCATAACTTTTTGAGGTAAAATAATTACATAATACAATCCGGTTAGCTCAGTCAGTAGAGCGTTCGGCTAGAAACCACAAGGTCCCTATTTCGATACCGGTCCTCGCCAACTCAGCATATGAGTAGCACATGGATCTGTGCGGTAAAGTAAGGAGCTGATGGTAGGTGTGGCGCTCCACCTCAGATGTTAAAACAATCTCCTTGGTCTAGCGCTATTGAAAAGGGGATAGACTCTTTAGGTCGCCCCGTCAACTTTACTTACTTATCTAATTCTTAGAGGTAACGAAATTCTAGAAAATAATTTCATCTTTAAATACGTTTTATTATTGAGGTAAAATAATTATTTAATACAACCCGAATTTCTAGAAAAGAACTTATAGAGGCAAAATAATTGCATAATTTATTAATTATTAACTAAAATAAAATAAATTACCGAACTTGTTCATTAGGGATAATATTTGACACAACGTCACAAGTAAGGTTGGATCAAGCGAGAATCGAACACGCTATTCAGTAATATTGGATCTGTAAGACTAGCTTGCTAACTATTACACCACGACAGGACGTAAGTTAAAACAATGTATAGTTGAGACGACTTTCATACATTGCTGGTTTGGTGAAAATGTATTTTTCAAGAAGATAATGCATATTGTCACAGTAAACTTCTATTAGTTTGTTTACTGCTACACATAAACTAACAAAACAGGTGAATATGTAAGTGTTCTACTTTCATAACTTTTTTTTCAGGAGGTAATATAAAACCATATCTATTTTGCATGATGTTTACTGGAATATTAAATACCAGCATATACTAGAATGGTAAATACACAAACACATGTGTGGAGACAGTTTATCCGTTGCATCAGTGCGATGATTATGTTGGTATCTAAATATAAATGCGATGGAATTAGTGAATGGTTATTATGACAAACGGTTCTGTTTGTCACAGTTTCCGTTTATCTCCTGTTTGTTAGCGCAGCATGTGGACTTATGCCATAAGAATAGACGCTTTTGGCACCGAACTTTTGGTTCGGTCGGGCGAAATAAATGACGTCTCTGGGAGATCGCAGGAAGAAACAGATGTAACTATAAATAAAATAAGAGAAAGCGAAATTTAATTTTCTGGACAGACGCAATTGGGTTGACGTGTGACACGTGACACAGTTCCCACGTGCTCTGCTAATACACAAAAATCAACCGTGCAGAGTGATGTATGTATACAACTCAAACCGGTCAAAACGCATAATCTTTATATAATTGTATGACTGTATACGTGTGTGTGTTCGTGTCTGTATTTATATATATATATGTATATATGTGTGTGAATATGTGCTCGTGTCCGTATGTATATATATATATATATATATATATATATATACACACACAGACACGAGCGCATATTTACACACACACACACATATATATGTGTGTGTGTGTGTGTAAATATATATGTGTGTGTGTGTGTAAATATGTGTGTGTGTAAATATATGTGTGTGTAAATATATATGTGTGTGTGTGTGTGTGTAAATATATATGTGTGTGTGGTGTGAAATATATATGTGTGTGTGTGTGTAAATATATATGTGTGTGTGTAAATATATATGTGTGTGTGTGTGTGTGTAAATATATATGTGTGTGTGTGTAAATATATATGTGTGTGTGTGTGTGTAAATATATGTGTGTGTGTGTGTGTGTGTAAATATATATGTGTTGTGTGTGTGTGTGTAAATATATGTGTGTGTGTGTGTGTGTGTGTGTAAATATATGTGTGTGTGTGTGTGTGTGTGTAAATATGTGCTTGTGTGTGTGTGTGTGTGTGTGTAAATATGTGCTTGTGTGTGTGTATATATATATACGATTGTGTTCATATGTGTGTGGTCATATGTGCTCGTGTCTGTGTGTGTGTGTATATATATATATACGATTGTGTTCATATGTGTGTGGTCATATGTGCTCGTGTATGTGTGTGTGTGTATATATATATATATATTCGTTTGTGTTCGTATATGTGAGTGGTCGTGTGTGTAAATATGTGCTCGTGTCCGTATATATATATATATATATATATATATATATATATATATATATTCGTATATGTGTGTGGGTATATATGTGTACATGTATGCTCGTGTTCATATATATACATGCGTTTGTGTTCGTATATGTGTGTATATATATATATATATATATATATATATATATATATATGTATGTATGTATTTGCTAATGTGTGTGTGTATATTTTTGTGATGCAATGACGCATAGATTGCGGGTAGTTAAAACAGAAGACGAATGCTAAGAATAGAAAATGTTTACTGCAGTTGTTGAGATTAAAGCATTTTTACACGGTTAACAAGGCAAGTAAATAGGTATGCCGATAAATAAATACATGTGTGCTATATTTGTATATTCCTTATAACTTTAGCCATTCATACATCTTCAGGGAGAGAGAAAGATTTATGTTCTTGATTAAGCTCACCTTCTCTCACACACACTCTCATGTGACGTGTTTGTGTGCACAGGGTGTCTACAAAAGCTGTTTCACAATATATGAACATTACATAGAGAAACACTATAAAAGTATATCATTAACGTAAAATAATGGAGATTGTGTATTTTTCTGTCTGTAACCGAAACTATATTACTACTCAAGTCACAATTCCCTTAGTTATAGACATCACATTCTCCATGATTTTATTTTTATCTAAACCTCAATTATTAATAAAATTGTCTTACATTATTAATACTGTTAACTATGTCTACATACTGACAACATGCAATTATATTTATATATACAACAAAATAGCGGTTTACAGTGTGAACGGGAAGGCTAATTTGCATATTAATATTAAAAATCGAATTTAATAAATATGTGCTTAGTATTATTGATTTCTAACTGTTTGGTTTTATTTTAATGAATATAAGCAAAAATCTCTTCAATGAATCTTAAATGAAATCCATTAACAAGATAAAATAACTGTCATTTTATTCTTTACTTCCTCTTATAACTAAATACTTAAATTAGAAAAAATAACAATGAAAGACGAGAGTGATGGAAGAGTAATTTTCAGTTGTTCCATTTTTTATTATACTCCCTCTGTTTCAAATCTTTTATTATACTCCCTCTGTTTCAAATCTTTTTATTTGTATTCTTATTTAGTTTCATTAGCCTTTCTAATTTAATACAATATTTTATTACATTAAAACTTAAATACTTGCACCCGGAGGGTGAATATATTTGCTAGTTAACGTAAAAAACAGAATGCTGTCGGTTTGGGCTTTTGAATAAAAGACTGCACCTTTGCAGAGGGGTAAAATCCCTCAATGGAGTGAATGACAACCCGTGATGTGTATGGTAGAATCCTGTTGAATGAGCAGTCAAAAACATAATATTCTACTTTGGTCATTACTTAGGCTCGACTGGCGGTCGGAACCGCCCCCCTCTGATCAATAGACTGGTAGCATCAAGCTCAAGCTCCTATATGATTGTCTCAACCCTATTAACCTTATGGCAAACACCAAGTCTTATACGTGCTAGAAGGTGGTGACTGAGTGTCTTAGTGTCCTGAGTATGGCGTTACTCTATCTGATTCAGTTCCAGTTCTAGAGAATGTGAAGCACACCTTCATAATCATTGCTCTCAGTTCCACTCTGACCCGGAGTGGTAGAACCTGTTAGGGCTCTATCTATGGGTTAAATAGAAAAAAATGTGTTTAAAACGGAATGCCCATCAAGAATGAATAAAACAAAAATATGTTCGGCATAAAATTACCCAATGGGTTGACATGCTGTAAAACCCAACCAAACCAACTGAAAATACTCCGTCAACGGGGCTTAGAATATGCTGCAGAGGGGGTAATATCCCTCATAAAATGGGGGTTAGTCATGACAATAAAATGCATCGGGCGGTAAGGGCTGCATTGACCAACCAACAAAGCCTTGAGCTGTCACTTCGAGTTTGTAGAGGAGACACATGATGCCCTTTCTTTGTACGTCTTCTGTCATTGACGCTTTTGGGCGCTTCCTCCACTCTTGTCTTATAGATATTGGTGAGAATGCATTACAATTCAAGTCGATACTGATAATTAGTGGCTTCATGAATTCATTTTTAGTTTCCAGTATTTTTAAGTAGGATTCGCGACCGGCGGGTTTGGCCTTGTCGCTTAACTCTTAACATCCTGTTGAGAATTTTCCAAGTCCAGAAACCTATTCCTATAAGGATTTATCAATAAATGGCTAAAAATGGCCTTTTCATTTAAAGTTACCTGTTATTTCCCTTAAATCAAAGACTTCTAAATGTTTGATATTAGATTTAAACAAAGGCTATCATTTGGGGTCGATTAGGAAAACAAATGTGACTTCCGGCTGGGTGGAATGAGGTGGTATAGGACATTAAGAGTTAAACCTTGCTATAACTGCAGTTAGTAAGGGAATTGCAATAACTGCAGTAAGTAATGTTTTTATAGTCCTTCTCAAGAGAAGGTCCGTGAAGATCAAAATGCAGACTGTATGTATCAGTAATTCTGTCCAGGGCTTCTCTTTCTTTCTCCTCCTCAATACCGCCTGTCACAGAATCTGTTAGCAAGTGTCTCTCTTGTTCCTTCTCGTAGGACGGAATCACTCCTAATGACTCGGTATAGACAACTACATCTTTGAAGGTGGTTGGCGGAGTTGTTAAAAAAAATCACGCAAGGCATTCAGTTCGTTCTAGCCGCCTCCCTCGTGCACACTACGGGCGATCTTATGCCACTTAGGGGATAGGTTGTTCATATTACAGGATCATTTCCAACTCACTTTTAAGAAAAAGAACTGGTTGAGATTTTTAGTAAATATATGTAAAACTTACAAACACTTTTGAAAATGTAACTCTTTGTTCTTCTCTATTCTAATGACAAGCAAATCTACTTTGGCTCTTATTTAGGCTTGGCGGACAGTCGGAGCGGCCGCCTCCGATCAATATGCTAGTCGTGTCAAGGATTTATGATTGATCCAGTCCTATTGCCGTTTTGGCAAACCCCAACCTATTTTTATTATATGTGCTAGAAGGCGGTGGATTGTGGGTTTTAGTGTCCTGAGTATGATATTAAACTTCACCTAATGGTGAAAATCCAATTTTAGATTTCTGGGTAGTGTGAAGTATCCCTTTATCGCCATTACTCCCAGGTCGACTCTGACCCGGGGTGATAGTACCTGTTAGGGTTGTCATTCATGGGTTAAATGGAAAAATGAGTTTAAAGATGTGTTTAAAATAAAAGTACCTATCAAGAATTAAAACAAAAATCTTCGACATAAACTAATCGAAGGGTTAACATGCCATAAAAAGCAACAAACGAAATCTCTTCTCTATTCTAAATAAACACTAATTTGCATACTCCTAAAAAAACGTTGCTTTCTCTTGGGCAAAAATTGTGCAGTTTTGTTTACAATTGTCTCATTTATCTTCATGGCATTCCATTCATGTTTACTGGTTTAAAAAAAAAGTTATTCTGGCATATTTCTACACTAAAATGAACGTAAGAAAAAAAAGTGAAAGAAAATTTAAATTTGAAAAATTCTGACAAAATTATTTTCATAAGCAACATGAACTTTTTACCTACATATCTCCCAGTATAATCGTTTTCACTCAAAGGTAAAAACTAAAAAAAAACTTAAAACAAAAAAAAACCCACTGATAAAGATGTTTGCCGAATCTCACGTCAAAGAAATTACTATTGTATTATTAATGATTTGCAAGTATGATGTGGTATATAATATTCTTGCGTGAAAAAGATGTAAACTCTAACCTGCATGTCTGGTTAAAAAGGTGAATGTTATATCCACACACATCTGGTAGGAAAGGAGATCACGTTTCTCAAGTATTTTCTAATTAGCGTTAAGTATAAAAACAAAGTATATATAATTACAATATTATTAACTGATGTGCTTTTACTGGTGTCTTTACCAAGGTTATTATTGTCGAAGTTATTTGGCTGATAACAAGAATTTTCAGATGAAATCTTTTAGCGTATGTGACAAATATACACCGTTAGATAAAGAACATGAACAGAAAAGTATATAATATTGGAAAATATAGTAAAATAATTAATTTTCATCAATTTGGCCGTTTCATGGTTAATCCCATTATCTTTTTAGCAAGAGCATAAAACCCAAGAGCATTGCTAAAAAAAATGGAAACCTCTCCACATAATTTATTTCAAAATTTGTCGGCATAATTGACCCACCGAGGTTGATATGCCGTAAAACCAACCAACCAACCAAACAATATAACACACAAACTTTCAGATTGTAGCATAAACAAATGAGTACTGAGTGTTGAATTGAGAGTTCAATCTATTTCACTGCGCTGTTGTAACTGGGTCTAATACTCTGCATCTCAATCAGCAAGTACTGACGGGGGCCGGATGTGTTACCCACCTGAGGAGGAAAGCGATGTCAACATACGGATAGGAAGTACATAGACGTCTATTGCCAGGTTAACGACCATATTGACATCTGATCAGCTCTGAGCGGATACAGGATGTCGTCTCGAGGACTTAACAAGAGCGATAGCTGATAGGGATGGATGGCGAGAGTGCCAATGGAATTCGTGCTGTCAGCATGACTTGATGCTGAGGAGATTTAAATTAGAAAGTATTAAATATTTGTATTTAATTAATTTTTCCCTTAATTAAATATTAGATGTTTGTCTGTAATTATTTTTTCACTTATTCCGTGTCAGGTTTTCAATAGCTGTCCCAAACCAAAATCTAGATACTAAATATTGTTGGTTGGTTTTATGGCACGTCAGCTCTTGTTGGGTTATTTAACACCGAAGTGATATTATTGCTTGATTTTAACGTATTTCAACCCTTCTAGCACATAAAAGGGTAGTGGTTGACATAAGCCCAATCCTATTTCACTTATGGCAACCCCGTACTCTTTTTATCATATATGTGCCAAAAGTCGATGACAAAGGGTCTTCAGTCCTGGGTATGACGTTAAACTCAATCTGATCCTGAGGTTCCAGGTCTGGGGAATGTGGAGCACACCTTCATCATTTATCCTAAGTCCACTCTGACCCGAGGTCGTGGTACCTGTTGGGGTCCCATCTATGGGTTAAATAGAAAAATGTATTTATAAAAAAACTGAGTACCTATCACGAATGAATTTATTTCAAAACTTTGTCGGCATTAAATAGCCCACCGAGGTTGATATGACGTGAAACAAAGCAAACAACCCTTCTATACCATTACAGGAACAACCACTCTGGGTCAGAAACCAAACCAAATCAAACCAAACGTACCTCTCAGACTGAAATTTAATTGTTTACAAATGACTATCTAATATCCCATGTTGCATTTGATATCTAATGTTACCACATAAGTTCAAGCGATTCTTCGTCCTATCGGTTGGACTTACATGAAACTAACTCAATCTCCTACGTAGTTGTAATATTATCTTCAAAAAAAGGTGTCCTGAAAAGCGCAGTAAACTAAATCTGACTGAGATCTGGGGAATGTAGAATGTTCCTTCATTGGCATTACTCCCAAGCCCACTCTGTCATCTTTTACAGTTCTCTCTATGGGTCGAATAGATCTGTTTAAAAAGGAATCGTATTCGATATGACCGTTGTTAAGGATGTTTTGCGTTGGTGTTCTTGCATAATTAGCTGATAATGGGAGTGCTACTGGGGGTTCCTTGGCTAGCTTTAGTATAGTAAGTATGACACTCATAGTCTTGATGCCCAGTTCCTTAAGCATTGCAGGGTCCAGCACATGCAAGCTGGACCTTGCAATCTCTTCAGTAGAAAATGTCTGGGCATAAGCCTTGGCAGAGGCAACAAATTTGCCTGCCCCAAAAAAAAATATTTTCCTATCCAGCAAGGTCGAATCCTGTTCGCAGCGGCATGTTGAAGTGAGTCAGTGTATTGTTGGTTTGAACAACGGCAACTAGCTAAGCCCAACTGAAACAGTGCCAAGACAATTGGTACTTATGGGAATCAAGAATAGTCCACTCATGCATTTGGGTGATTCCATTCCTTGAGTCCTGATTGGCTGCTTGGTGTCTATGATGTTATGAGGCTTCATAAATAACCTGGCATTTTGCAGTTGTAATGCAGCAAGATAGATTCGTATTCAGTTACAATTACTTGTCTTGTCTTTGGAACTAGTATGATTATTCTACTGCCATGTGCTGAAAAAAATTAAGAAAAAAAACTACACAAAAATGTAAATACGAACATACAATGAACGTGATTTCCTAACTTCTATGCATAAGATAATCCTAGACTGGTTGACATGCCGTTAAATAGAGTACGTATTCTACAATCTGTAAAATACAATCGTCCATTTTCAATGATTTGCTTTCAAACAAAAACGTACTGCTTACATTACGAGTAACGGATTTTGAAAAGTCGGCCTCAACATAAAATTTACGTTGAATTAAAACATTGCAGAAACGAACGTGCTGTTTTAACTACCCGTTGGGATCAAGTCTTTCGAGTTAAACAAAGTTTATTACTATGATATGAGCAATATTGCCGCTAAACAAACGTCGTTATTGCGTAAAGTTTAAGCACTTATCAAATAAAAAATAAAGTTTCAAGAAAAATGAATGCCTAGTCGGTTGTACAGTGTGTATATGGTGTGGGCTGGCTGGCAGAGGGGAAAAAGGAGTGAGAATATGCAGTTGGATGTAAATGTCCAACTTATATTGCGGCAACTTGATTTATATATTACGAAAAGGAATAAGAATAATTTGATTCAACCAAGGCAATTTAGCGGGAAAACAAGGAAGGAATGGCTTGTATATATCAAACATTTTCAAAACATATGATAACAAGATCCATGCTAGGGAGGGTGTTGGTTGGATTTTACGGCATGTCATCCCTTGTTGGGTCATTTTATGCTGAAGACGTTTTTGTTTTATGCTTTTACTCAATTTTTAAGAACTGTTTATTGCAGACCATGCCTTTCCTATGCGTGCATTAACATTACGTTCTGCAGATGGGATATTACTTCCTAGGTATGTGAATTGTTTCATCGAGGTTAGGAACTTACATTGACTGTGGAGAGGTCTCATATTTTTTCTAGATTGATTGATGGATTTTAAGGGCATGTCAACTCATCCAGGGTTATTTTATGCCAAGCGGTAGGTTGCATGCAATGGTCAGAATTGTCTTTTTTGTCGGAGAGGCCCCTCCGATCAATCGACTAGTCACGTTAAGCCCTAGCACCTATATGAGCCAGGACTCATCCCCAACTGACCGTTGCTGCATACCATGGACTGCTTATGGATAAGACCCCCGCGAAACGCTTCTTATCATATGGGTGCTAGAAGTCTTCCTGGGAATGAAGATTCTAGTGAGGTTCCAGCCCCTTCAGCACCAATGCCCTCTGGTCCACTCTGTAGTACCTGTTAGGGTCCCATCTATTGTTTGAATAGAAAAAAATTATAAACAAAATTGTATTATACATTAAAAATGAAATTATTTCAAAACTTTGTTAGCATTAAACATTTTTTTACCAATAGAAGCATTCGGCATAAAATGACCCAAGGGGTTGACATGCCGTAAAACCCAACCAAAAAAAAAATGAGTTTATAAACAAAATTGTATAATACATGAAGAATGAATTTCTTTCACAACTTTGTCAGCATTAAATGACCCGCCGAGGTTGATATGCCGTAAAACAAACCAAACCAATTTCTAATTTCTAAGTTGGGAATTTTGTGCCACCACTTTACGCCCAGTAATGCGTTGGAGGCAGTTGATGTGGAATGTCTCCAGTTTTTTTCAGATGTCTGTGATATAACACCCGCGACTTTCTTTCATACAAGAGTATGGATAGGCATAGAGCTTTTTATAAGACTTTCTGTAATAAGATAAAAATCAACTTGGTTTTAGTTTGTCAGCACAGTTGACTCTAAAGAAAACCGCCATAAATTACTAAATTATGACGAAATGACGCTGTTGTAAAAATCTTTTTAGTTTACAACTTCCGGTGTAGCAAGACTCACAACGAGGCTTTCGTGAAATTTAACTTTTTCTTTGCTCCTATGACAAAATCAGTTGTCAACGTTACGTTGCGTTTCCCGCGGACTTTATTCATTTGAGGTAACGGTGAAATAAGATTAAATTTATCGTGTCGACAAAACATTGGTTCTGAAAGACAAAATCTACAAATGTCTTTTGCAGGAAAATAGTATCTTTAAAGAAAAAATAATCTGCAATACTAATCCATGTAAAGATAAAAGTTTAGAGGTTGGATTAAAGAACACAGGTAGGATGTCGATAAAAATTACTTCCTTCTTTCCTCTTCGAAGAAGTATTTGTCAATTCTGCAGGCAAACAACAAATTTCGACTCATTATTTAGTAATTCAAACATTTTCATAAAATAAATAAGAGGTTGAAAAATCACATGCTTGTTTCATGTTTGTTGAATAAAAAAATTTGTGTTTGAGGGGGGTGTTCACAATCAAGTCCGCCGCAAACTGGTTAAGTTCGTTACTGTTCTTTTGTCTTTTCTCATTAGTTTCAACTAA
>CM042150.1:14525746-14590746 GCA_023376005.1 Doryteuthis pealeii | reverse complement strand
GAGGGTGAAACAAGACGATTTTCATGGATCCTTATTTGGTATCGTGTTAAATCTGTTTAATGAATATATTAACCACCTTCTGCTGGATTCCTTTTATCTTTTAATTGTGTTATTTTATTTATTGAATCATATTTCAATGAAATTCAAATCTTAATCTTAAGTAGATTGATCAAAATAAGACAAAACCGATTATGTTAAATAGCTTCGTATACTTTCAACATTTGGAGTATTCAAATATCGTATTGACTTTGCGAGTAACACAATCCATTTCTGTAAAACAAGATACAAGCCAAACTCAGTCGAATTGGCAACTAATTCACAAATTTCGTCACGGGACACAAGTAAAAAAAGAAAAAGAAAAAACCTAGAAAAAAATCAAACTCGAAGTGTTCACAGAACGTTACCACCCCCAACTTCTCAAACAGCAATAATCGAAAGATGAGATCAAATCGAAAAACGGAAATGAAAGGGAATATATAGAACAAAAGGTTAAAAAAAAGTTTGTGGGTAGTAAAAAAAAAAAAAAAAAAGTATGGAGTAGTCAGTGGGGTAGGGGGTGGAGAAAAAAAGACGGAAAAGAGAAGACTGAAGAGAGAAGTCTTAAGGAATCGAGAAGTGGGGGGAAGAAACAGTCAAAGGAAAAAGGAGTGAAAAGAAAGGAAAAGGGGTGAAGAAATGAAGAGAAATAAGGGGTGAGTGAAAGAAAATAAGGGGTGAGTGAAAGAAATAAGGGGTGAAAGGGGTGAGTGAGTGGAAGGAAGAGAAGAGTGAGTGGAAGGAAGAGAAGTGAGTGAAGGAAGAGAAGTGAGTGGAAGGAAGAGAAGAAGGGTAAAGTGGAAGGAGAGAGAAGGGGTGAGTGGAAGGAGAGAAGAAGGGTGAGTGAGTGGAAAGGAGAGAGTGAGTGAGTGGAAGAGAGGGTGAGTGAGTGGAAGGAGAGGGTGAGTGAGTGGAAGGAGAGGGTGAGAGGAAGGAAGAGAGAAGGGGTGAGTGAGTGGGTGGAAGGAAAGAGGGGTGAGTGAGGGTGGAAGGAAGAGAAGGGGTGAGTGAGTGGGTGAAGGAAGAGAAGGGGTGAGTGAGTGGAAGAAGGAAAGGGTGGAGTGAGTGGTGGAAGGAAGGAGGTGTGAGTGGGTGAGTGAGTGAAGGAAGAGAAGGTGTGAGTGGGTGAGTGAGTGGAAGGAAGAGAAGGGAGAAGTGGGTGAGTGAGTGAGTTGAAGGAATGTAAGAAGGGGAGGGTGAGTGGAAGGAATGTAAGAAGGGAGAGTGAGTGGAAGGAATGTAAGAAGGGGAGAGTGAGTGGAAGGAAGAGGTATTAAGGAATCGAGAAGAAAAATAAATCAAAGGAAATGAAAACAGACCCGACAAAGATGTCGTAAAAGAAAGATAAATTTTGATGTTGGGAAAAGGGCAATGCGTAAAAATGAACAAAATGAAAGTAAAGACGAGATGAGAAATCAAGAAATGAATTGAAAAATAAAAGGAATCAATATTTTGAATTGAATTCTGGTTTATTTAAACATTTCCAAATAAGGGGGTAACTAGGCTACTTTTCACCGGTTCACGTTAGATCACCAGAATTCTCTCTCTCTCTCTACCTACCGCTCTCTCAATCTCTCCCATACCTACCCCCTTCCCTACCTACCGCTCTCTCTCTCCATCTATCCCCCCTCTCTCTCTCTCTCTCCATCTATCCCCCTCTCTCTCTCTCTCTCTCCATCTATCCCCCTCTCTCTCTCTCTCCATATCGCTCTCCCCCTCTCTACCTCTATCGCTCTCCCCCTCTATCGCTCTCCCCCTCTATTCGCTCTATCGCTCTACCTCTATCGCTCTCCCCCTCTCTATCGCTCTATCGCTCTACCTCTATCGCTCTCCCCTCTCTCATCGCTCTCTCCGTCTCTATCGCTCTCTCCGTCTCCACCCCCTACCTCTCTCTCGTCTCCACCCCTACCTCTCTCCGTCTCCACCCCCTACCTCTCTCCGTCTCCACCCCTACCTCTCTCTCTCCACCGTCTCTCCGTCTCCACCCCTACCTCTCTCCGTCTCCATCTATCTATCTATCATCTATCTATATAAAAAAGTGGACTGCTCATAACTCAAGTTCTATAAGCACCTACACCTGAACACACAAGTTCAGGTGTAGGCCAAAAAAATCTACACAAACCAGCTCTGCACGGATACTGAATGCTGTGCAGAGGACATTTGAAGAGTTATGGGAGTTATTGTGAGGAAGATTTATGAAGATCTGCCTTGTCAGTACGAATTGATAATGAAAGATAATTTTGATGCAACTAAAATTGAATCATGCCCTCTATTAAAATGCTTGACTGCATGTCGTATTATTCAGAAAATATATTGTTAGGTTCATTAAAATCTCGCGGTCGGAAAGGACCCGTCCGAACGAACGGATGTCATATCAAGCCCTAGTACCTATATGATTGGTCCAATCCTATTGCCCTTATGGTAAACCCCAACCCTTTTTATCATATGTACCAGAAGGCGGTGGTGGAGGGTCTTAGTGTCCTGGGTATGATGTTAAACTCTGATGGTGAAGTTCCAATTTTGAAGCACTGGAGAATGTGGAGTACCCCTTTTATCACCATTACTTCTAGGTCTACTCTGACCAGAAGTGGTAGTATGTGTTAGGGTTCCATTTATAGATTAAATAGAAAAATTGAATTTTAAAAATGGAGTTTGGAAAGAATGTTGAATACACATCAAGAATGAATAAAAGTAAATATCTTCGGCATAAAATAACCGAACGAGGGTTGACATGCCGTAAAATCCAACCTACCAACCAAACTTCAGCTCTTCATTTTGAGCAATTCAGATTTGGCAGCGTTGATTTCAAGTTGGGTACAAGACAATGTTTTTGAACACAAACAAGGAATCAATGGTAATCTCATTAGTTGGCATCAACAACCCTTTATCTGTTTGTTTTTTTGTGTTTTTTTTGGGGGTGATGTGGGGAGGGGGTGCTTTTCAAAGGCAAAAAGGGGGCTTATAGAAAATGAAAAACAACTGCCAGAAAGAAAAAGGAATGAATGAATGGGTGGGCGAAGAAAAAGGATCCACTTTTCTTTTCTCTGTTGTTATTGAATGAAAACGGCTCCACGTCGGTCAAACTTCAGTTGCAGGATAGGCTGTATGAAATGCCTGGATCGAAACTGAAACGGAGGGGTAAGTGTGTGTGTGTGTGTGTGGGGGGGGGGGGTGAATCAAATCAAATTTGGCAAAAATGCCACAGAACCCATGCATATACTAACCAATCCTACCAAAACACCTTCGCGTACACATAAACAACTAGAGAGAGTGCCTTGCAAAGCACAAAATCCCAGCTGGTTGTGGTCATCTAAAGTGGATGAGTGATTCTAAGGACAAATGGACGCCACTGTCATTTTGTTTTGTTTGCTTTACTTAATGTTCTATTTTATCCCCCCCCCCATCTTCTTATTATAATGGAGATTCGATGTCCGCCTGTAACCGAAACTAGGTCACTGCTTTCGTCACAATATGCTAAAAAAATTGCGTAAGTTTATCAATGAGTATTTAGGTAATTTATGAGGAAGTGCGTCCCGGTCTCCCGCCTCAAAAACCGCTACCCGGTGACTATCAAAATAAACAACCCAGCTCGTCGTAATTCTTGTTTATTTATCGTAATTTGTCGTAATTCTTGTTGATGTTTAGATATGAAGATGGATATATAGTTTTGAATAGACGGAGATAGATGGATAGATAAACAAACAAAATAATATAGATAGATACGAACAAATGGAGATAGATATTTTCGACAAGTAAATGTATTTTGGGGGGTGGTCGCTTCTTTTTTTGTCGTAATTCTTGTTTATTTAAACTAAAAACAAGACATTAAACAAACATGAATAAAAAATAAATCTTAGTATTTAAAGTAATATAGATAAATATGAACAAATTGAGATAGATAGATGGATAGTTTTGAATAGAGCTGGGTTGTTATTTTAATAGTCACCGGGCAGCAACTCTTGAGGCAGGAGACCGGGACGATCTTCCTCATAAATTACCCGTATTTAATTTGTAGTCAAAATCTCTAATACATAGAATAAATCTTATTTTATTAACAATGTCTCCATGTAAATCTGAACTAGATTTGCCTCAAAACAACCCATGTTATAAGAATATATACCTCGCATCCCGTTTATGGGTATGACACAAGGTATTTTAATGTGGGACCATTCACAAGCCCATGGGATGGCGGGTGCAAAAAATGCGGTAATCCCGTCGACATTACCCCTCAAAGGGCACCTTAGCCTCTGGGCAATAAAACCAGCCCAGTCACTTTAACTAAAAGGGGATGCTGTTGCATAGTGGGATAGCTCTCTGGGATGACGCCATTAATAATCTCTAATAGTCCAGTGGCCGAAGCCACCAGACCATTAGGCCCCGAAGAGCCCATGTTATTAGTGCGTTTAAAATTCTGCAATGTATCCTATATATTCCTAAGAAATAAAGGTTTACATAATACATGGTGTGTGGTTAATTTGCATATTGGTTTTAACAAAAGTCTGTTTTATAAACTTAGTGTTATTGATCTCTAATGTTTTATTCTCCAATATATTAAAATCAATCTCATGAATGATTTTATATAGAAAGCAATTAAAATATAATTAGAATAAATATAAACTTTCTTATCTAATTTCAAATTTGATATATTACTTTACATTAAAACTTGAATAATTATTTCTCTGAATGTTTGAGATGAGGCTTGAAGATTAGTATTATCTGCGTTATTCGGACTATTGTCACCATCTTCATTGTTATTCGTACAACGTTTCGGCCGATATGCCCTCCGGTCTTCTTCAGGTATATCTTGTCGGACTCGGGAACCTTCTTGTCGTAATCGGGAGCCATCACGGAACTTTGAACCTAACCATTTATTTATTCCACGGGGGCATCCTGTTCACATTCCGCTAACCATAGTTGGGTAGGAGTTGTGTTAATTATTTTCTAACTGCCTCTACTCAGGATTGAACTCGGGATCCAGAGATAACTGTCACTTAGAACTGTCTTAATTTAACTACCTTATCCACTAGGCCATGTGTCCAGTTGGACTTGAATGATTATGTCCAGCGGGCGCATATTCTTCCTATTTTTTAAATTTACCTTCGTTCTTAATTTGTTTTCGCTCATTTCATTATTCATTTTGCTCGTTCCTTCTTTCTAACCCTCTTTGTCTTTCATTTATGACTGTTCTTTTTGTTTTTAATCTTCCTTTTTTTTCTTTTTTTTTTTTTTTCCATATATTCCATCTTAATTTCTCTTTACATTTTTTATTGCCATTTCATTTCGCGTTTTATCGAATCTCTGATCACTTTTTTTCTGATCTCCTATAGTGTTATGTTCCTTCTTCTAGACCGCTTACCATACTAAAGTTAGTCCCATCTGCTTTAATATTTCCCCACAGCTGAAGGGAGGGATAGTAGTTAGATTCATACCTTTCCCAAGAATATTAACGCTATGTGAAATGCTAACAATCTCGCAAGGGTTTAAACTAGTTTTGCTTCGTTGATTTCCTACGACATTAACAGTTAAACCACGCGCCTCCACTATACCTCTCCCTCTCTCCCTTACTTCCTCTCTCCCTTACTTCCTCTCTCCCTTACTCCCCCTCTCCCTTACTCCCCCTCTCCTTACTCCCCCTCTCCCTTTCTCCTTCTCTCTCTCTCTCTCTCCCTCTCTCTCTCCCCCCTCTCCTCCTCTCTCCCTCCTCCTCTCTCTCTCTCTCTCCTCCTCTCCTCCTCTCCTCTCTCCTCTCTCTCCTCCTCTCTCTCTCTCCTCCTCTCTCTCCCTCTCCTCTCTCTCTCTCTTTCTCCCTCCTCCCCTCTCTCTCTTTCTCCTCCTCCTCCTCCTCTCTCTCTCCCTCCCCTCGCTCTCGCTCTCTCTCTCCCTCTCCCTCATATATATATATATATATATATATATATAAACACTGGAGAGAAAATAACAGTAAACAGAGAGGTCGGTACCTGATTCCGGACAGTTTTGACCAAACGACGCAATTGTACTGGGAGAAAACATATAGAACAATATCTCGCTAATTATAGCTACAAAGTTGGGAAAGAAATGGCAAAGAACAGATGGATAGGGTTCAAGATGAGGATGTTTGATCTCTCTGAACCATTAGTGACTAATTCTGGGAAGGAGAGAGATGGTTTTATCTCTTCAAATAATCGGGGGGAGAGAATTGATCATTCTCAATGCTATTCCAATAAGAAATGTGAAATAAACTGATGGAACAAATAGTATATTGAAAGTATAAAGAAACCTGGTGTTCTGTTCAAGAAATTGCAATCTATCTATCTATCCATATAAATATCAGTTGATATGTATGTATGTCTGGAGGAAATTAGTAAAACAAAATTAAAAAATAACGACAAAGTAGATATATATGTACATACAAATTCACGATTACCAGAGCTTGCTTTTTGTGCAAAAATGATTTTATTTGTATTTGTGAAGATAATTAAAAATTAGAATTTGAATAGTAACGGAAAGTCATTGTTGGTGTCCTGATTAAAACGTAAACAAATCAATTATGGAAGGCCAAAACAACCAATGCACCTGCGATACTAATTTTCTCATCCCCTCAGGCAACACCGGGTAGTCACTTGTAGTAAGTTATATATATATATATTATATATATATATATATATATTATATTAGGGCAGTAGGTGTGTTTGTATGTATATCTGGATAAACTACGAAAATACAAACCTCCAAGTATATATATATAATATATATATATATATATATATATATATATATTATATATATATAAGAAAATTTTAAAAAAACAAGTGTTCCGAAAATAGAATGAATTTAATTATCGATGTTTTAAACATTTCGGTTTTATTAAACCTTCATCAGGATGTATCTTGGGGTGAAGAAAATGATGGATGTTTTTATAAACACCTATAATGTCACCTATAAAAATATCCATCATTTTCTTCATCCCAAGATACATCCCGATGAAGGTTTAATAAAACCGAAGTGTTTAAAACATCGATAATTAAATTCATCCTATTTTCGGAACACTTGTTTTTTCAAATTTTCTTTATATTGTCGGATTTATTCTCCATATTTACTCCCATATATATATATATATATATATATATATATATATATAAATATCACTTGTTTAGTGCTGTGTTATATTTATATTAGCCCTGCCATCTGGGGCTTTAGAATACACCGACTGCACCTCTGCAATCGAGCCGTGGGTGGCGAGCCGTGATACTTAAGGATGAAACCCTGGAGGCTGAGCAGTCCATGACATGCAGTATGTCACCGGAGGGTGCATACATTTGCTAGTATCTATAAAGTGAAGATGAATTGAATAGGGAATAGGACACAGTTGAACATGTCGACTTAACGAATTAATAATAAAAAAGACGCAAAAAGAATAAAGGGACTGAAAGGAGGAAAGGTCGAAGACACCAGAAAGGGAAAAAAGAAAATAAATTTAATGATCATATACGAAAGAAGTTAAAAAAAAAAAAAAAATTTAAGAAGAAAAAGAAAAAAATGAGTCCAAGATGAAAGAATTGGTCGTGGGAGAAAAGAGCCTCAATTGTTGCGATTATGAAGAAAGATATGGAAGACAAAGAATAAATCGACAAAAGGAACTCGGTCGGCCAAGAAGTTCTCTAAGACATAAGTTATTGGAATATGCTGAGTCTGAAGTTTGTTCTTTTTTTCTTTTTTTTCTTTTTTTCTTTTTCTTTTTCTTTGCCTTGCATTGCATAGAGGATAAGAAGCATCAGGCGCACGTGATATGCTTCCAAACGTTCCACAGAGAATCGAAGAATCATTGCTTCGCTCTAGCCTCTCCTTTTTTTTAACGAGACTCTCAACGACGGTTTCACATAAAGAATCCACATGCATTTTCATGCACAGGAAACTTATCTGAAATGAGCGTCTATATATATATATATATATATATCCGACCCTCCGCGTGTCCTGGGTTAGACGTTAAACTGCATCTAGTGGTTAGGTTCCAACCCTGGAGCTCCGGAGATTGTCGAGTATTCCTTCATGCCATAGCTCTCAGTTCCAGTCAGACCTGGAGTAGTATCCATCTATGGGTTGAATAGATAAAATTATAAAGGATTTAAATGCATTTTAATGCTTAGAAAATGTTTGTGGACACTCATATATATATATATATATATGTCTATTTAGCCCATTATATTGAGCACTTTTTACTCGATTTTAGTGAAAAGATCCCGATACGAATAATGTTGTATACTTATTTACTTTGTGAATTTTTATTGTCACTGCTCTACTATTTAACCGTAGCTAGAGCAAGAGTAGTTAGATTTAAACCCGTACCTAATGATATTAGCGCTCATAAGGAATAGGGATTCGGTGGATAAGCAACAGCAGATAATCAGGTTTTACAATATTTGCATTTCATCTTGGATGATTTGGATGGTCTCATTTTTAGCCAGAGGGTATTGCAAGACGATAACGATTGTACAATTAAGGAACAGTGGTATTGGTTGGTTGGTTGATTGATTGATGGACAATTAGGCATTAGCCTCAAAGTGAAACGCGAAAATCCCTGTTTAGTATTTGAACGTGTCGCAAATTCCATTATTTTACGATGATAACCGTTAATTTAAGAACGGCGTCAGATGAAGTAATCTTTTCCTTTGGGGCCTACAGGGGATATTTTGAGATAGACCCACGAGGATAGCAACGCCACTGCAAAGATTTTCTTTTTACGAAGCAGTAACAAAAATACTTTATCCGTTTTCGTTTGACTAGAAGAATATGTGGAAATATGAAGCTTCACAAAAAACTTTTTCTTGTAGAATTCGATGGGGAGATTACAATGCCACCGAAGAAAGTGGTCAATGTAAAGAATTCGGAGAGATCTGGAACTTTAAATCATTCCTTACTTATTGTTATATTCTTTTTAAAATTAATCCATAAAAATCAAGACTTTCTTTTAATTTGGGGCGTACGTGGGACGTTCTGAATCGGATCCATGAGCGACGCCTTTGCAAAGGTTTTTTTTTTATTATATCCTTTTTGTCAGTTTCAATATTATGTCCTTCGAGTTTTCGTTTTCTTTTTTTCTTTAGCATATTTTCCGTGTAAATATTAGGTGTCAATTTTATTGTCGTTTCAGGTAGTTTGATACATACAGTACAATGCCACCGAAGAAAATTAGTCAATTCGAAGCTTCAATTAGTTTGGAACAAAACTAAAATTATGGAGAACCCAGTTAGACTCGAAACCGTTAACAATCGTTTGCTAACCTAGCTCATTAGACATTGCACCATAGGAAGGACGCTTTGCTTTACGGATCTTTCGACGATAAACGTTAGTTTAAGGACACCACCAGGTTAAGTAATCTTTTTAACAAGTATCAAGACCTTTTTTATTTGGGACCTTCAAGGGACTTTCTTAGACAGACTCCTGAGCTACGCCTCTGCAACGATTTTGTTATTTTGTTTTTAATACGTAGTAACAAAAATACATATTTCTCTTTTTATATCCGTTTTCGTTTGTCAGTTTCAAGATAATGTCCTTCCAGTTTTCTTTTTCTTTTTTCTTTTTTGTTTTTTTTGTTTGGTTTCTTGCCTATTTTCTGGAACGTATCCTTTTGTCTTCTTCTCTGGTCTTTTCTCCTTCCTCATCAAACCAGTTTATATCTGAGGGCGCCCGTGTAGACATCTTGGTGCCCGGATCTCGCCGACAAATAGAAATCGTTCATACTAGGCGCCGGTGTGTCAAAGGGTCCGCTTCTCTTATTCCAAGCGTGTCCGGCGAGTGAAATAGAAGAGGATTGAATTGGAGACTCCAGTAAATATTTCAAAAGACGATACAGCAGTCGCGCAAAAGAGCAGTCGCTTAGTGCAGCCAAGAGATCGAAGAGGGATTACGGCGTTAAGGTTGAGGGGGGGGGACGTTTTCAGTAATGTATTCAAATAGAAAATAGAACAGTTATTTAAAAATTAGATTGTGAAATCGATCAAGCCCATCTACAGATCGATAAAGATCAGATATGAAATCGGATAGATGCACTGATTGATCGATACGCAGGGTAGAGATAAAACTTTTACAAGTAAACGAATGTAACGTTTGTTTGAAAATGTATGGCATAAATAATAGAAAATGTTATCATTGATAAGAAAAGTAAGGCCTGTCTGTTGGAGCTATAGAATACACTGACTTCACCCTAGCACCTATATGATTGTATCGACCTAATTACCCTTATAGCGAAGCCCCAAATCCTTTTATATGTAATAGAAAGCAGAGGCTGAGGCTCTTAGTCTCCTGGGCATGACGTAAAACTGCATCCAATAGTGAAGTTCCAATTAGGTGCTCTAGGGAGCGTGGAGTACTCCTTCATAGCTATTCCTCCCAGCCTGACCCGGAGTGGTAGTATACATCTAACTACTATCCCTCTAGCTATGGGTAAATAGTAGGACATACTGGGCTCATCAACCTAGGTTAGTTAAGCGGTCTAGGAGAAGGAAAACTCTGAACTCAAACCTGTTAAACACCGCATAAGAAATCATCCCTGTTCTTACAGGTGTATATAATATATATATATATATTAGTATGAACAAAAAGTAATAAGACAATTTGGAATATTTCTTATATGTTGTTTATTCTCAACTTGTTTCGACCTTAGGTCATCGCCAGGAGAAAATTTCTTATTTGAAGAAATTGTTTATAGATTTTTTGAAAGGGAGCATTATAGAAGAACTATAAAAATTGAAGTGTTTTTGAGGGTTTGACATGCTATTAAAATCCGGGTAGAAGAGTTTGTTAGTAGTAGCATGTCCATTTGTTCCGTGAAGAACCTCTGAGGTGAGTTATTTTTTTAATGCTCTTATATATGGGAGTTGTGTATATGACTGTATACATATAAACACATATACATATATATATATATATATATATATTATATATATATATATAGCATATTTTTTCTTTTATGTATACTGTACAAGACAAACATGTGATGTCTGACGAGTCTCTTTTCGATCGTTTCTAGTTTTCCGGTCAGCTTCTTAATATCGGGGTGGGGTCTGTTGATTAATCTTTCGTCCCTAGTTCTTTCAGAACTCCGAAGAGTTAACCTCATGGGTAGATGCAATTGAGGGATTCCTAATAGTTTTTAAACAGAGAAAGTGGTTAAACAACCGGTAGCAGTGGGAGTAAGAGGGGTAAGTCACAGAAATATGAAATGTTGTGGGGATTGGGAGGGGGAATTGGCACTTCCGTTTTGAATGTAGAAGATTCCTCTAGAAATAAAACAAATGGACCATATGACCTTAAGGCACCCCTTTTTGATTTCGATTAAGAAAGTACATGTTTTTTATTTACACCGTCAATATCCTGTTGTTTTAACAGACAATTTTTAGATTTTCTTTTTAAATTATAAAACTAAACCCTAACAAACAACCGGATATTGACGGTGTAAATGAAAAAAATGTCCTTTCTTAATCGAGATCAAAAAGGTGTGTCTTAAGGTCATATGGTCCAAACAATTCCTTATATCATTAGTTTAGACGAAACTTTTTATTAAAAATACTAAAGGTGTAACTATTTATGGGCGGTGCTGTATCGTTGCCAACTAAGATAAATAAACTATATTTATAAGTATACTATTAATGGCTCTGTTAATCATAGAATATTTGTCAGATCGCCAAAACTGAGGCAGTCACGAAAAGAGAAAGCACGAGACACACAAGTAGAACATCTGTTGATGCAATACTGCGCATGTCTAACTCTCCTGTCCTTTCTATTTTCTCTTCCTCTAAATAGCAGTGTTATCTGTGCAATAGGACAGCAGGTGAACTTAACATAGAATGCTTACGGACCTCCTTTGGTTACAAATAGGTTTACTTTGTTAAGCAGTAGATCTATTCTCCAATGGAGCCAACATAACTCTTTTCGACCTTGATCGCTTCAGTGAGGGACGTACTTGTTTGCATAACTAATAAGGAAGTGGGATGGAAACGCTATAATGACAACACTGGTTGAAAGATCTTATGCAGTACATAAGGAATACTAGAAGTCGCTACCCAGCATCGCCTGGGTAGAGGGGGATCAAAAGAGGTTTCAGGGCAGGACGGCAAGTCTCTATGAGCGTCATTCCAGTAGTTGCCTGCATTAGAGTGAAGACTGTTTTGAGATTTTAATTCTCGTATTTTAATTCACTAATTCACCCTCTAGACCTGTTGCGCAAAAAGACTCGTCTGTTCTTAATAGATGAATAATAAAAATCATTTTCTAAAATGCCTCCTGGAAAATCTCTCACTAACCGAGCATTCGATTCATTAAATTCCACGTTTCATTTGCATCCTTCCGTTCTGTATGGCATTTGATTAAAAAAAAAAAGATGAAAATGACTGAGAGAAAGAAAGAGTGAGAGTGAGAGAATGAAAGAGTGGAAAAGAAAGAGTGAGAGTAAGAGAGAGACCTTACGTTTAGTTTCTAAATGGATGTACAACAATCCCTCCAGAAAATTATGGCTTTATACTTTGATTAATGTTTTCAGTGTTTTTCTTTCTTTTTTATTAAGATATTTTCTACGGTCTTCTCTTATGTCGGTGCCTCTCTTCTGATTAAGTCAAATATTCATGTCCAAGGGAGAAAAAAATAAAAATATCGGAAAATTAATTTGAACAGGCCAGCAATTTCATTTTCGTTCAGCGCCATCTTGTGGTCAACACGGCAAAAAGTAATTAATCCTTAAGCCTTTGTTAATGACTTGCGGCGACCAAAAACTCTTCAGATCAACAACGCCTGCTCATATTTGCATAAATTTCTACAGGTATGGCCAGAATAACAAACGCACACTACATTATCTTGATCAGCAATTTTAAGAGTGGTACGTAATTAGATGTGCACTAGTTGCAGTATCTGATAATAGCCTGGAAAGGTAGGATTATTTGCAGTTCCCAGATTGCTACAGAAATGCTAGCGGATCTGGAACTTATCCGCCCTGTCGGCTAAGGCGTTAGAATGAACCGACTGCACCTCTACAGAGGGGTAAGACTCCCCCAATGTGGTCACCTGTTGGCCGTGGGTGGCCACCCGTGATGCTTAAGGATAGAACCCAGGTGGATGAGCAGTTCATGACATGCAATACTCCACTTTGGCCCTATCTTGGGTTAGACGGGTGGTCGGAGATGCCCCCTCCGATCAATCGGCTGGTCACGTCAAGCCCTAGCACCTATATGATTTTCCCAACCCTATTGCCCTTATGGCAAACCCCAACCCCTTTTTATCAAAAGGGTGCTAGAAGGCGGTAACTGAGGATGTACATATCCTGGGAATGACGTTAAACTCAATCTGATGGTGAGGTTCCAGTTTTAGAGGTTTGGGGAATGTAGAGCCCCCCTTCATCACCATTGCTCCCTGGTCCACTCTGACCCGAAGTGGTAGTACCTGTTAGGGTCCCATCTATGGGTTGAATAGAAAAGTTTATTTACAAAAAAGTGTATTATCTATTAAGAATTGATTTATTTCACAACTTTGTCGGCATTAAATGACCCACTAAGTTTGATATGCCGTAAAACCAAACCAAACCAAACCAAACTAAACCGGAACTTATATCATAACAGTGCACGGTATTTGGCATGTTAAATCTCATAATTGTTCCTCCCATTCAAGTATAAAAGAATGCGGAAGCATTGTTTTCTTACTAGAAATAAAAATATATAAAACATTATCAATCTGATAATATAATTTCTTCAGTAATTTCGATGACTTCCACAATTATTCCTCCTTCAATCCAGATTTCTTCATTTAGAGTGAATAATCGGGAAAAGTTTGAGTTCGAAGACTATCGAACTTGGTCAACAAATTTGTGTATAAGAATAGCAAACCTATTGCCTTGGCGCTTAAGAACAAACACCAAATAATTGAGGAAGTACTCGCAATTACTGAAGAAATTATATTATCAGATTGATAATTTTGTATGTATTTTTATTTCTTGTAAAAAAACAATGCTTCCGCATTCTTTTATACTTGAATAAGAGGAACAACCATGATGTGTAAAATGCCAAATACCGTGCTCTGTGAAACACTTCCTCATTGAATCTGAAGTTCATGCTCCTACCAGAAAAAGATTTTTCAACGCAAATAAGATGGAAGATTTGTTTGAAAATGTTAACATAGTACACATAGGCATATTGTATCTAATATATAGTCGGTATGAAATTTGAATACTAACATCAACTGCGGTATTTTATATTCCCCAACACAGGTACAGCATCAAGCAAGCATATCATACTGTTTCCTCAGGTTTATTTTTTTATAAAAATACATTTCTGTCAAAATGTAAACAAAACAGAAGAAAATTACTTCATTCATGTGTTACGTTCTTTACTCTATTGTTCGACTTTTGTTCGTGCACCTTTTTTTTTCTTACTTTTCCCCTTTTTTTTTATTTTTAATCTATTTCTTAGGTTGTTTCATTCTACCTATAATTCTACTCCCGAGGATTAAGTGTAACGTAAAGTCCACTGTAAAAAAAAAACTGCACGTCTCTCTTGTTCTCATTTGTATGTATTTATGCTCATTTTAAGCTTAAACTAAAATCTGTATTCATTTTTTCTCCTTTTTTTTCTTTTATTTTCAGGTAAGTAATCTTTGAAGGAACTTTGAATCTTTATGCATGGAATAAAAGCAGAATACTTATGGCTGCACTGGGATTATCATTCGTCCAGGTTGGTCGTCTTTGTTCACTTTTGTATAATTGTGTCTAAGAAAAGATTCATGCTACACGAAAAAGAAAAAAAGAAATTAAAAATATGACGTTGTATAGAGAGAATCATATACAATGAAGGAAATATCTATACGGAGTTAAATGTAGTAAAATAAACCTGTATGTATTTGTTATATTACAATATGTTTATGTGTATGCTTATGAATGCTTATATATATATATATATATATATATATGTGTGTGTGTGTGTAGTGTGCATATGTGTGTAGTGTGCATATGTGTGTGCATATATGTGTGTAGTGTGCATATGTGTGTGCATATATGTGTGTAGTGTGTAGTGTGCATATATGTGTGTGTGTGTGTAGTGTGCATATTTGTGTGTGCGTGTGTAGTGTGCATATTTGTGTGTGCGAGTATATATGCGTTTGTAGTACAGATATGAGGAACAACATATTTGTGTGCGTATGTTGTGTGTGCATATTTGTGTGTGCGTATGTAGTGTGAGTGCATATTTGTGTGTG
The DNA here is from genome assembly GCA_023376005.1 of Doryteuthis pealeii. Taxonomy (NCBI): domain Eukaryota; kingdom Metazoa; phylum Mollusca; class Cephalopoda; order Myopsida; family Loliginidae; genus Doryteuthis; species Doryteuthis pealeii. Next base: position 14,575,497 of record CM042150.1, on the reverse strand, counting down.
CGTATGTAGTGTGAGTGTATATTTGTGTGTGCGTATATAGTGTGTGCATATTTATGTATGCATGTATATATGCGTTTGTAGTAAAGATAAGAGGAACAACGACAAAACTCAGACAAACGTATGTAGGATATATTTAGCTAGAGCTTTGAGCTCGAAAACGACTGATGATGCCGAGCTCAAAGCTCTAGCGAAATATATCCTACATACGTTTGTCTGATTTGTCCTTGTGTTCCTCATATCTCTACTACATTCTGTCGGATTTATTCCTATCCTCTTTCTTATATATGCTTTTGCATTGTATATATGTGTGCGTGCGTATGTGTGAATTCACTTAGTCTGTAATATATATATATATATATATATATATATATATATATCCTCGTCTTGGTTGGACTTATAACTTTTCAGCACCCATATTACTATTCAAATGAACGTAAACCTAATATTCTGAGATGGGGCTAGCTAGAATTAATGCTTTATTCTAACAATGCAATTATTTTACCACTAAAAATTATGTCAGAGGGGACAAGATCTTGGAGCCACTCTGTACAAAATTGTAAAATCTTATTATAATGGAGATTGTGTGTTTTTCTGTCTGTAACCGAAACTATATTACTACTCAATTCACAATTCCCCTAATTATTTACGTCAAATTCTCCATGATTTCATTCTTTTAAACCTTCAGTTATTAATAAAATTGTTTTACATTATTAATACTGTTGACCTATAACTACGTACTAATACATGTAATTGTATTTATATATACAACAAAATAGCGTTTACAGTTTGAACGAGAAGGCTAATTTGCATATTATATTTAAAAATTTTATTTTAATAAATATGTGCTTGGTATTATTGATTTCTAATTGTTTGGTTTTATCTTAAGAAATATAAACAAAAATCTCTTCAATAAATCTTAAAAGAAATTTATTTACAAGAAGAAATAACTATATTATTATCCTTTACTTCCTATTTTAACCAAATAGTTAAATTAGGAAAATTTACCAATGAAAGAGGGGAGTAATGGAAAATGATGGAATAGTTAGTTTCAAAGTTGTTCTATTTTTCGATTATACCCCCTCTGTTGTAGATCATTTTATCTGCATTCTTAGTCAGTCTCATTAGCCTTTCTAATTTAATATGATATTTTATTATATCAAAACTTAAATACTTGCACCCGGAGGGTGCATATATTTGCTAGTTTGTTTATAATTAAATTAATACACAACTTTCGGTATTTCATGTAAGTTGATATTTTAAAAAGGTGAAAAATCGACCTACCCTACTAGATAAGTATGTTAGGGGGGTTAAATAGAAAATGTATTAAATAATGTGTTTAAAACATTGAGCATCCATCGAGAATGAATGCCAAAACATCTTCGGCATGAAATAACCAACAGTTAATTAGAAGAAATGGGTTTTACAGAAATTAACTCTCCATAAATAGTGAATAAAAGAAAACATTTTCGTTTTTAAAGTTCCAACAAGGGTTGATATACAGTAAAACCCAACCAAAGAACCAATTAAAATATTAAAACAGTTAAGTATTATCTGCGTTATTCGGACTATTGTCGTCATTTTCATTGTTATCTGTACAACGTTTCGGCCGATATGCCAATGTGGTCATGTGTCTAATTGGACACATGGCCTAGTGGATAAGGTAGTTAGGTTAAGACAGTTATCTCTGTATTCCAGGTTCAATCATGAGCGGTGGCAGTAACATAGAAAAATAATTAACACAACTCCTACCCCAGCTATGGTTAGCGGAATAAGAACAGGATACCCCCGTGGACTGAATAAAGGGTTAGGTTCAAAGTTCCGTGATGGCTCCCGATTACGACAAGAAGGTTCCCGACTACAAGAAATACCTGAAGAAGACCGGTGGTCATATCGGCCGAAACGTTGTACAGATAACAATGAAGATGAGGACAGTAGTCCGAATAACGCAGATAATACTAATAATCTAAGCCTCATCTCAAACATTCAGAGAAATATTAAAACAGTTAAATAGAACAAAACGAATACCCATCAAGAATGAATAAAACAAAATGTCTTCGGCATAAAATGACCTAATCGGTTGACATAAAATCCAACCAACCAGCATTTCCCTTTCAAAAGATCAACATGCGAAACTGGTCATAATAATCCAACTCCTGTGTAAGAGATGGTTTGCATTGAAAAGAAAATTTTAAAAATCGTTACGAAAACATTTGAGATTCTACAATCTCTGAATGCATGAATATCTTGCGGCCAGTAATTATTATATATCCGTGCCGATATAAATCATAAAGCGTCCTTCTGCGTATATGTACATGGTATCCTAAGGAAATGAACAAGTTATGAACAAAAATGATTGTAAAGAAAGATTACGTCTTGTCAAAGCAGGTTGCACTAAGCTAATCCATGTTTGCTGTTATCTACTAAAAATGACCTGCGATGCAATACTTATATTATATTTTCTACATTTTTTTTTTTTGTAAAAGTACAAAGGGATGATTCACAAATATTAATAAAGCTGACGTTCATGCTGGAATACGATACACCTCAGCAATATAACTACACACCATGAGACGCTAGAAGAATTTGAGTTTGAGTTTTGTTTAACGGCATATCAACCACTGTGGGTCATTTAATGCCAAAAAGGTTATTTTGGATTTCAGACTTTAAGGTAGTGGTTCTATGGAGATAATTGGTTATGTTCTGTTATATTTTGTTGAAAAGGTTGCTTTTTTTAATAAAATTTAAAATGCTTTCAGGGTTTGTATTCTTGAAGATGTCTTTCAGGTTTCTAGCTTGATAGTAATTTGATATGTTTAAGTCTGTTACAATTTAGAAGGATATGCTTGGTTGTAAGTTGTACTTTGCATGTTGGGCACACTGGGGCACCCTCCCCTTTTAACAGGTATGAATGGGTAATGTGGGTGTGCCCAATACGCAATCTGGCGAGTATTACTTCTTCTCTTCTAATACTTCTGTGGGCTATCGCCACTCTCAAATAACTTCCTGTATTTCATGTTGTTTTGAGTCAGATTGTCCCATGATTTCTATTTGTCTAATATAAATTTGTTTATGGTTGGTTTCAGATCTGTATATGGGATTTTAGATTTGCTCATATGTGTCTGAAGTGCCTTTCTTGCGGCTTTGTCTGCCTTTCATTTCTAGAAGAAGAACTTAAGATACCAAAGATGAGCAGAAGAGTAATCTTATATAATGAAGATTGTGTGTTTATCTGTCTGTAACTGAACTATATCACAATTCCTTAGTTATTTAAGTCATATTTTCCATGATTTCTTTTTTATTTAAACCTTAATTACTAATAAAATTGTTTGACATTATTAATACTAGTTGGCCTTATCTACATACAAATAACATGCAATTTTATTTATATATACAACAAAATAGTGGTTTACAGTATGAACGGTAAAGCTAATTTGCATATTGATATCAAAAAATGATTTTAATAAAAATGTACTTAGTATTATTGAGTTCTAATTGTTTGGTTTTATCTTAATGAATATGAGCAAAAATCTCGGGGACAAATCTTAAAAGAAATCCATGAACAAAAAGAAATAACTGTAATTTTATTTATTTTCTATATTAACTAAATAGTTAAATTAGCAAAATTCAGTATTGAAAAACGAAAGTAATGGAAGAGTAAGTTTCGGTTGTTCTATTTTCCAATTATAAACCCTCTGTTTCAAATCTTTTTATCTGCATTCTTAATTAGTTTCATTAGACTCTCTGATTTAATCTAATATTTTATTACATTTAAACTTAAATACTTGCATCCGGAGGATGCATATATTTGCTAGTAGAAGTAAAGAAAGGATATATAACACGCCTTTTAGTAATGGATGGCGAACCCTGAGGCTTAAGGACGGATTCCTGGTGACTGAGCAGTCTTTGGTATACAACACACCTCTCTGGTCCTTGCTTGGTATAGACGGGCGGGCGGAGATACCCCGCCTCAATCAATCAGCTGGTCACGTCCAGCTCTAGCACCGTATTGCACTTATATTAAACCCAACCATTTTTTACATATAGCTGCTAGAAGGCGGTGGCTGGAGTCTTAGTGTCCTGGGCATAACGTTAAGCTGCATCTAGTGTTGAGGTTATAATACTGGAGCTCTGGCGAATGTGGAGTACCCCTTTATTGGCATTACTCCCAGGTCCACCCAGACCCGGTGTTACCACATGTTAGGGTTAAATAGATTTTAAAAAATGGTTTAAAATTAGTTAAAAATGAGTTTAACTACACAGCAATGTAACTACACACCATGGTGTGCATTATAAACGAGCATCATTCAATGAATAAGGGGAATATTTAGACTAGCAAGACCTGTGGATATACCACAGTATGATAATTTAATCATTACTGTAGAAGTTATCCCCAGATATCATAGAAACAATACAATACTCACCGTTGCAGTGGGATTCTAACCACCGTCGAGTTAGCAGACAAGAACAACATGCAAGCTGTAACTTAAATACAGTCCTTGCATGCTGCTGTATAGTGCAGACTGATGGCTGAAGAGTACTTATCCATATCTTTACTCACCCTGAAAACCATCAGCCAATCAAAACCCAGGAAGTGAACTTGCCAGAGTTCATAATGGAATAACCCAAAGCTGTATATAAACCACCTACCAACACTCTAGAGTTAATTTTGCATTCATCTTGTAACATAGCTAAATACTTGACACAAAATATAACAATTAGAACGTTTCATATGTTTACTTCAGAGCGATTGTAAAATAGTTCACTATGTAAAACGTATAATCTTAATTTTAACTTTTTTTCTTTCTCTTGGTCGTTTCATTCGCTTGAAACAGATTAGCCTTATCGCTTCCTCATGCTCACCTTACTCTATCTTTTCCCTACTCTCTTTATTATATCTTTTCTGTGTAGCATCTCATTTTTCTTTCCTTTCTTTGTTTATAATAAAAACTGAATTGTCCATTAGTTAGCCGAGCTGACGGTACTCATAAGAAGTAAGAATTTGTCGGAAAAGCCACACCAGATTAATAGGTTTTACATTTTTGCATATCATTTTGGAATATTTGGAGGGTCTCATTTTTAACCAGAGAATGTTGCAAGATGATAATGGTCGAACAATTAAGGAACACGAATATAAATCTATAGATTGATAGGTTGAGAATTTTAACGGCATATCAACCCGTATAGGGTTATATCATGATTAGATGTTAGGAAACTATGTTGTATATGTTTATTTACACTTTTGTAGTTGATGATTTTAACGATTTTAGCATTGTCGAACATTGTGTAAAGGGTTACATTTTGTGTTGTATTGATTAAGGTTTCTGTTTATTTCTTTTGGTATAATTTTATTCATTTCAAGAAGGATAGTATGTCATCTATGTTTACTTTTTCAAATAGATCTTTCACACTGTTTAAACAGACGTCTGTCATCAATTTTTAGTGGTTGCGAATGGCAAAACATGTGAAATGTACAAGAGGATACTTTGTGTACATAGAAGTGTTTTAATTCAAATAATTGTTTACAACTGAAATCGCTTTCTGTAGATGGGATATTACTACCTAGGTATGTGAACTATTCTAACTTCTGAGGTTTACCATCCAGTTATGTCTCCATGTTGTTTAAAACACAGGAACTTCGTTTTATCAGTATCAATTCAGTATTTTATAACCATTGATCAAAATAACTGATCGATAAACTCTTCGACCGATGAAATCAATAGTGCTAAGACCCAAATAAAATAGTTTCCATGGCAACCTGCAATTGGGTCCCAGATTCATGGGCATCACCATAATCTCTTGGTTCACGCTGCCAAAAGCAAAACGGTCACATTCGTCTACAAAGGGTGGTTGCTTGGGTTATTTCATGCCAAATATTTTTTCTATTCATTGTGATGGTATTCATTTTTTTTCAAATTTAACTCATTTTTCCTGAACCATACATGGGATCCTAACAGGTACTACCACTTCGGGTCAGAGAGGACCTAAGTGTAATGGCAATGAAGGGATACTGCACATTTCCCAGACCTCCAAAATGGAACTTCACATTAGATTCAGTTTAACGTCATAACCAAGACACTAAGACCTTCAGCCACAGCTTTCTAACACACATACGATGAAATGCCATAGATGCAATAGGACTGGGACAATTATATAGTTGCTAGGGATTAACCTTACGAGCTTATTGGTCGGAGGTGGCCTCTCCGACTCTAGAAAAGGGCAAAGTAGTGTAGAACATGCCATGTTGACCATAGGGTGAGACTCATGATGATTAAGGACAGAATACTGGGACATGGGTCTCACCCTACGGTCAAAAGGTGGTCCCATTAGGGGAGGGCTCTTACCTCTCTGCGGAAGTGCAGTCCGTGTATTCCACAGCCGCAGCCGATAGGTGGACGGCTATAAAGGAAAAAAGAGATAAGCTAAATATTAGTTTCATGATATATTATTTGAGTTTTAGGTTTCGCATCGGCATTCGTTCCTCTCTAGCCTGGAGGATATCTACTGTGATGTTTTCCTGTTAACAGCTTGTTTTATTCACTGGTGACAGTTGAGGCCACACAAGGTGATAGTGTTCTTTTTAAGGATTACTTTTACCTCTTCCATCGTACTCGGTCTCGCTGACCCGTGGACAGTTCAAACAGTAAAACCTTTTGATAGATGTCTGTTTTCTATCCACAGCATCTAACCTGCTCGGCGTGTGTGTGTATTGGGTAGCATAACCGACATAAATCAAGGTATAATACATTGCCACAACTGATTGATATATAACCGACTAGAAGCAGCTACCCAGCACCGCCTGGGTAGAAGGGCAACTGGTGTATTGATTTGTTTACTTTTTAATTTTTACAAATGCTGGATATTTTCAATGCGATTTCTATGTATGTTTTAATTTTTAAATATCTTCGAATACAAATCAAATCTTCACATTCATTACACAAAAAGCAAGAACCGGTGGTATTTATTTATATATATATATATATATATATATATATATATACACATTTGTCGTTAATTGTTTTAAATTCGTAGTTTCATTAGGACATGCATACATATATACACATCAAGTGCCCTTTATAGATAGATGTTAATTGTATTATTATCGCAGAGTGGCACAGTGCTTTACCATAATGTTTCCTGTCGCTGGGGCTTAAAATACCATGATTATACCCCCAAAAAGAAATGGGGTGTCCTAGGTATGACACTAAACTTCGTGCAATGATGAGGCTCCAGTTTTGGTGATCTTCGAGTTTCATTGTCAATATTAATACGTCGACTCAAACTCGAAGAGGTAATACCCGTTATGATCTCATTTATGGGACCAAGAGATCCGTTGAAAATTATTTGTATTCACTAATGATAATTAAGGACAGAATACTATGTATAATTTTATATTTGTGTTCGTATTTAATTTCATCAGTCTTTTTAATAGAATATATGCGGAGGGCACATTTTTGCTAGTATAAAGTCGTCAGGGTGGCCTAGTGTCGGTCTCAACCAGACAACGAGGGAATCGGGCGCTAGATCAAGAAGATTTTTTTGCGTCTGAGATGGAGCGCCACACCTACCATCAGCTCCTCACTTTACTGTACAGATCCCTGCGCTACTCATACGCTGAGTTAACGAGAGTAGGTATCGAATCCGGAAGCTTGCGGTTCATATGCAGACGCTCTACCGTCTGAGTTAAAACGCCTCTTTTTAAAGCCGGGTAGCTCTACTAGTATGAGATAAATTATAAAATCTTTTTTTTTAGTGTTTATTTAATGATCTTTGTTACGTGATTTGTCTGTTTGCATCTCTCAAAATGCGGCGGGTGGGGGAGTGGGAGTGCAGAAGAAATATTTTCTTTCAATCTATTTAACTGCACTTAATTTTAAATGCCACACTTTATGTGTCAAATGGTGAATTAGAATGCTTGCACGTGTTGCATGTTTGTCACTGCGCAACTGAGAGTTGCGTTTAAGACAAAATAAATCAATTAAAAACATTTCTCTCTTCGCTGATTGCATTTTCCAATTAGAAAAGATCCTGATTGCTTATATCACCTGCACGCTATTCTGACGACCCGTCTGATGAAGAGTAAAATAATTAAAACCGGAGCAGACATCTTTAAGTTTCATTCAGCTTAAATAGAAAACAAATTTAGGAAAAATAAAATAAAAAAACATATCAAAAGGTTACAAAAATCACGAAAGTAAACAATAAATAAATAGATAAAGTTAAATTGGAATTAAATTTACTTAGTAAAAAAACCAAATCTGAGTAAATAGTAATGAAAAAAGACATAAAATTTAGTAACCAATAAAAATACATTACCATTTAGTACTCTCACCAAAAGAACAAAGAAACTCAAAAACTATTAAACATAAAAAAAAAAATTAGTATTTTAAAAAATAGATAAATAAAAAAATAAAAAAATACATTAGTAATTACGTTTTGGTTACTTTTTAATTCTTTTATTTTATTTTTTTTTTTTTTTTAGATTCACCTAAATTAGTTCCCCAGCACCAAAGACACAAATTTCGAAAAAAACAACAAAAACAATTAAAATTAACCAATGCGACACAAATAAATTAGTACTCACCATCATAAAAAGGACAGAAACAAATAACACTACAAAATAGTATATACACGAAAAAAAAAAAAAAAAAAAAAAACGAAATTAGTACCTCCCAACAAAAAAACAAGTTCTGAAAAAAAAAATAGAAACGAAAGAAAGATATGAAGGAATAGGAACAAAAAAAATCGTACCAAAAAGACTTATACCAGATAACACAATTTAGTAACCTGAAAGAAAGACACAAATAAATGGTAAAGCGTAAGTAAAGTCTGTGGTGTGGCCTATTGTCGGTATCAACCGAAAGCGAGGGAATCTATATCCTTTTCGCTAAAATATAAAAATAAATAAACGTAAACTGTAATGAAATTTACTTAGTAAAAAAACAAATCCGAGAAAATAGTAATGAAAGACATGAGAATTTCGTAACTAATAAAAAGACACAATTATTAAAAATAAAATAAAATTAAAAAAACATTAAAAAACATTAGTAACCTCGTATGTTTTGTTTTTTTTTTTTTTTCTTTTTTAGATTCACCAAAAATTAATTCATCACACCAAAACAATACAAATTACGAAAAAAAAAAGTAATGAAAGAGATTAAAATTAAACGAAATAAATGAATTAATATCAACCACCATAAAAATTTAAGGAAATAGTAATAAAGGAAAACATGAAAACTTAGTAGCCAATGAAAGGATACCAATATTTTGTACTCCCACAAAAAATAGTAACCATAAAGACACAGTAAGAGAAAAACACCAGTATTCACATTTTGGTTACTATGTTTTGTTTTTTTTTTTTTTAGATTCATCAGAAATAAAAAAACTCAATTCACCAAAAACTCAAATTCCGATAATTATTTTAATGAAAGACATTAAAATTAACCAAAACCACATAATTCTTACCCACAAGCATTAAAAGGACAAAAGCTAGTAAAAAGTCAATTAGTATATCCATAAAAGAAAAACAAAAATTAGTAATCTAAACGACGTAAAAAATAGTACCCTTCAAAAAACACAAATTCCTAAAAAATAGTAACGAAACAAAGACAGGAAAAATACTAACAAAAAAGATAGTAGCTAAAGGAGACACAAAAATTAGTACTCTTACCAGAAAACAAAAAAATTAGTAACCATAAAAGATAAAATTAGTATTAAACAAAAGAAAAACACACGCACACATTTTTTTTAGACTGACAAAAAATTAGTTCCCCAGCACAAGGACAAAAGTTCGAGAAAAAAAAAGTAACGAAAGATATTAAAAGTAACTAAAACGACACAAATAAATTAGTACCCACAACCAACATAAAAAATACCAAAACTAGTACCCATAAAAAGACAAAATAATCACAAATCAGTAACCTAAACGACAAAACCCAAATTAGTACCCTCCAAAAAACACAAGTTCCGGAAAGAAAAACATGAAAAAATAGTAACAAAAAATCAGGAGCCAAAGAGACAGAATAATTAGTACTCCTACCAATCATACAGATTAGTAAGAAGACAATGGTTTATTTTCACACACTACACAATATAAAGAATGTCACAAAAAAACAAAAAAAACGTAATGTTAGTTGTTGTAGTAATATGTGGAGGATGATCACTAATTAGGACTGAGCCTATTCTAGTAGTGACCACCTCCGTTGTTTTTTAACATAGTTTGAAAGTTGATTATAAGTTTACTTATACGTATTTAAAATTCTAGTTTTATAGATAATTTGAGTTGGTGAGCAGACATTTAGGTGAAATCAATGTTTGGAAATTCTTTTGTTAGTGTATTCCAATCGTAGATGCAGGATCCTGTGATACATTTTAAGGCAATGTTTTGTTTGGCAAATGATTTGAAGAGAAAACCAGAAAAAGACAAAACAAATGGTTAAGTAAAGATAAGTCTACGGAGTAACCGATCATTGGTATTCCCCTTTTTGTTAATGCTAGACCAGGTAGATAATTTTTGTCGAGGTAGAGCACCATCGCGAAGGTCCCAGGTTCGATACAGGTCCTCGCCAACTCAGTAGCACAGTTTGGGTAATCTGATAGGTGCGGCAAAATAGGGAGTTGGTGGTAGATGTTACGCTCCACCTCAGGAAAACAATTTACTTGGTCTAGCGTTGGCGAACAGAGGATAGACTCGCTCACTATCCGGCTGATATTGATAATAGGCAACTCCACCGACTTTAACTAATTAGTATCTTCATCAAAATAATTAGAAACCAAATACAAAACTTAGTAACCCTAAAACACAAAATTTGTATCCCACCAGAGAAAAGAAAAAATTAGTAACCAAAAAAATGACACCATTTTTGTTTTTAAGTAAAAAAAAAAAAAAAAAATTAAAAAAAAATTACTAACCGAATAAAAAAAACAATAACCACCCTGTCGGCTGGGACTGGAGAATACGGCGACTGCACCTGGGTAGAACATTAAGACCCACCATTGGGGCCACATGTTGGCCGTAGGTAGCGACACATGATGCTTAAGAACGGAATCTTGGTGGTTGAGCAGTCCATGAATTGCAACACTCCACTCTGGCCCTTTCTTAGGTTAGATGGGCGGTCGAAGAAGCTTCCGCTGTCCTAGCATCTATATAATTGTCCCAACCCTATTGGTCTTATGGCAAATTTCCAACACTTTTTACCAAATAAGTGCTAAAAGGGGGTGGAGGAGGGTCTTAGAGTTTAATGTCATACTCCGGATACTATCTGAACGTGAAGTTCTAATTCTGAGACTGTTATGTGGAGTACCCCTTCATCACCATTACTCCCAGGTCCACACCAACTCGAAGTGGTAGAACATGTTAAGACCCCATCTATGGTCTAAATAGAAAAAAATAGTTAAATGTTTTAAAAAAAACTGTGTTTGAAAAAACATTTGAATACCCATCAAGAATGAACAAAATTAAATCTCTTCGGCCTAAAATAACCAAACAAGGATTGACATACTGTAAAACCTACAGAAAATTAGTGAACACTACAATATCAAAGAAAAATAGTAGCAAAAGGAAAAAAATGACATAGCAAAGATAAAAAGAAAAAAATAGTAAATTTCAATAGAAAAAAGAACCCAAAAGAAAATTTTATTTAGGGCGATTGGCATTACTGTTCTACAGAAAGACAAAAACAAACGCATATGCTTGCTCACATAGACACGCACGCAGGAATCATTTTCTTTTTATATAATATATAATATAGAGTGCAATATTTACGAGTAACTAGTGCTCAATATCCTTGATATAGCATTCATATTTAACTTAGAAAAAAATTAATTACCAGAAAAAAAACTCACTAATTTTTTTTAAGTAAAAAAGAAAAAATACTAATAAAAAGAAAAAAACAACAAAAAATGAAACCGTAAAAACAAGCAGATAAAAAGAAAAATAATGAAACTTAAAACGACAATAAAAAATAAAAAAAGTAACCAACATTTTTTATTTAGGACGATTGACGTTACTGTTGCTTTTATCTAGGTTTCGTAATGGAGTCTTTTTCACTCCTTTCTACAGAACGACAAAAGCATCCGCTTACGCATGCGCACATAGACACGCACGCAGTAATCTTTTGTTTTGTTTCTTTTTATGAAAGTAATAGCGCTTGGGCTTTATAGGAAGGAAGATTATTAACTGAATAACAGGATTTGAATCTTTAATGAAGTAAATTATTGCGAAAATACGCTGATCGTACCCGCGAGGTATGAAAACTAAAAATCAAATCTAATTTCTGTGTGAAATTAGGAGAAAATGAAGGAAGGGCAAACTTCTATTAGAATAGGTTGTATGAAATTTATGAAGAAAATACTTTGAACAAAAAAAGGAAAGAAATAAATAGAAAAATTAAAAAAGCAACACATGAAAAGAAAGCAATTTTATCTTTCCTTCTGGACTTGATCAGTCGAAATGATTCACTAAATACACCTATTCACTTGAGTACTAATTATTTCCGAATAAACAAAATGCATTTTGTATTTACTAACATTATATATATATATATATATATATATATATATGTGTGTGTGTGTGTGTATTGATTAGTCCCTAGCTATTTGGACTGTTCAAAAAGGCTTTGGGTAATTTTCGTAATCAAGAGAATCACAGATATACATAAAAAATATATGATTAGAATCATTTAAAGATAAATAGAAACAACTAGTGCGAGTAATAGAAATGAATACACTAACTTCATATTTGCATAATATTTTAGGAAACATCGTAAATCTTATTATAATGGAAATTATATATATACTAGCAAATATATGCCACCTCAGAGTGCACGTATTTAAATTTTATTGTAATAAAACATAGCAAATTAGAAAGACGAATAAAACTGATAAGAATGCAGATAAAAAGATGTTAAACAGTGGGGTATAATGAAAAAATAGAACTGAAACTTACTCTTTTAGCACTCCCGTCTTTCATTGCTAGAATATCCTAATTTAACTATTTAGTTAAAATAGGAAGTAATAAAAAAAATAGAACAATTTTAACTCACGCCAGTCTTTCATTGCTAATTTTTTCTAATTTAACTATTAATCAAAGTAGGAGGTAAAGCATAAAATTAGTTATTTTGTCTTGTTAATGGAGTTCTTTTAAGAGTTATCCCCGGGATTTTGGTTCATATTCATTAGGAAAGAACTAAACAATTAGAAATCAATGATACTAAACAAATATCTATTTAAGTTTTAATGTAATGAAATATCGTATTAAATTAGAGGCAGACAAAAATATATGTAACAGAGTGGGGGTATAATTAAAAAAATAGAAATGAAACTTACACTTCCATCACTCCCGTCTTTCATTGCTGAATTTTACTTATTTAACTATTTAGTTAAATTAGGGAATAAAGAATAAAATGACAGTAATTTTTTCTTGTTAATGGATTTTATTTAAGATTCATTGAAGAGATTTTTGCTTATATTCATTAAAATAAAACCAAACAGTTAGAAATCAATAATACTAAGCACATATTTAATAAAATCACATTTTTAATATCAATATGCAAATTAGCCTTCCCATTCACACTGCAAACCGCTATTTTTTGTATATATAAATACCATTGCATGTTATTTGTATGTAGATATGGACAACACTAATAAGGTGAAGCAATTTTATTAATAATTGAGGTTTAAATATAAATAAAATCATGGAGAATCTGATGTAAATAACTATGCTAATTGTGACTCGATTAGTAATATAGTTTCGGTTACAGACAGAAAAACACACAATCTACATTATAATATATATATATATATATATATATATATATATATACTCTCAACATGAGCAGGATTCAGCACAAGATCAGTTTCTTAAAAGCAGTTTAACAGATTTGACCAGTTTTCTTTCTCCTAGATAAGTTGCCTAACCAAGGTTAAAGATAAATTTACCTACTATTTACTCATAGCTGAAAGTAGAATAGTTGGATTCATACCTTTAAGAAGGCTATTAGCGGTATGTGAAATTCAAAATCTGAATTCAAATCTGTTAAACGCCGCTTCCAATTGACCTTTTCACATCCTACTCTAGCTGAGAGGGTGGTGTGTGTATATATATATATATATATATATATATTACTCATCCACAAACACCGTGTTTCGACTTATCCCGTCTCCTCAGTGTGGCTATACTTAGCAGGGTACCTCCGACCGGTATAGAAACCCAACCAAATATTCTTATTAACCGATTTCTTAACCACCGGTCATCAGCCACCTGCAGGCAAGGGACAGAATTTAACTGATAAATACATATATAGGTATATCTATATTCATTAGAAAGCTCGTTTTATAGGAGAGACTTACCTTATATATATATATATATATATTATATATATAGATTGTGTGTTTTTCTGTCTGTAACCGAAACTATATTCCTACTCAAGTCACAATTCTCTTAGTTATTGACATCACATTCTTCATGATTTTATTTTTATCTAAACCTCAATTATTAATAAAATTGTCTTACATTATTGATATTGTTAACTATGTCTACATACAGACAACATGCAATTATATTTATATATACAACAAACGGTTTACAGTGTGAACGGGAAGGCTAATTTGCATATTAATATTAAAAAATCGAATTTAATAAATATGTGCTTAGTATTATTGATTTCTAACTGTTTGGTTTTTTTTAATGAATATAAGCAAAAATCTCTTCAATGAATCTTAAATGAAATCCATTAACAAGATAAAATAACTGTCATTTTATTCTTTACTTCCTATTTTAACTAAATACTTAAATTAGAATAAATAACAATGAAAGACGAGAGTGATGGAACAGTAAGTTTCGGTTGTTCCATTTTTTATTATACTTCCTCTGTTTCAAATCTTTTACTATACTCCCTCTGTTTCAAATCTTTTTATCTGTATTCTTATTTAGTTTCATTAGCCTTTCTAATTGAATACAATATTTTATTACATTAAAACTTAAATACTTGCACCCGGAGGGTGCATATATTTGCTAGTATATATAAACACCAAAGCTGAATTCTGACATATTACTATAAGCATTGGGCACCTAGTAAGATTAAAACTCACAAGAATTATGTTAGCTAATCTCGTTGAACATATCACCACAATATGAAATTAGTCAGTTTTCTTGCAGAGTATTTTCTGGTTTATTTTGTTTTTTTTGTTTTTTTTTTATTGCACTACTGTTTGACCTTGTAAAGTAAGTAAATCAATTCTGTTTATATCTATCTAGATTAGCTCGCCATAGATATATAGATCCATATATGAACTCTTGACCAACAATCTATCCATATGGGACAATGATGTATGGCTCTCATCCTATTATAAAATGTCCATGTAAGGAAATGCTATCTGCATGTCAAAATATTGATTCTTTCTTCTTTTTCTTCTCCTCCACGTGAAATGCTACAAAGATTGTTTTTACTGCTCGCGTTTCTCTCATTTTTTTTGTTCTACAAGACTCCATTTGACATATTCTAGGACCACTTCCGAACAGTCCATCAAGTGACTTGCAGTGGGTTCCACATTTTCGGAATCATTCCACAGAAAGTAAAGTATACCATTAAGGTTCTCCAAGACACTTGATCAATGTTCTTTTGGTTCCGGACTTGGTGCTTTCTGTGTCCAGTGTAATACATATATATATATATATATATATATATATATATATAATTAACAATTTTTTGTTTTTATTTGCTGTCTTTCTTTCGTTCATTTTGTTGATGCATTTTCTTTCTTTTTCTTTTTGTTTTATATTCTTTTTATATTAACCTTTGCACTTCGTTCATTTTTCATTTCTCTTATTTTTTTTATTTTTTGTTTTTGTTTCCATTTGTGAGTGTGTGTTTGGCCTTTCATTCAATCACAATTTCATCCCTGCGTTCTTTCACATCCCTCATCCATTTCATGCGCTTAGATTTTCTTCTCATTAACTGTCATTCATTTTTTCTTTCTGTTCTTTTGTTTTTTTTTCTTTCGTCTATAACTTTAATTCTTTCACTCGTTCCTCTTGTCTTTTCTTCTCCCTTTTCAGTTTTTCTTTCCTTGATTTGATTTAGTTTTTAAAGATTTGGTGATATTCCTTTATTTATTTTCTATTTTTCTATCTTGTTTCTTTCTTTGTTACCACTCTTTGGTTTTCTTTCTTTCTTTCTGATAACTTTCATGTTTTTTCCTTCTGTTCGTTCCTTTCATTGTTTCGTTTTTTCTTTTTGCCTTCTGTTGTTTTCCTTTCTTTTTGCCCCTTCTGTCGTTTTCCTTCTGTCGTTTTCCTTTCTTTTTGCCCTTCTGTCGTTTTCCTTTTTGCCCTTCTGTCGTTTTCCTTTTTTTGCCCCTTCTGTCGTTTTCCTTTCTTTTTGCCCCCTCTGTCGTTTTCCTTTTTTTTCCTTTCTTTTTGCCCCTTCTGTCGTTTTCCTTTCTTTTTGCCCCCTCTGTCGTTTTCCTTTCTTTTTGCCCCTTCTGTCGTTTTCCTTTCTTTTTGCCCCTTCTTGGTTTTCCTTTCTTTTTGCCCCCTCTGTGGTTTTCCTTTCTTTTTGCCCTTCTTGGTTTTCCTTTCTTTTTGCCCCTTCTGTTTTCCTTTCTTTTTGCCCCTTCTATGGTTTTCTTTCTTTTTGCCCCTTCTCGTTTTCCTTTCTTTTTGCCCCTTCTATGGTTTTCCTTTCTTTTTGCCCCTTCTCCTTTCTTTTTGCCCCTTCTCCTTTCTTTTTGTTTTCCTTTCTTTTTGCCCTTTTCCTTTCTTTTTGCCCCTCGTTTTCCTTTCTTTTTGCCCCTTTCTGTCGTTTTCCTTTCTTTTTCTTTTATCTTCGAGTAATATTTTCTTGTTTTATCAATCACACTTAGTTTCTACCATTTCTTTCTTTTCTAACAATATCCATTCATATCTCCCAAAATTTCTTCAGTTTTACACTTTTTAAATGTTTCTCTCATTCTGCTTCTCTCTTTCTTTTTCATATCTTTCTTTTTCATATCTTCTTTCCTATCTATCTTTCCCCTGTGAACTTTACCCGTTTTTCCTCTCCTCACTCCACCTTATCAAATTCTGACAGTATTCCATTAAAGCGAAGCTCGGCATCCAAAAAATCACCCCCTCATAAAACTCTGGGCAAAGCTCCAACTTCGATTTAAGAACAGAATACTTTCAAGTCTCACGTTCACCTTGAAACTGTCTACATATATTTTCTCCGCCTTAGTATTTCAATTCATAAAAATCACCAACACATATTTACTGTTTCTTCTTCTTTATTCTAATGTGCCACGCTATTATTATTTCCCCCCCCCCTCATACTGGGGAGTTAGCGATCTGTCGATACTCGCCAATTACCCTCACTCTCTACAGACCTGACGTTAAAACTCTTTTTCACTCTCGCATGTTAGTGAAATGTGAAATCGAAGTCCTGGTTTCGATTTACCCATTGACTTGATCTGCTCTGCACTTTGATCCCCTGCCATACGAAGGACTCGATAAATGCTATTGTTGCAATGATATTAGCTTCTGCGAATATGTATCTAAGTCAATGGACACCCAAGCGTTAGCTGATGGGTTATAACATCGAATTAAAGCTTAAAATGTGCTGGCTCAAATCCTAATATTAAGGAATTATGACTCCAGTGAATCTTGAAAGAAGAGGAAAGAGTTTAATGAGGAAGGATAAAAGAAATTGGTTTTAAGAAAAAGCTGATATTTTTGACAATCCCAGAAAATGTTAAATATTGCAGGGGAATATAATATATATATATCCACTATATACTGACGACCTAGCATTTTGAGAATTTCCATCATTGGAGTAAGAACTATATTCAAGTCCTGAAGATGGTCTATACCGTCGACAATAAACATCAAGTTTCCACAACATCCCGTGTTTGTCTACTTTCTCCACATATATATATATATATATATTATACGAGGATGTGTCAAAAAGTAATGCCATTTTGTTTCTGTCAGGTACAGAAACATGTATCATTGATCAGAATAAAGCTGGTCCACTGCGGATCACATGGTTCTTCTCCCCATAGGCACCCACCGTTTCCCTCAATAGAAATGTTCCACCTTCGAATGAAAGCATGTATCCTTGGCCTTTAATATTCTGTTGACTGTTCTTTGAGCCACTTCTTACTACAGATTTCATTTCTTCATCACTGGAATAATGTTTGTCTCTCAAACACACTTCATGGGGCCGAAGATATGAATGTCTGATATCATTGTCGGCATGAGGCATTTTTGTATTAAGTATATTTCTGTATGTTGTAGTAGAGGAGTTACGTTATTTAAGTGTTGGCATATATATATATATATATAATATATATATATATATATAGGTACCTTAACTTGGAATTTTATTCGTTCCACTAGTTACTCAATTTTCACGTATATCAAATCAATGTTCCCCGTTGAAATGAACTGAAATGCCATTAATCCGTTCCAGCCCCACACTCCCCAAAATAAACAACCTAATTTTTTATTAGGTTTACAGGGTGCAACATGTAGCAGTGGTCTTCGCGTGGGAAATTATTAGTCAGTTTTTTTTAATTATTTTGTTCATTATATCTGAGCACACACTCATGTAATGTCACTATTTAGTATCATACTAACTCTTCAGGCGGGAAGATATAAGAAACTTCAATGTATGGTAATAGGCGGCGTGTTGGGTAATTGTTAGTGTCGGAGGAAATAGGCTCGTCGGCCCGAGTTCAAATCTGGGACAAAGCTCTTTACATTTCACATAGCGCTAATATAATTGGGAAAGGTATGCATCCAACTATTCTCCTCCAGCTATGGTTAAAAAGGTCATACTGAAATCTTTAACATTGACTAGGTAACCAGTCTAGGAGATGGTAAACTCTGAATTCAAACCTGTTAAACTCGTTGTTTA
This sequence comes from Doryteuthis pealeii, assembly GCA_023376005.1. Taxonomy (NCBI): domain Eukaryota; kingdom Metazoa; phylum Mollusca; class Cephalopoda; order Myopsida; family Loliginidae; genus Doryteuthis; species Doryteuthis pealeii. The sequence goes on along the minus strand of CM042150.1, from coordinate 14,556,607 downwards.
AGAAATTGTTATTTTGTTATATCCTGCCCGTGCGGAGGGCTCAGTATATATATATAAACTCCGACAGTATAAAAAAAAAACTCCCGGCTTTATAGTTTATAATTACACCACTTTATAGTTTATAATTACACCAATTTGGTTGGAATTTTAAAAAATATAAAAGAGACCAAATTATATTCTTCTCTTGAAAATAATCGGATGGTGCTATAAAATTGTACAAAAGAAGAATACTATAAGAGTTGCATAAGTTACATATACCAAACTGCTCTTTACAAAAATAGAGCTAATAAATAATGGTCACAATTATCCTGATGATCCGTTAGAAGAAACCTAGGTAGATATTCTCTGACTCATTAGGCTTACTTTATTATATACTAGCAAATATGCACCCTCCGGGTGCAAGTATTTAAGTTTTAATATAAAAAAAACATTTTAAATCAGAAAGGCTAATGAAACTAAATAAGAATGCAGATAAACAGATTTGGAACAGAGGGGGTATGATTGAAAAATAGAATAACTTTGAAACTATCTCTTCCATCAGTTTCCATTACTCCCGTCTTTCATTGGTAAATTTTCCTAATTTAACTATTTAGTTAAAATAGGAAGTAAAGAATAAAATGACAGTTATTTCTTCTTGTTAATGGATTTCTTTTAAGATTTATTCCCGAGATGTTTGCTTATATTCAATAAGATAAAACCAGACAATTAGAAATCAATAATACTAAGCATATATTTATTAAAATCAAATTTCTAAGATCAATATGCAAATTAGCCTTCCATTCACACTGTAAACTGCTATTTTGTGTTGTATATATAAATACAATTGCATGTTATTAGTATGTCGATATGGTCAACAGTCTTAATGATGTAAAACAATTTTATTAATAATTGAGGTTTAAATAAAATCATGGAGAATGTGATGTAAATAACAAAGGGAATTGTGGTTTGTATAGTAATATAGTTTCGGTTACAGACGGACAAACCCACAATCTCCATTATAATAAGATATATATAATGGTTACAGGACCTGCTGAAGAATCGGTGAATCGTACTATACTCTACAGGCGTGAAGATGAGAATTTCTAATACTTTTTGGTAGGCAAAAACCCCAACTCTGCCGTTATATGATGCAAGGTAACCCGAAATATGGCAACCACTGTTACTTTTTATATTATTATTCGTTGTGACATTTTCTCAGTCTCTTTAAAGCAAAATAAAGGCGGGATTTTCTGAGTAGAGTCTATTCACAGCGGGGGAGGGGGGAGAGGGTGTTCTTGATAAAGTTGTTGGCTTATGACCTCTCTCAAATCAATCAGAAATCTAAGAACTACGAATGAGTTAATCGATAAACATTCCTTGTTTTATGTCTTGGTTATGTCAGCAGATACGAGAAATGTGAAAAAGATAAAAGAATCTAATAATTTTACGAATTAAAAAAGAAATCAAGCGCGTGGATTCGTCGCTGTATGTAGATACACAAAAGCATGTTTATATATATATATATATATATATATATGATTTTCTTTTTGAAGTGGAAGTACTTCTTTTATAAATTATGATGGTGCATTGGATATACACATCCACATTATATATATATATATAAAGAAAATATTTTTTAAATATAATAAACTCAGGATGTTATGATCAGGAAACAATTTTTAGTGTCAATACTTAAGCATTTCGGTATATTGTACCATCTTCGAAATACTTTAGTATTGACACTAAAAACTGTTTCCTGATCATAACATCCTGTGTTTGTTATATTTTAAAAATATTTTCTTCTCATATTGTCAGATTAATTTCCTCACTGTATTTCCATATATATATATATATATATATATATATATATCTTATTATAATGGAGATTCTGTGTTTTTCTGTCTGTAACCGAAACTATATTACTACTCAAGTCACAATTCCCTTAATTATTTACGTCAAATTCTCCATGATTTCATTCTTTTAAACCTTCAGTTATTAATAAAAATTGTTTTATATTATTAATACTGCTGATCATATCTACGTACTAATAACACGCAATTGTATTTATATATACAACAAAATAGCGATTTACAGTTTGAACGAGAAGGCTAATTTGCATATTGATATTTAAAATTTTATTTTAATAAATATGTGCTTGGTATTATTGATTTCTAATTGTTTGGTTTTATCTTAAGAAATATAAACAAAAATCTCGTGGATAAATCTTAAAAGAAATTTATTTACAAGAAGAAATAACTGTAATATTATCCTTTTACTTCCTATTTTAACTAAATAGTTAAATTAGGAAAATTTACCAATGAAAGACGGGAGTAATGGAAAATGATGGAATAGTTAGTTTCAAAGTTGTTCTATTTTTCGATTATACCCCCTCTGTTGCAGATCTTTTTATCTGCATTCTTAGTCAGTTTCATTAGCTTTTCTAATTTAATATGATATTTTATTATATCAAAACTTAAATACTTGCACCCGGAGGGTGCATATATTTGCTAGTATATATAAACTAGAGTTACGACATATCAACATCGCGTCTGTCATTCAACTTTTCAAAATGACGAAACATAGTTCATTAACTGCGACACTGTTTTCCGGTCACAATTACAACATGAACACCCATAACTGTAATTAATCAATGTCTTGATTAATTCAGTGGATTTAACCCTGAAGATACTTATGGTGAAACTCGAGTAGGTTATTTCTTTACACACTATAATTATATATAATGGTCCGACTTTCAAACTTCTTCTCTAATGGAATTTATTAATGTCTCAATAATACAGAACGTGCCATTCCAACAGCAAAATTAAACCCACATGAAAAAAGCAGAATTCGAGCTTATCCCGTTTGCAATCTATCATTATTGCTGATGCATTATCAATTTCTCGGGTTTCTTTCGTTTAATTAATACAATTAATTATATTCGTCTCTAGATTGCTTTTTTAAAACATCAAACGATTAATTAAAGAAATGATGGAAATCAACATCTCTGTAAACTAACACTTGGAAGAATAAGTGATCACATATGTTGCAAACTGGAAAGACGAAAGATATCGCCCAGGTAAAATCAATTAGATCGGCATATTTTCTTTGAGATGACAAATCAAAGAATAAACGCCGTGAAAACCTTAGATCTTCAAACTTGTTTTTATATCTATAGAAATAATCTAAAACTACGTTGCTCTCTCTGAAGTAATATAAAAAGATAAGATTGCTTATTGTACTTTATTTTCAGAGGATCGTCTTTAGAAATATTTTCATTGATTTTAACAGAATGTCAACCTTTCTGGGGTTATTTTATAACTAAAGGTATGGTGATTGAGCGCACTATAAGTATATATTTACATTTTTGTAACGATTACGTTCTCTCTTTTTTTTTTAAATATTATATATCAATATTCTTAACTCATCTTATATAATGGAGATTTGGTGTCTGTCTGTTACCCAAAGTACGTCACTGCTTACGTAAATCCTGAGAGTATTGTGACGCGAATTTATCAATGAGTATTTAATTTATATTCAAAATACTTTATAGAATGAGTCTTTTTTATCAATGATGAATATTAAAATCTGAGTTAGATTTGCCTCAAAACATAGCACCTTATAAGTGCATTTAAAATTCTGTAATGTCGTATATATAACTAAGAAATAAAAGTTTACATGATACATAGCGTTGTTAATTTTCATACATGTTTTAACAAACCGGGTTTAATAAATAATTACTTGGTGGTATTTATCTCTAATATTATTGTTTTATTCTCCAACGTATTAAAATCAATCCTATGCATTTTTTTTTATATAGAAACCAATTAAAATATAATTTTTTAAAGTATAATTTTTTATATACGTTCTTTAATTTCGTTAGTCTTTAATTTGATATATTTAATTACATTAAAACTTAGATACTTAGGCCCGGATGGTGTATATTCTTGCTAGTACGAATAATTTCTAAACCTAATTGTCCCATAGATGAAACCCTAATTGGTACTACCACTCTGTCAGTGAACCTGGGAGTAATGGCAATTAATGGGATAATCCCTAGATCTCCAGAACTGGAAACCTCCCACTATTGACGTCGGTCAGTATACTGTTGATTTGGACAACAGAAACTGGCTCAGCACAACTAAACTAGTGCCCAAGACAGTTACTTATGGAACTTAAGGATAGTCCATTCCTGTATTTGGTTGATTCTATTACTTGAGTCCTGATTGGCTGCTTGGTTTCTATGATGTTACGAGGCTTCATAAATACTCTGGAATTCTGCAGTAGGATTGAAACAAGGTTAGATATGTATTTAGTTACAGCTACGTGTTGCTTTGTCTTACCAATTCGACGGTAATTGGAACTTAGCATGATTATTCTACACCCACCAGATGCAGTTTAGTGTCATACCCAAGCACTTCTTTGGGGGTGAGCTTACTCCTCTGCAGGAAGGATATATAGAGATTTTTCAGACCCGACAACAGAGAGGTTTTCTAAGTTCTTTGCTTTCCTTTTGAGTCGATGAAAACGTCTGCAAAGAATTCAATATTGATAATGAAAAAAGGATAAACATTTTGATTTTTTTTCGTTTGAAGATGGAAAGATTAATACAAGATCAATCAAGTATTATGTAATTTATAAAAGCACCTGCTCCAGGCTAGCAATGAAGGTAGGTTAAGAGCCTTCAACAATATTTCTCCCAATATAGGTAAGAAACGAAAATCATATTAAAGAAGAGATTCTAATACCGTCAAAGAAGTAGTTGAAACTAAGACTCTAGGCTTGTTTTAAATAGGCTTCCCTGTACTTGCAAATACGATACAAAGATATATTAATGATCTGGCTGAAGAGGTAGAAGAAAAACTTTAGCGTTGTTAGTTTTCCATCTAACTTTATGAATCATTTTTATTGGTTTAAACATTCTCATAGCTGTAGAATACTAAGTCCAACTACCGTCGAATTGACGAGACGGCAAACAGTCGTAACCGAATACGATTCTGAGATGCCGTAAAGACCACTGAAAAGTGGCAGGATTTATGGAGCCTCAGAAGACCCTACAAACCAAGCAGCCAATCAGGACTCAGGGAATGGACTCACCCAAATGCATGGGTGGACTGTTCTGAATTCCCATAAATACCAGTTGTCTTGACACTGGTGCAGTTAGGCTTGGCCAGTCACATTTCTCAAACTAATTGTTGACTGTCTAACTGACTTACTTCAATAATAGCTTATGCGGAATATTTTAGTGAAAACCAAATTCCACACTTTTTGTATTCCTAGATGTTTATAGTTTGTTTTTAGGGTTATTTTTTGTTGGGTGTTTTGTATTACGTTATATCAAATATTTTAGTGACACATAAATTTCGCTCTCTGATGATTGGAGACAGAATAAAAGCCATATTTTCCATTTGGCAGACATATACTTATCTAATACATTTATTCTTTATTCATAACTACATTACTCCCAGGGTTACTTTGATCCAAAGTTACCTGTTAGGGTATCATCTATGAATTATACATATATAAAAAAAATGAGTTTTTAAATTGCGTTTGTAAAAAAATTCGTTTGAAAAGCAATATGAATGAATAAAACCAAACGTTTTCGGCATAAAATAACCCAGAGATCGACATGCCGTAATATCCAACCAATCAACTACAAAAATGGGGTCCTAGTTATGCCTCTAAAATATTCAATAGGCTCCAGTACTGGTGAGTGTGGAATACCTCTTCATTGTCATTACTTCCAGGTCCACCTAACCCGTAGTAGTGTTGGATTTTGTGTAAAGTATTCAACTCTGTTACAAGATGAATGCCAACTAAAACTAGAGTTTGGTAGGTGGCTTATATGGAGCATTAGATTGTTCCATTACGAACTCAGGCAAGTTCACTTCTTGAGTTCTGATTGGCTGTTGGATTTCAGGGTGAGTAAGAATATGGATAAATACCCACTTTTCAGCCATCACTTTGCATTATGCCAGCAGCATGCAAGGACTGTATTTAAGTTACAGCTTGCCTGTTGTTCTCGTCTACAAACTCGACGGTAGTTAGAACCCCACTGCGACGGAGAGTATCATATTGTTTCTATATCTGGAGGATAACTTCTACACCTATTAGGGTACCATCAATGCGTCAAATAGAGGTTTAAAAGTTATTTGTATTAGATAAGCATATTTGATGTCATATAACCGTTTACAAAAGAAAAAAAAAAGAAACTATGCTTGAAATGTACAGTGTGCTCAATTCCTTGACCCCAAGGCATGGAATAACCCATGCCCAGTTGAAATCCATTCATTTATATGTCGATATTGGATCGGCAAATAGAATTAAGACGCATTCCGTTAATCTGTGATTGTATGGGAGTTCTCTTAAAATAAAACCTGAAATTAAACTTAGCTTACTTTTTCTTTCTTTTCATTATGTTTAATTCTACTTTTTGTATTCCTATATATATATAGTTTTTTTTTTTTGGGGGGGATGGTTTGTTTTGTTTTACGTTATATCAAATATTTTAGTGACACATACATTTCGCTCTCTGATGTTGGAGACAGAATAAAAGCCATATTTTCCATTTGACAGACGTATACTTATCTTATACATTTATTCTTTATTCATAGCTACATTTGTCACTATCGTGGGAAAATCGTGCCAATTTTACATTTAAAATAACCTACACCAAAAGATTATATTTGTAAAAGCATACACATATTTACTATAATTAGGTTATTAAGCTCGAAGGTTAAACAGGGTTAGAAAATTTTAAAGCAATATTGCAAGTTTTGAATATCAGCTTCACTCACTTGTCTGTATTTTAACAAGTTCAACTACATAGAGTCTCACCCATAAATAACTATAATTCTGATATTCTTATCAAATGATCATTCTATTCAACTAGATCATGAAATTATTATTCTGGATGGAACATTATACAATAAAAAAACATTAAGTATTGTTTAATATTTAACTCTACAGTATTTAAAGTATGTAATTAAAATTGTATCTCTCTCTCTCTCTCTCTCTCTCTCTCTCTCTCTCTCTCTCTCTCTCTCTCTCTCTCTATCTAATATATTATATATATATATATATATATATATATATATTCAAAAGTGAATAGTGCTCAAAATCATATGTTAGGGTAGCAAACAGTTGGTTACTGACTGTTTCTCACCTATGCGATTCCCAAACCATGTGTTTGGTTTGAGAATCGCATAGGTAACCTCATCATTAACAAAGCCCCGTTGACTACGTGTCTACACTACCCTAACTTATATAACCAGATTAGTTAGTGGTAGGAATTATTCTAATCAGGCTCCTTTTTAACACCGGAATCTTGAAATCGGTTAAGAGCTCAATGCAAAATAATTGGGAATTATAGACGGAGCAATATATTTAGTAAAAAAAAAAAAAAAGCTTAAATACTGGTTCTATTAAAAAAAATACATATACTTAAACTGCTTTAGTTACGTCATATAGGCGCCGTGAACAAGCACGTACCAAAGTATTCAAAATTTTGACTGGCCTGAGTATTTAAAAAGGTTAATTTCATAGACTACATACAGCTCCCAATAAAAACCCCCCATGTTCGGAGGTCGGGGTAGTTCCATCCGATCAATCGGCTGGTCACGTCAAGCTCGAGCACCCATATACTTGTCCTAAAACTATTGCCCTTATGGCAAGTTCGAACCCTTTTTATCATATACGTGCTAGAATGATGTAGTTGAAGGTCTTCATGTCCTGGGAATGACGTTAAACTATCCATTTCTGCAGCTCTGGGGAATTTGGCGCACCACTTCATCACCATTGCTCCCAGTCTACTCTGACCCGGAGTGGTAGTACCTGTTAGGGTCCCATCTATGGGTTTAATAGAAAAACACGAGTTTAAAAATGTTTAAATATTAAGAATAAATAAAACAAAACGTCTTCGGCATAAAATAACTGAGTAGGTTGACATGCCGTAAAACCAAAACAACCCCAACATTTATGTCGATGTGGCTTTCGACTGTTATAGAGTGAATTCATGCATTACGTGTTAGTATACCGCCTACCACAATACCACCAACCACAGGACTCATTTGGTTACATGATAAACGCTCCATGAACTAGCTTGTAGCAAGGTGACCAAACACCATTGGTTCTATGTCTACACTATCCTATCCTATCTTATATGTATAGTGGGTGTGGTAGATTAGCGAAGGCATGAAATCAACGACGCTTGATAATTGATATTTTCTCGCTTATGCGATTTTTAAACCAACACACCATTTATCAAACCCTCCGAGTCCTCCTACTATTTACCCATAGCTGGAGGGAGAGTAGTTGGATGTATACCTTTCACAATGGTATTAGCGCTATGCAGACAGCCACGTCCACAATTTGAACTCGGGTCGATGAGTCCATTTCCCGGGACTCTAACTACTACACAACGCATCTCTCTCTCTATCCATCTCTCTCTCTTTATATATATATATATATATATATATAATTATACACACACTAGGTGTCAAAAAAGTATCTAAATTTTCTGTAGTTTTTGACACGCCTTGTATTCTGAAAAAATAAAGTTCCATTCATAAAGTTTTTTCAGAATACAAGGTGTGTCAAAAAGTACTAAGTTTAAAGTTGTATTTACTAATATAGTTATGAAGAATGAATGGAACATCAATTTTTTTTTCAGAATACAAGGTGTCAAAAAATACAATAAATCACAATATATTTGACATATATATATATATATATATATATATATATATATATACATATATATATATATATATATATATATATATATATATATATATTATATATATATATGTGTTGTGAGGTTAGGTAAACAAACAAATGTTTATTTGTATATGGTTTAAGCCGACAATTTTTGGAGGATATGTTAATTGAAGTCTAGAGACTTCGCCTGTCAGCTTGACAGTCGAATTTTGAGTCACACACGGAGCAGTCTCCATGTCTATAACCTTGCTGATGAGACCTAATAGGTCGAAATGTACATTCAGGGATTGACGTTTTCTCGATTTTTTAGCCTTATATTTGTACATATATGCCCGCCTAAAATTCATTAATTATTAACTAATTAATTTTCAAAAATTAGGTATGACTTCAATTAAGCACATATCCTCCATATATATATATATATATATATATATATATATATATATATAATTTATTACGTAAAATATCATGAATTTCGTAAAATCTATATTGCTCCCAATAATGTCTCACTCGATGCTGCTGCTGATGATGATTTAAGGTAAATGCGTGGATGTTGTCGACATTAAAGCAATTGATATAAGCTCTGATTGATTTGTCCGCCTTTAATCATTCATGATTTACTCGTATCTACAAAAATAACAGCACATGGGAGAGACCCAGACAAAACTTGAAAGTGTGAAGAGATAGAGATATTGATTTATAATTCCTACATTTTCTTCATTTATTTATGCCTGATTTGTAATTGTAAAGTAGAAACAAAACTGTCGATTTCCGGCTTATTCTTAAAATAGATAAAAACGATGTACAATAACATGAACAGCAAACAAACGAATCAAAACAAAACAAAAGGGAAAAAAAGAAAATTTCAAAAGAATTCTTCAATAATTTCTAAACAGAATCAACGTGTTCATTCTCTCTACCATTCCGGATGTATATTCTTAGTATTATGCAAATGAATCCAGCAGAAGAATCAATAGTAAAGAATACAAATTATAACATTCAAAATTGGGGGAAATGCAATTCAAAACAAAACAAAGAAAGCAAATAAAAGCTATAAGCGTACACTGATAGAAATTTATTTAAGTACTGACTAACAATAAATCTTAATGAATAAACACACATAACCTGTTTGTCTGTTACTAAGAATTCTCATATTTGCTTTCATTGTATCTATACAAATATTTCTGTATTTTGAATGGCAATGAAAATGTACAAAATTACCTATCTTTAAACTATACACCTGCTTTTTAGATTTCTACGTACAAATAAAATGGAATTCCAGATATATCATTGGCAATTCAGTCTCGAAAGACTATGATAAAAGTTTTTGTGTGCCCCTGAAGTTGCAGCGCCTCCTGTGACTATGAATCCTATGTTTGAGAAACATTCTCGACCACAGATTTTGCATTTGTAGGTTGTCCCTGTAGATGATGTTCCGATGCTTTGTTGCCGTTGCTTTTTTATGGACCTCTTAGCTTCATGATGTATCAGGGTGACTTCTGACATGTACAGTCCTCTATGGAGATTATGCCGCCACCGAGGGCGCTCTTGAGCCAAATTTTCCTAGCTGGAAGGGACAATGCCAAAGCACCTGAGATCATTTTTGCAGACATCCTTGAATTCCAGATATATACATGCTCTATATATGATATTAAACAATCTTTACACATAAATAATGCAAACTATATACATATGTATGAATTTAACATTTTTAGAAAAAACAAATGTTATTAGTTTGCTGACAGAATCTGTTTCGACCTTTAAATTCATACTGTCGGATTAACTTCCATTTACTTCATACACATATATATTAGTATTATCTGCGTTATTCGGACTATTGTCCCCATCTTCATTGTTACTAGTACAACGTTTCGGCTGATATGCCCTCTTCAGGTATTTCTTGTCGGACTCGGGAACCTTCTTTTCGGAACCTTCTTTTCGAATCCGGGAACTTTCTTGTCGTATTCGGGAGCCATCACGGAACTTTGTACCTAATCCTTTAAACGCTGTACAAGTAACAATGAAGATGGGGACAATAGTCCGAATAACGCCGATAATACTAATCTTCAAGCCTCATCTCAAACATTCAGAGAAACACGTATATATATATATATATGTAAGGTTTCTGATCATCAATTTTCGTTTTCACATGCTATGATCGCGTCATCGGCTTTCATATAAAAACGCCAAATGAATAACGGATAATAACATTTTATCCCACATTCACCATACACTGAACATCTTTCATCTTTTACTCATTAAATATTCAATGAAGAAGTTTTTAATTTAAAATAAAACGAAATACTTAAGTATCGACATAAAGAGTTTCCATTGTTCATGACATCCTGTGTTTGTTTTCTTTAAAAGTTTTCTCCACATATATATATATATATATATATATATATATATATATATATATAAGGCAGCCAAAACTGGTAGTAAGGGATGATTCTACATGGGATCTTCAAAATCACACTATTATTATTGCAGGTTTTAGTAGGTGCAAATACGAGGATTTTTTAAATTTTTTTTATGTATTTTATCTAATATATATATATGACAGTCATTCGTCCTGATTGACCACCGCTCTCCACGGCATCCGCGTAGAGCCGATAAATGTACATTTTTGCTGGTCGCTCAACACAGGTGCGTTTATGTGTAGGACTTCCTAAGAGAAGGTCGCTTTTGAGTTCATTCAGCAGCATAAATTGTTGTGGGTGTTGGTGTTCTGGGTGTGACATTAAACACTACCTGATTGTTAAGTTCTAATTCTGGAGCTCTGGGAAATATGGAGCACTCGTTCATCACCATTACCCCCAGGTCCACCCGGACCCGATGCGGTAGAAAATGATATGGCCCCATCTATGGGTTAAATAGAGAAAAATTATTTTTAAAAAGCTATGTTTAAAAATATATATATATATATATATATATATATATATATATATATATATTACTATGTATATAACATATAAATTGCCATTGCCTATTGATATACAATTAATGCTATTTCTAAAGAGATATCTACATTATTTATATTTGCATATATTTCTATTTATCTCATTTTATGGCACATATGACGCCAGAGTACATAAGACAGCCCAAATTCATCAAAAAATATCCAGACTTACAATTTGGCTATCAAAGCTATATGTTTTGTTATGAAAGAGCCACATTTGAATATTAGACACACTCTGTTTAAAAGAATAATATAAAACAAAACGTCTTCGACATAAAATAACCCAACAAGTGTTGACATGCCGTAAAATCAAACCGAGCAAATAATGCAATGTAATAGTTAAAAAATCTCCTACCAGGTCATGAAGTCTGAATTAAACAAATGTACTAATCTCAGAATTAAATAAAACTTTAATAAGATATGTTTTTTTTTATTATTCATATTAGATAAACTGGAGAAGATCTTTTAAAATTTACAAAATCCCTTTTCCTGTGATCACAACAAAAGATGCATTTTTCACGGATTAAAATATTCTTGTTTGTCTTTTTGTTTGTTTTTTTTTATTTTGTTTTTCTTGTTTTTGTTTTGGAACACGTGACGTTTGAAATTCCATTCTTTGTCTGCAATAGATTCTACAATGGATATTCATTAAGACAATGATTGAAAATTAAGAAAGAATAAAAGACAAAAAACAAAAAAATCTTTTCTACGGATGCCATTAGATAATTTCCGTTTAATGTCCATTCAAAGAATCCAGCATTGAAGAATTCTTCTGATTTCCATTACAAATGAAGGAAGCAAAAAGACGTCCTCAAATCTGCGCCAAATGACAAATATTCAAAGCCAGAGAATTAATACAGACACGGAAAGGACAAAATAATTAGAATAAAAAATAAATATCGAACTTGCTCCTTTTATTCGTATTCAAGCAATTATTCATGCTCTAAGCGGATCCCAGAAATGCTTCAATATTTTAATTAAGAATTAAAATCGATTATGAATATATTACTAATCACAAGTTGTGAATCCCCTTCTGTTAGGATTATTTCCAAGGTACAATCTAAACAAGTTATGAGAAAATACTGAACGAACGAACACACACACACACACACACACACACACACACACACACACATATATATATATATATATATATATATAATATATATATATATATATATATATATGCCTTAACCACCAATATAACAATTACTATAAATCTCCTTAGTCCAATATCACTTACAATACCAATTCTTACACGACTGGTAAGTCATTTGTATATCTTAAAACGTTAGTCTTGTTTGAACACCTGCACTCCCATATTTACGCTTAAAAAACAGTATTATTTTAATCTTTATATATATAATATATATATAATATAATTGAATTAAATTACCATGACATGACAACTCGGCTAACACCATGTGCTATATCCGGAGCATTAGACAGCTGTTTCGACCTCCTTAGATGATGTCGCACATATTTTTTGCCGAGTTGTCGTGTTATGGTAATTTATTTCAATTATTAATTATTAATGTAATTTCCTCTATTTATGAAATTATATATATATATATATATATATATATATATATATATAATCAATCAAATAGGATGAACTTAGAAGAAACAAGAGGATTGTGCAAGGTATATATTACTTCTAATTCCGAAGAAATAGGTTAATGATCATTAAATACGTGAGATAAAGAAATCTACAAACATTAAATATTTTCCACTGATGAAACTATGAGAATGTTTAGTGAAAAAGCCGAATATACTTTGCGTCCAAAATATTTTAGCACAAAATGAACCACAATCAGTTACTAAAATATGAAATAGGCCTTCATCAATTTTAATGTCTGCAGTCTTTTCGGGTAGGTCTCTTCAAGTAAATACTGCTCTATACCTGTCTTTTAAAATTCTTTTTTTCCCCATGGTATACGAATATGAGACATTTTAGATCGATCACTAGATATTTATGTTGATAAGAATTCTGGTAACATTTAATCAATACTCTAGAAGAGAAAGAAAAACAATCGTATATATATAAAATGCTCGCTGTATATAACTACGCATTGCCCATTTACGTATATATTAAGGTACGGGTAGGCGTTGTCGTTGCATTTTGTGAAAAGCAGTTTCGTCTACCAAACACCCGGATAGGAAAGGGTTATGCAGTTCTTGACTTTTCCTTTTAGACGCTTATTGAAGTCAGTTAGTCTACTGTTTGTTTTAATAACAGCAGCTAAGTAGAACTCAAGCAGTGTCCAAAACTGGTATAAATAGGAATCAAGAATGATCCATCCATGAATCTCGGTGATTCCATTCCTTGAGTTCTGATTGGCTGCTTGACTGCTTGATTTGAATGACATTGTGGAGTCTTATATATACTTTGTCATTTTGCAGTGGACTTTGTAGCATTCGGGTTTGTATTTGAGTTACAACCGTTTGTTGCCTTGTCTTCCCAGTTCGACGGTAATTGCAACTTTAATTATTCTTCAAGGCTAATTATTTCTCCAACAATAAATTTTCGTTAATTTAAAGTATATCAATAAGTAAGTAAATGTAAAGTCGTCGGTGTGGCCTAAAATCGGTATTAGCCAATCAACGAGGGAGTCTATCCCCTTTTTACTAGTGCTAGACAAGATTGTTTTTGCGTCTGGGGTGGAGCGCCACACCTACCACCAGCTCCTTACTTTACCGCACAGATCCCCCATGTTACATACGCTGAGTTGGCGAGGGCCGGTATCGAACTAGGAACCTTGTGGTTTCTAGCCGAATGCTCTACCGACTGAGCTAACCCGGCCCTTTTAATTAATAAACAGGTAGAAATCATCTTTGTGTTTTTCATTAATTTCCTGAGTATTAATAAATTAGTATAAATAATTGTTAACTTCATGTGTATGAATAAGTTAGTAGAAATAATTTTCATGTTATATTTATCATTAACTTGATGTGTATTAAACCAGAAGTAACTAGCAAACTTACCTATTTGACTCGTAGATACCAATCATGGAGAAAAAACAATGAATTCAATCCAGTACTTCACTTAACAACTGATCTTGTATCACATTATTCCTCAGATGGAAGTGTTCAGTAAATATATAAATCTATTGACTGATATGAGTACAGTAACATATTATTTCATTGATAAGTGTCCATTACTGTTACAATGAAAAGAATGAAAAAAAAATGTAACAATTATTATAATTCTTGTCATAATTAATACAATGCTATTATTCGGTGTTTGTATTGTAATTGTTATGATCATAGAAATTGGACCTAGTGTTTTAAGAGTTTCTATGCAAGATATTTCCATATTTAACATGCACAAAAACAGTTAAAACGGGTCGATTTTGACGTACAAATTCTTTTAAATTTAACGAAAATTATCAATGTTGGCACTTATCAGGTATTATGGACCCTTTAGAGGCTTTTTAAAAATAAGTCTTATTTTACGAGTTTTAAATGTTGCTTCACAAGTTATTTTTATATTTAGCGCAATTACATAATGTTCGACATGCACTTCCAAATAAGTTTTTTTAAAAAACGTGATGTGTAGAGGATTAAATAATTATAGTATGTAGATGACATATATTTTTAAATACGTTAACAAAAGCGAAAGTCTAATATTAAAGTATTTATTACTATTAGTGTACATGTAAAGTATAATATGCAACACAGTTGATGTCTAGACAGAATTCGCTTTCGAATTTCTTTTTGTGGGAATTCAATTTTCGACTTGATTCATTCATTTTGTTCTTGCCTCAACTGAGACGTTCAATACCGACTCATCCCAAATAAAATGTCTTGGAAATTGTAAGAAGAATTCTTGAGTTAGACGACGTGCGAATAAAATCAATCAACTTCTAATTGTATTTCTTAAAACTGTTAAGTTTCTACTCGCCATCCTTGGCCAGTTGAAAAGGATTTAAAGTCCTGAGCTATAGAATCCTTTGTAAGTGAATAAGTCCTGGGTTATAGAATCCTACGTAGTGTCAAAGGTCTAGTGATATAATCCTATGTTCCGTCGTCCACGAAGGTTCAAGTAGTTGTAAGTAGCTAAGATTAGAACAGCCAATATAAATAATAATATCAGCAGCAAGTATTGCCAGTGATTGGCCAAGAAGTTGGTCAATTGGTTGTCGGCGAGTCTATAAGTACAAGTGGGCATCTGGCACACACCTTATATCCAGAAAACGCCACGAATACTGTTCTTCGTTGGCCGAACACATCTAGATACGATTTGTACCAAATTGAAATGTCGTTGAGAAGGATTTGTATCGAACGCTTGATTATTTCCTACATTAGAGATTGTGAATGAGGAAGTTTTGATAATAGAACTTTGAGACTTGAAACTATTTGATCAATTCAACATTCGTTTGTCATAAAAACAAGATAGCATTTGTAGAGTTATCGTTTCGTTATGGGTCTTTTGTTCTGTGGTAACCCCTGACCGAGTAACAAGCCTGTACTTCTTTTTAACAAATGTTTATTGTTGGCTGTGATAAAAATCATCGCAGTCGGGGACAAAGAGATAGGAATAAAGTCGCAATGACAGTCGCTTAGATTCAATATACTAAGCTCGTCATTTGCCTGTCACTGGTGATAAAATGACAGGAAACATTTAGTTCTATTTTCGACAGGCTCATATTTAAGTTGTGTCGTTGTGTACAACTGTCGTAATGTTAGGGGTTAGTTCTTCTTTCCTAGTTCTTTTTGTTCTCTATTCACCCCATCTTTTATAATTACAAAATAATCAGTTGATTATTGTATTACGTACCGATAATAAGCTGATTACTTTCTAACGTCATATTTCAATACTATTGTCAAATTACTAGACTGGATTTTTTTAGCCCCAAATAAACTGATATTCTTCTGCTAATGTTTATAGCTCCCCAAAAGATATTTGACCCGAGAATATCAGGGAATTTCAAGAAACATTCTGAACAAAACGCATTCCAAATACATTCTTTATTTCCAAATATTTTTCTTATTCTTCTATCACAACTTATGTTTTCCTAAAACTTATTTTTATCCTGGAACTTATTTTTTCCTAAAAACTTATTTTTTCCTGGTCATGTTTGAATAACGCCCTGTGGACTGGAGCTGTATAATACACTGTGCATCTCGCAAAGAAGTACCCCCCAATGGGGCTCGTGCTGACCGTGGGTGGCGACCCGTGTTGCTTAAAGTTGGGTTCCAAGTGGCTAAGCAGTCCCTGACAGGCAATGCTCCACTTTGACCCTTACTTAGGTGAGATGGGCGGTCGGCGAAGTCCTCTTCGGTCAATCGCCTGGTTTAGTTAAACCCTATATGATTGTGGCGATGATATTGCTATTATGCCAAACGCCTCAATCCTTTTTATCACATAATTTCTTGAAGGCAGTGGCTGATGGTCCAATTCTGGAGCTCTGAGGAGTGTGAAGTATCTCTTCATCGCCATTATTCCCAGGTCCACCCTGTCCCGGAGTGGTTGTAGCTGTTAAGGTCCCATCTATTTGGTTGATTAGAAAAATGATTTTGAAAAGAGTTTTTTTTTAAAGATTCCAATGCCCATTAAGGATGAATAAAACAAAACGTTTTCGGCCTAAAATAACCCATTAGGTATTGACATGTCGTAAAATCTAACCAAGCAACAATCAAAATTTTGGAATACTTGGACAGCTCATTCATCACATCGCCTGTAGTTGTTTTTTGTTTTTTTTAATGACTGCATCGGCCCTGTTTTCTAGCCCCTGAAACCGTTCAGATTTAGACTCTTCCTAAAATCACCGTAGTAAGAAAGGTAGATATCACTATAGACGCGATAAAGCAACTAATGGCAATCTCATAGTAGGCTTTGCAAAATGTTTTTGTTGTTGTTGTTGTTTTAAGGCAATGGTGCGCTGGGAAAAATAAATAAGGCCCCAATGGAAATAAGACTAGTGTGCAATTCACATTTATATGCATTCAAAAATCCTTCACTTTTGAATAATATAAGACGTATAAATGCCTATGGCTTATTGCGATAAAAATTCGTAATTTGTATCAGACTGTTACTGGCAAGGTAATATTAAATAATACGTGCATATTTTTTTTATTTGTATTTCGAATGGTCAGTAAAAAAAATCTAATAGGAAAATTTGGCAAATAAATTATATTTTTTTCTTGTGTGTAATGGTTGTGCAAAACGATTTGTCAAGTATAAAGAATTACGAGAAGTTTTTATTAGTTGTTGTGTTGTTTCCCTTTTTTTCCCCTTTTTCTTTTTCTAAAAAGAAAAAATGGGACCAAGAGATTCTGTAATGTAATTTAGGGAGAAAATCACGAAGGCACCGATTTTCATGATTATAAGAATTTGTTTTATATTTTTTTAATATTTTTTTTTTCCAAGAAATCGGTTTTAGTTCCATAGAACGTGTGTAGCCAACTCCATTTCTATTACAAAAATAGAAAACATTCAGAAATCAAATACAAGCACATCTGCATGGCAATGAATAATTACGCAGATGAGAATAATTAATAGCCGAACTGTCCACAAGCTCTTTCGGTTGGAGTTTTACAATACACCGACTGCACTTCTGCAGAGGGATAAGAACCCTTCCCCCCGAAAAAATTGAGGCCATCTATTGGTTGTGGGTGGTGAGCTGTGATGATTAAGGATAAAACCCTGTTGTCTGAACAAGTCCATGACATGCAGCACGCTACTTTGGATCTTACTTACGCTAGACAACCGGTCGGATAGGCCCCCTCCTATCAATCGGCCGGTTACGTCAAACCTAGCACCTATATAATTGCCCCAACCCTTTTGCTCTTATGGAAGACCCCCAACTCTTTAGATCATATGTGCTAGAAGGCGGTGGCTGAGAGACTTAATGTCCTGGGTATGACGTTAAACCATCTGATCGTGAAATTCAAATTCTGGAACTAGGGAGTGTAGTGCACCCTATCATCGACATTACTCCTAGGTCGACTCTGACCCGGAGTGGTAGTACCTGATAAGGTTCAATCTATGGGTTATTTAGAAAAATGAGTTCAAAAAATTGGAATAGAAGTGACAGTGACTTACCGAGAGCTAAACGTGTTCGCTGTCTCGCGTGTCAATCTACTCTCTGAGAGCCGTTTGCCAAACTGCCATTTTTATGCTGCAGATTATTTGCATAAGATGGGACATATTTAAAAAATCAGGCGAGTGGACGTGTGGTGGGGGGCAGTTCTCCTACAGGCTTTGCATGCGTATTGATTTAACGTAACCTGCTAGTTCTGTTCTGTGTGTGACGACGAAGGACTTGACACCCTGTTATAGTCTTTACTTCTTGTGTACTGAAGGTTTTGTGTATTGGTGTAGATAACTGAATCCTGATCTAAAGTAAGAAATCAAAGATTGTGAATTTACGAGAATTATCGTAGCAGCTTTATTTTTTCTATTAAACCGTACTGTTACAGAATTATTTTTTTTTAATAAGTACCCAAAAAGAATAGATAAAATAAAATGTCTTCGGCATAAAATCACTCAACAAGGTTTGACATGTCGTAAAATCCAACCAACCAATCTACAACCACAACAATATTTCTATTACAAAAATGAATACACACACACAAAAGATCCAAGCCTGGCCATGACTAATTATGCATATGAGAATAATTAACAGTCGAACTGTCCACTACATGTGAATTCTCTCTACGCACTGATAAATGCATCCCCCCCCCCCCGAGAATGTTTACAAAGAAATAGGTATATAAAAGAATATGGACTTTTTAAATTAACTTGACGTATGTAAATTAAGGAGATTTTAAAGACTGGATATGACAAACTAAAAGTCCAAGATATTTGATCAGTAAAATCTTTGGTTTTGTTATGCCTTTTATGTATGCATATGAAATGTACAATTAATCTCAGCAGTTTCAATAGAGAAACATTTGCCATATTATAAATCATATAGACACGCACGTAGGCATGATATTTCATACATGAATTATCTGCCCCACTCACTCACTCACCCACCCACTCTTTCTCTCTCTCTCTCTCCATATATATATATACACACACACACACAATATTCATATAACTAAAAACGCCATAGCAAGACTACTTCAGTTCCAATGTTCTTCTGAAGAAGAGATTTATCTCGAAATATTAAGAATAAATCACAGGTTAACAAACAACGCCATTATTATCCTTGTTTTACACCTGCATTGTGATAGCCTTCAAAACCAACCTCCAACACACACACACATATATATATATATATATATACACACACACATTATTTCCCCGGAAATAAGACGGGGCTTACATAAATGTTCACTCCGAAATATAACACTAAGGCTTATTTTCGTGGGATGTCGACTGTTGCATCGCATGATGTGATTGTGAAGAATGCTTATTTCTTTTGTCTGCCACTCTCAACTAGGTCTTATTTTGAGGGGATGGGTTATATTAAAATCATTCTGAAAAATCACTCTAGGTTTTATTTTGCAGGTAGTTCTTATATTCGAGAAAAACACGATCTGTATATATATTTAAACTATTATATTAATAAATATACACAGGGTTTATGTGTATATCTTCATTTATATTAAATGTGTAAGTATGAGTTATTGTTGTGGAGTGATAAATCCTTCCCCAAACTTGATGTCCTGGGTATGAAAAAACAGATCTTAATCTGGTGGTAATTCTCCATTTCTGAAAATCTACAGTGTGAAGCACCTCTTCGTGGTAGTGTTACGTTATGCTCTCACGGTAGGAATGGAGAGAAGACGTGTCAACGATTGTTCCGTTATGGTTCATTTCGTGATGAAGTGTTGATTGTAAAACTAATTGTATACTTATCTCTGGACCGGTGCTACATTGGAGAGGGTCGAATCTTGGTTGTTGGACCCATGCTGGATTTTGCAAATTCCTGGATGTTTGGAGTCTGGAAACTCTTCTCCATTATTGATATAGAATCAGGTGGTATAGGAATTTAAGAGTTAGTCCTATACCACCTCATTCCACCCGGCTGGAAGTCACATTAGTTTTAACTAATCAGCCCCAAACAATAGCCTTTGTTTAAATTTAATATTAAACATATGTAGAAATATTTGATTTAAGGGAAATAATAGGTAACTTTAGATGCAAAGGTCATTTTTAGCCATTTTTTTTATATATCCTTATAGGAATGCTCTGGACTTAGAAAAATCTCAACAGGATGTTAAGAGTTAAATGGTTCAAAAAGCCATTAGCATTTACTAAGAAACAAAATAAAAACTTTCTTTTTTCAATATGGTTATCACTTGAACATTGATACCTTTTTTTTATTATTTAAAAAAAGTAAAAAAAGCTTCTTTTTTTTTTTGACAAGTTATAATTTTTTTTCCTTTCATTCTTCATTCATTTACTGATTTATCTTTTTTTTTCCACAGACACACAAACAATTTCATAATGTTGCACCTAATCAAGTTAAAAAGTTACACATCTTACCTGCCTTGTACCCTTTTTAGAGTTTTTAGTAATAACACAAGTCCACTTCTTTTTCTCATGAGATTTTTTTTCCTTTAAGTCACAACAGTCGAGAGCACGCCTGGCTCTTTCAACGCAGCGTGTCACTCACTCACATTCTCATCTCTCACCCCCTCTATCCCACTTTGCCATGTTTCATGGCTCTTCCAATAGAAACAATCCGTGACCTTATGATGAATCATCCTTAAAATTTTCCATTCTCATCTAACACATAATTCTTGCTAAAAAACTTTCCATGCTAATTAACTTGTCATATCCCCCACCATCATGTTACTGTAGTACCTGTCAGTTGCATCTATAGGTCAATGGGCCTGTTTAGAATAGTTGGTATATGATAAAATTGCGTGGAAAATACTTATAGATTACTACACAAATGTTTATAATATAAATAAAAAATGAACCCGATTTTTTAACACCTAGGCATAAAATAACCCGAGGCCGATTCGACCTGCCATTGAAATCATTGCTATAAAAGTATGCACCCACTGAGTGAAAGTATAAGTTTTAATATAAGAAAATATATTAAATCAGAAAAACTAATGAAACTAAATAAAAAAAGAATATAAAAATATCACTAATTTTAATGTTATTTTATTGATTTTTATATAAAATTATATGTAGAATTGTTTTTAATGTTCGAGAATAATATGTTACTATTAGAAATCAGTAACAGCCAATAAGTATTCATGAAACCCAGTTTTGTTAAAATCATTATAAAAATTATTCCCATCATATATTATATAAACCTTTTTACTTATAGATATATAGCATATATTTCAATAATTTTAAATGCATTAATAATATGGGCAGTATTGATTCAAATTTAACTCAGCTACATTTTGATAGTCATCTTTAATTAATAAGATGGTAATTATGATTAAATTGTAACCATTTTATAGTCGTTGAGAATATAACTTAAATAACGAATGAAATAGACATCAGTGGTGACATAGTTTCGGTTACATAGTTACATAATCTACATTATATATTTTACACTCATGCACCTTCTTAACTGATCAGTATATCATATGTGTATTCACAATAGACGAGGACTCGTTTATCCTCCCCTCTTGCCATCACAATAATACCTGTGGGAACCTGGGTGTATTTTCTAACTGCATTTGGGGAAATTGCATCTCTTGTGCCTGCACGTGTAGCCGAAGGGAAATTAACACCCACCCTATGCACACTTTTGCATACACAGTACACGCACTTTCACGTGTTCACCTACTTCACTCACCTTTCCACAGAGTTTTTAGATAATTCCACTAAAAATCCCCAAACCAATTTGCCTAATTCGTTGCATAAGATAGTGAAAAGTATTACACAAACAAATAAACAAAATAATTAAAACAAACCGTTTTTTTTTTCATTTATTTCCATGCTCTTCCTTGGTATTGCATAGGAACTGAATCCCTAACACACACAATTACTTGAGGCTCCTAAGTTAATTGGTCGAGCTTCGGGTAATGTAGTAAGAAGATTGTAGTGCTAATATATTTTGCCTGCCTTGAGGATCAGCATTCGAAATCCTATAATTGTTAACCTTTTTATCCAGAATTACACACACTGCACTAGGATGTAATAAGCCAGCCTTCCCAATATCCCGGTGAACCTGTTGACCTACAACAAAAGGTCAATCCTGATAACTCTAGCACAAATTACGAGAGACGGTCTCCTGAGAGTCGGCAAGCCAGTAGTGTTACGATTCTTGTTACCATTCTATGTGTTTAGGTCTCCAATGGTAGAAAATGGTATAGTTTCAGTAGTAGAAATTCCAGTTGTAGTCCTGGCAATCCTAGGTAAAACAGTATATTGTAGCAGAGAATCCAGTTGTATTCCTTTAAATTCTTGGTATGTATTGTAACCGAATCCAGTCATAGTCCATTTCATAGAAGAAAAGAATCAAGTGAGAAGGTTAAATAAATATTATGCTTTTTACATATTGAAACATTTAGTAATAGCTATTAAGTAACCATATCAAATGTTGTAATGATTAGATTATTATACTGTTATATCCACAGGTCCTGCTACTATTTAACAATGTGTCTCTTATATTTGATACTGTAACATCCACTCTCTGTTTAGAAGGCATTTTTCCTGTAAAGCTTACATGTCCAATTAATTCTCAAGCACCAATTTTTCGATTTAGTCAATGGATGTCATTCGTTTCTTTAGTTACCACTGCCGTAAACGTTGAATAAATCGACTAGTGACATGCAAGAAGGAGAGACATGATGAGAGACCCCCTTTAGGGCAATCGTTTTCCAATCTCTTAAAAATCCGTAAATGGCAGCATCGAAAACGAAAGTGAAAAACCAGGAAACAACAGCAAACAGACAAATAAGTCAATTAACCATCTCTTGGAGGTATTTGACAATTCTGGAATTCTGGTCTCTTCAAGACACTTGGATTCGTCAAACTCCTGATTAAATTTGCAAACTTAACGGAATCTTGATTATTCTGTGGATTCGTACTGGTTGGTCTGACAAATAAGATTTATTTCCCCGGTTTATATTCTCATCTGCTTTCATCACCATGTTTTTTTCTATTAATGTTCGAAGAATTGTTTTGTCTATGCCGGTTAGCGATTGGCACATGGTACCTGTCATTTAATGGGATACACATATCCACAACCGTGTATCCGATTGTGGGTGAGCGATAGAAAAGTTGTAAAAAAGTAGATTGGTATCCAGAACCAGTTATAACTGTAAGTCGCCGGAGGAAGAGGCTTGATATCTTATTATAATGGAGATTCGGTATCTGTCAGTGTCTAACCGAAAGGCCACTGCTTATGTCACATGCCCCCAGGAACTGTTTAATTTTATCAACGAGTATGTATAGTCAAAAACATTAATTCACAGAATAAATCTTATTGATTAATGATGTCTCAATGAAATTCTGAGTTAGATTTGCCTCAAAACAGCCCATATTATTAGTGCGTTTAGAATCCTGCAATGTGACTTATATATCCTAAGAAATAAAATATCAATACTCTTGTTCTTTAATCATCCAACAGTTATCACGCAACACCCTCTGGTTAAAAATGAGACCGTCAAAATCGTTGAAGATGAAATGCGAAAATGTAAATTATTTTAGATGTTGCTTATCCGCCGAATTCTTATTTCTTGTGAGGGTCGTCTCCTCAGCTAAATAATAAACAATTCCGTCAATAATCTAAAGAAGGGATGAAAAAGGACATTATTACTATTAGTAACCAGTAGACTTTTTAAAGGAGTGTTCAAATTACAATGGTAGCTTATATTAAAATCATCCTCACTAAATTTGTTCCCAGCAGAATTCATATTTTTTGCTTTTGTTCCATAGATAATAGAAAGAAATAACTGTTTTACAATATCTTGTAATGTTTTTACATTCCAATTAATGAGGAATATGTAGCTTATCTGACCTGGTGGGGGTTATAATTTAAATTTAAATGCTACTTTTGACATATCTTATTAATTGTATTTGAATAGAATAAATTGATGATATTTTCTTGATTGAAATAAGATTTTTGACCAATTTTATATCGAAATATATTATAAACAAGGGTTTTGGAAGGTTTCATATTAGACGGTCTTTAAAACTAAATGCTAAAAATTGGTGTGAGTTAGAAATTTACTTTTTGGTGTCAGTACTTCTACCAATACCCAACTTTTCAAGTTTTTTTATATTAAATAAAAGGTGAAAATCGACCTACCTACAATATATATATATATATATATATATATATATATGTATGTATGTATGTATATATATATATATATAATATTATATAATATATATGAAATTTACAAAAAAACGATGGCTTAACATTTTGACCGTCTGATGATTGCAAGTACACGTGAAACTGTAGTTACGGGATATTAAATCTATAATATCTCATCTTTGATTTTTAGATAAATAAATATAATAATATATATATATATATATATATATATATATATATTTAATTTCAACTTGTGTAATTTTTATGTAGGTTTTGATTATTGCCTTTAAACCAGACTACAATATTTAGAGGAGCTGACGGTAGGTGTGGCACTCCACGTTAAACGCTAAAATAATCTCCTTGTCTAGCGCTAGTGTCAAGGGGGTAGACATTAGGCCGCCTCGACGATTTATAATATTCATTATATTTTAAATCTGCTTCAAGACTTTATAGATACTCTTTATATTGAGGAGGTACCTCATTTGATAACAATTGTTGAGGTACCTCATTTGATGATAATTGTTGAGGTACCTCATTTGATGACAATTGTTGAGGTACCTCATTTGATAACAATTGTTGAGGTACCTCATTTGATAACAATTGTTGAGGTACCTCATTTGATGATAATTGTTGAGGTACCTCATTTGATGATAATTGTTGAGGTACCTCATTTGATGATAATTGTTGAGGTACCTCCAGAAATATCAAAAGAATTACTAAGTATTAACCACCTCACGGGTATATTATCTCTTCCATCGCCACTTAGTGACCGGAGTCCTAGATCAAGCGTATCATGTACCCACAGCACAATGGAATAGATAGAAATGTCAATTCGCCCTTCGTTTGGCTATTGGCTTTTATTCATAACCTGGTCTCGTTTACTTATGTAATACTACATAGAGACGATTTTCTTCCGAAGAAAAAAATGAGCTTATTTTCTGAACGATTGTGTATCTGCGTAGATCAGAGAATCTGTAGCTTCTAGCAAAGAAACAAGTGAGCAATTCTGCGAGGAAATTTTATATGGGAGTCGTTTTTTCTTTCTTGTTATTTTTTTTTAATTACTTTTCTTTTGTATTGATCTCAAATTTCCGTTTTTATTTAACTGAATACCTGGTTTGCATTGTTTTAAAACCAGGTTCAATATAATGAGTTCTATCAAACAATATATTTCTTCTTTCTTTTTTTTTAATTTTTTATTTAGTAAGAATTGTAATTTTGAACAGTGCTACAAGTAAACAATCAAAGATGAGGAAAACCAATTTAAACGTGAATCGACTGAAGAAATTGAATGAATTATTCAGTTATTTTTTTTATACCATGGAGCATTTTAATGGTTAGGAATTTTTTCTTTCTTTTATACTTCTCTTGAATGAATAAAGTCGGCGACTAACCAAGATAGCTTTCAGGCAATGCCAAAGAGAGCAGTCTGTTGTCTGAGGAGAAAATTTACCGTTAAGCTACTGTATTGATAGATCTTCAGACATCAGAAGAATATGGGAATGAGAATAGGTAAATAGGAAAAGAAATGCCAATTGAATGGTAACCAAAAAGTTGGCAAATGCTGATAACATGTAAATAAGATTCATGGCGGGGCTAGATAAGTGGTCTGATGAAAAGACAAATTATATTACAACTCACGCATATATATATATATATATATATATTGAAACGCGCGGTGTAATGGTTAAAGTTATGGGAAATGGACTCGTCGCCCCGAGTTCAAATCCTGGACGTGGTAATTGCATTTCACTTAGCGCTAATACCCTTGAGAAAGGTATGTATCCTACTCTCCCTCCAGTTATGGGTAAATAGCAGGGCAGACTGGTTTCTTTAAACATGGCTAGGTAACCAGTCTAGGAGAAGGAAAACTCGTAATTCAAACCTGTTTAACTCCGCTTAAGAAATTGGCCTTGTGCCGTATCCTGCGGATGAGTTGTTATATATATATATATATATATATATATATATAAATGAAAAGGCCTTAAATACCAGGCGTATCGGAATTATGGACGATTTCCACTCGAGGCCCACCGAGCTTCGTCAGACCACGTTTTTATTTTATTCAGATTGGTAAATGGCCAAATTCAGTTTACATTTATACATTTAAATTTGCTCTGTTTATAAAAATTGAGCACTCATACGAAACCTGAACTCTACAACAAACTACTGTTAGAGAATATGGCCAGCTTAGAAAATTGGTACCCCAACAAAGAAATATATATATGTATGAAGATAGGAGGGTTGGTGTAAAATCCGACAGTATGAGGTAACGTAAAAGGAAAAGTGGACAAAAAATAATGACTCAAACAAGTCTGATAGTAGAAATATTTCGTCGTTTCAATAAGGACATCTTCAGCCTAAATGACTTTTATTCAAAGCAAGAATTACGTACATGCGTGTGATTTGAAGAAGGGAAGTGAGGGTAGGGGTAAATAAGGAATAATTAGACCAACCCTTTTCTCATCTAGCACTTAGCTTCCTCCATGCTTCCTATATTCTTACCTACACGTCACTCATTCCTTATTCCTCCTACCTTCACTTCACTTCCCTTCTTCAAATCACACGCATGTACGTAATGTTTGCTTTGAATAAAAGTCATTTAGGCTGAAGATGTCCTTATTGAAAGGACGAAATATTTCTACTCTCAGACTTTTTGGGTTATTATTTTTTGTCCACTATCCTTTTACTTTACCTTACCTTATATATATATATATATATATATATATATATATATATATGAGTAGACATATATAATGGCCACACATATAACGTCTTCCACAGGTGAAAATGTGGTTCACTTGAAATGTTTCTTTTATCGTTTACATATTTACTTTTTATGAAACCTTTATCAACTTATTTGGTTAAAATATAATATTCCATTAATTGTATGTCTCGTCATTCTGTATTAACGTACTACTGCCGATGCTTGAAGCAATAAGCATCTAAATAACAGAACAAAATGCTTGTTTCAGACTTTGCTATACAAATAAAGTTCAATTTATTGCTCAAAGCGTATATTCGATTATTCGACAAACCACTCGTTGTCCTCTACCTTTCCCTAAAACATTCATTTCGGTAAATTAAATGAAAATCATTAAATATGACAATATTCACCGTTAGAATATATTCGATACGCCATTTATGCAGCCCTGTCAGCTGGGGCTTTAGAATATACCCACTGCATCTCTACAGAGGGTTAAGACGTCCACATAATGAGGCCACCTGTTGGCCATGGTTGGTGACTCATGATGCATAAGGACCGAAAACTGGTGCGTGAGCATTCCATAACGTGCAACTCTACTTTGGCCCTTAGGCTAGACTGTATTTGTCGCATACCCACTTGTATGGACTAGGCACAAGGCCTCGTTTTTACGTGGGCCCACCCACAAGCCGAAACTCATGGGCGGGAAAGAACAAAAATTGCGTCGTTCCCCTCGGCATCCCCCCCAAGGGGGCGCCTCAGGCGCTGGGCTATAAACCCAGCCCTGACCCTTTAAGTCAAGGGGGCAGTTGTTGCCTGGGGGGAAAGCCCCCTGGGATCGTCGCTAATAATTGTACTTTAACCCGGTCCAGTGGCCGAAGCGCACTGGACCCCCCGGATGGGGCAGGGAAAAGAGTCCCTTAGGCTAGACTGGCGCTCTACGATACCTCCTTCAATGGTCACGTCAAGCCTAGCACTTATGATTGTCCCAACCCTATTAACCTTATGGCAAGACACCAAATCTTTTATATATATATATGCTAGAAGGCGGTAACTGAGGTTCTTAATGATCTGGGTATGATGTTAAACTCCATCGGATGGTGAAGTTCCGATTCTGGAGAATATGGAGTACCCCTTCAGCACCATTATTCCGACGTCCACTTTGAACCGGAGAGGTAGTATCTGTTAAGGCCCCATGTATGGATTAAGTAGAAAATGAGATTTAAGAAAAATGTATTTAGAAAATTGAGTACCCATGAAGAAGGAATAAAACAAAACTTCTTCGGCATGAAATAATCCAACGAGGGTTGATATGCCCTAAAATTCAACCAACCAGATATTTATCCAGGGTTTCATTTTCTTTTGAATGTTAACTCCTGTTGCAACGAAATTACCACGCAATTTCTTTTGTTTCTTTTTGATCCCAATAATTGGATTTGGTCTTCTGTC
The DNA here is from genome assembly GCA_023376005.1 of Doryteuthis pealeii. Lineage (NCBI taxonomy): Eukaryota > Metazoa > Mollusca > Cephalopoda > Myopsida > Loliginidae > Doryteuthis > Doryteuthis pealeii. The sequence goes on along the minus strand of CM042150.1, from coordinate 14,527,611 downwards.
TCGGATAGGATGAACAGTGTATTTCTTTGTTTAATGGCATATAAATCTTGTGTGTTTGAGTTAGAATATAGATTGCTCTATTTGTAAGTAATGAATAAAGTATATCCTTTTGGTTTGAAACTCGCATGGGCGAGAAACGGTTATCAAATGCCGTTGACTTCGTCTTCGCTATCCTAATATATATATATATATAATGTGTGTGTGTGTGTGTCCTATCAAAGCTGAGTGAATCAATGATTGTTTGCTAAATGCTTTTTTCCTATTTAGTTTAATGAAATAAATGTCATATCAAAATATTCCTTAGTTCTAGGGTTGAATTATATTTTTTTTTTAAATTCCATTTTAATTGTTTCTAATGTTATATTTTGCAATTAAGAAACTAATGCGTCTCTTACCTCACCTTCTGCCTGTCACTTTCCCCTCTCTCTCTCTCTCTCTCTCTCTCTCTTATATATATATATATATATATATATAATATATATATATATATATATATATATATACTAGCAAATATATGCACCCTCCGAGAGCAAGTATTTAAGTTTTAATGTAATAAAATATATTAAATTAGAAATACTAATGAAACTAAATAACAATGCAAATTTAAAAAGTTGAAACAGAGGGGGGTATAATCGAAAAATAGAACAGCTGAAACTTACTCTTCCATCACTCCCGTCTTTCATTACTAAATTTTTCTAATTTAACTATTTAGCTAAAATAGAAAATAAAGAACAAAAGTACAGTTATTTCTTCTTGTTAATATATTTCGTTTACGATTTATACCAGAGATTTTTAGTCATATTCATTAAGATAAAACCAAACAATTAGAAATCAATAATACTAAGCATATATTTAATAAAATAACATTTTTGATGTCAATATGCAAATTAGCCTTCCCGTTAACACTGTAAACCGCTATTTTGTTGTATATATAAATACAATTGCATGGTATTACTATGTAGATAAGGCCAACAGTATTAACGTATAACAATTTTATGAGTAATTGAGTTTTAGATAAAAAATAAAGTCACGGGGAATGTAACGTAAATAACTAAGGGAATTGTGACATGAGTAGTAATATAGTTTCGGTTACAGACAGAAAAACACACTATCTCCATTATGATAAGATATAATCCCAATTATCTACCCAGAGCTCAATGGGTGACACAATCAGTCACTTCTTGTTTAATATTTGTGTGTATAATATTACAAACTATGGGTAAAATAGTACGGGAAACAGGCAGTTAGTTAAGAAGAATTATTGGTTTTATTTCTAAATGAGGGACTGGAAGAATAAAGGTTGTCTAATGTTGTCTTTGACTTCATTCTAGCAAATTCTTAAGTAAAATGGATTCTAGCCTCATTAGCAATTGACCGGTCTTTCATATAAATCCTTACTTCGACCTGCGTCCAGATTGCTTCAGTTCGACGATGGTCTTTCCTAACAGCCGCCCTGTCGTCTGGGGCGTTAGAATGCACCGACTGCACCTCTGCAGAGGGGTAAGACTCCCCCAATGGGGCCATCCGTTTACCGTGGGTGGCGACCCGTGATGCCTAAGGATAGAGCCCAGGTGGATGAGCAGTTCATGACATGCAATACTCCACTTGGGCCCTATCTTGGGCTAGACGGGCGGTCGGAGAGGCTCCCTCCGATCAATCGGCTGGTCACGTCAAGCCCTAGCACCTATATGATTCCCAACCTATTGCCTTAGGGCAAGCCAAACCTTTTATCATATGGGTGCTAGAAGGCGGTGGCTGCGGGTCTACATGTCCTGGGAATGACGTTAAACTCTATCTGATGGTGAGTTCCAGTTTTGGAGGTTTGGGGAATGTAGAGCACCCCTTCATCACCATTGCTCCCTGGT
>CM042150.1:14480746-14520746 GCA_023376005.1 Doryteuthis pealeii | reverse complement strand
AATAACCCAACATGGATTGACATGTTTAAAATCAAACTAAGTTCCAATTACCGTTGAATTGGTAAGACACGACAACAAGCGGTTGTAACTTAATACTAACCCGTCTTGTTGCAATTCTACTGCAGAATGACAGGGTATTTATAAAACTCCACAATATCATTGAAACCAAACAGCCAATCAGAACACAAGAAATGGAATCACCTAAATGCATGAATGGATCATTCTTGATTTCTATAAATACCAACTGACTTGGACACTGCTTCAGTTGTGCTTAGCTAGTTGCTGTTATTCAAATCAACAGTAGATTAACTGACTTCAATACCAACAAACCAAATCGACAAGATGCGACACAAGGTCAATTTTTATGTAGAGTACCGCTGGTTCAAATTCAGTTTCCTTCCTTTTTTTTAACTGTTTTCCGTATAAAGACTAAAAAGCCCAGTCTGTTTGGTTTGCCTAATAGCAGAGAGGGCGGTAAGAGATGGAGTTGTCTTTACCGAGAACATAAACGCTAACATAAAACGCAAACGACTTCACTCAGTATTTGAACTTGGACCACCGTGTTCATTTCCTCCTACGATAACCATAATGCCATGCATGTGTGTATGCTAAGTATTTGTGTATGTAGTGCAGGCACTTTTTCTTGGCGTAGTGGCTAACGCAATATACTGCCGGAACAACTACACAAGTGTAAATATCAATGTATAAAGTAAAGTAAAGTCGTCGGGGCGGCCTAAAGTCGGTATCAGCCAATCAGCGAGGGAGTCTATCCCCTTTTCAATAGCGCTAGACCAAGGAGATTGTTTTAGCATCTGAGGTGGAGCGCCACACCTACCATCAGCTCCTTACTTTACCGCACATATCCATGTGCTACTCATACGCTGAGTTGGCGAGGACCGGTATCGAACTAGGAACCTTGTGGTTTCTAATCAATGTATAATGAGCATAAAATAACCATAAACGGGTTTACATGCCATTAAATTCAATTATTTAGAATCAATCTCATGGAGTAACTTGTTTAATCAGAAATTCGCTGTTTACCAATTTTCTTTCTGTTTCCAGACAAGTGAAAATTACAAAAGATACCAGCATTGTAAGTAAGTAAAGTCGTCGGGGCGGCATAATGTCGATATCAGCCAGACATCGAAGGAGTCTATGCCCTTTTTACTAGCGCTAGACCAAGGAGATTATCTTAGCATCTGAGGTAGAGCGCCACACCTGCCATCAGCTCCTTACTTTACCGCTCAGATCCCTGTGCTAATCATACGCTGGGTTGGCGGGGGCCGATATCGAACTAGGAGCCTTGTGATTTCTAGCCGAACGCTCTATTGACTGAGCTAAACGGGCCCCTTAAAGAATGGAATAGATAGTTTAAAATGTATCATGAGCGCAATTCCCTAACTCTTAGGAATAAAATAACCATAGACTGATGGACATGGCATTAAATTCTATCAATTGGAATCAATCGCACGGAGAAACTTTTTTAAAGCTAAACTTCTTCCTAAAACTTGAGGTTTATCAAATTTCTCTGATTACGATAAAGTCACACTGAAATCCCGGTTCACGCTAGATTACCGAAGTTAAGCAGTGATTAACTTGTTCAATACACAGTTGGGTGACTCCTTAAACAACAACAGGCACTGTACACAAACCAGATTCTTTTTATCTGAATTTATGAGATGAGACTTGATAATATGGACTATTGTCCTCATCTTCATTATTAACTACAAGGCCGGAGGGCACATTGGTCGAAATGTCGTGTATATAACAATAAAAATGAAGACAATACTGCGAATAATCCAAATAATACCGAGTTCTTTGTTTATAAAAAGAAATGACTTAATTCAACCTTAAATGACTCGAATACATATCAAGCATGACTAGTGCAAAAACGTCTTCGGCATTAAATAACCCAACAAGGGTTGACATGTAAAACACAACAAAGATGCGACACAAGGTCAATGGCTTGTCAATCCGTCTAGGGTTATCTTATGCCGTAAATTAAACCAACCAACCTATTTTCTCTTTCTACACCCAGTCTATTGAGAATTTCAAAAGATAGTAGTTGTAGATATCTCAGAATGAATGTAGAAGAATGAAAGATTATATTTTAGCAGTGTTATCACACAATCTCTTATTTCGTGTATGTCATGAAACAAATACCAAAGGAAAAGAAACATTTGATAACGGCAAACTATCCTCATTAAGGCCTTTGCAATTATTTCTTGTCAGCATCGTTAGTTTTGACGAATCTTTCATTAAAACCTCATAGAAAACATTAAGAAAACATGTTATTTCAATTATTATTAATTTCCGACGAATATTACTTTCATTTTCCTTTCTGTCGGTTTTTATTACAATTCTCATCTCATTATTCTAGCATCGTTGAATAAGCAATGTTAGAAAAATATACACTACCTGTAAATACTGTAAGTCTCTAGCCCTGTCCACTGGGGCTTTAGAAAACATCGACTGCAGCTCAGCATAGGAGTAAGACCTCCCCCTCCAATAGAGCCACTGTTGTATAGCAAGCTACTGAACTTCATGAAACCACAGATACGTGTATATAAAAATATGACCCGTCTTTATTTTCTTCGGTTTGTGGGTGGTGAGGGGGCGAAGAGTGTTCACAATGAAAATGCCGAGGGAATTGGTGACGGAAGGCGACTAGGTTATGCTCACGGCTGACTCGTTGCGGACTGATCGCCCTTCGAGATCCACTAACTTTTATATACGATAAATATGCCCACGCATTTTTTTTTTAAATCTTTTGATCTGATAACGGACAGGCTTTCTTTTTTATATATATATTTCTTTATCTTCTCCCTGCTTCTTCACCGGAAGACCTCTCTTCCGTTCTCCCCCTTTTTATATATATCTTTATCTTTTGTCTCCTCACCGGAAGATGTCTCTTCCGTTGCACGATATGCAACACCACCTGTTGACCGTGGGTGTCGACCCATGATGTATGAACTCTAGGTTTTCAACTCTGGTCACTATGTCCATTTTTTTATCACAATAACTATCAAACGACAAGGGTCCTTACTTAGTCTAGACGGTCGGTGGGGGGGTAGCCCCCACCCTATCAATCAGCTGGTTATGTCAAGCCATATCACATATATGATTATCTCAACCCTATTGCCCATATGGAAACTTTCAACCCTTTTTGTCGTATATGTGCTAGAAGGCGGTGGATGAGGGTCTTCATGTCCTGAGAATGACGTTAAACTCTATCTGATGTTGAAAATTCAGTTCTGGAGATCTGGGGAATGTGGAGCACTCTTTCATCATCATTGCTTCTAGGTCCACTCTAACCCGGAGTGGTAGTACCTGTTAGGATCCCATCTATGCATTAAATGAGTACCTATCAAGAATGAGTTTATTTAAAGATTTCGTCATCATTGAATATCCCGAGGTTGATATGCTGTAAAAGGAAACACAAATTTAACGACGAGCGTCTCCTTATTTGTGCTAAATATAGGCTCTCTGAGAATTTTAGTTTGGCTGTGTTACTGGGAGGGACGCACGCACACACACACACACACGTACGCGCTTGAAAATATTATGTTACATTGTGATTTATATCAAAATATATTATATAGTAATGGTAATATATAAAGGCGCGTGGTATAATGGTTAAAGTCGTGGGAAATAGACTCGTCGACCCGAGTTCAATTCCCAGACGAGGCTATTTGCATTTCACATGGCGCTAATACCCTTGGGAAAGGTATGAATCCAGTTCTCCCTCCAGCTATGAGTAAATAGCAGCGCACACTGGGCTCTTTAACCATGGCTAGTTAACCAGTTCAGGAGAAGGAAAACTGAATTTAAACCTGTTAAACTCCGCTTAAGAAATTGAACTTGTATCGCATTCTGCTCGTGCGGAGTGGTTGGTAATATATATATATATATATATATATATGTAATAAAGATTGTGACGGATTCAACTTTATTTTTAAGTTTACTCTTAACACTTTTCTTCTTAAAGTTACCTCCTTTTCCCGGACTATGGGGAAATAAATGTGAGTAGATTAGACGATAATCTGAAAATCACGAAGAAAATGTTCGTCTCTTTGGATTCTTATCATTTCATCTTTGGTGATAAGGTAATATTTTAGAGTTCCCTTCAAAATGTTGATTTTCATAATCAATATTTGAACTTGGAGTCAAATTTGACAGCTACACTCAACGTCGGATAGTGTTAAAACACGTTGCTTATCTCGAAGTTAAATATATACTAAAATACTCGCATATATATATATATATATATATATATATATATATATTAAGAAATTTGAAAAAACAAGTGTTCCAAAAATAAGATGAATTCATTTATCGACGTTTAAAAGTTTCGGTTTCTTTAAACCTTCATCGGGATGTATTATGGGGTGAAGAAATTGATGGATGTTTTATAGATGACAGGAGATAAAAAATCTTTATAAATTTTTTCATCTTATTTTTGGAACACTTGTTTTTTCAAATTTCTTTATATTGTCGAATTTATTTTCATATTTACCCCCATATATATATATATATATATATATATTGTGTGTGTGTGTACTTTTTTCTTTTTTCGTAGAATAGAGAAATAAACAACAAAAATTGATTTGAAATTAGAAAAAAGAAAGAAAGCGACCGACTTGTCATGCTCTTTAAACAATGGCAGCAGCAATAATTTATTTTTACAGTATACACCTCTCTCTCTCTCTCTCTCTCTCTCTCTCTCTCTCTCTCTCTCTCTCTCTCTCTCTCTCTCATATATATATATATATATATATATATATATATATTCTGTTAAAGTCTTAAAAAAAAATAGTGTAGCATGTCCTTTTACTTCTGTACCTTTCTTTATAATAAAAAATGAATAGTCCATTATTTAGCTGAGGTGACGACATTCATAAAAATTCTGTGGATAAGCAACACCAGATAATCAGAATTTACATTTCTGCATTTCGTCCTGGACAATTTAGACGGTCTCCTTTTTAACCAGAGGGTGCTGCAAGATGATAACGGTCGTACTTCGGAGAAACAAGAGTATTAATATATAGAATTATTCAGACCGGAGATGTGAGTATGAAAGAGTTAATACATGTGTGTAGCTCGACGTATCTTCATTGTTGTCATCGTCGATTCTTGAACAAATGCATCATGAAAAGCTAATTAATAGTAAATCCTCTTCCCACCCATCATTTCTGAATGTTTCTGCGTAGCCATTGTGTTGATGATAGTAAAGACGGTCGCTCCAGAAAATGGTGCTCTTACTTTTTTAAAAACATATTGTAGATGGTAACTCTCGGTACTATGTCTGTTGCAGCAATATGGATGCCACTCCCACGAAGATGGTATCTGTAATATTATTGTCTGTGTCTCTATCTTTCTATCTATCTCTCTTTCTCTCTATCTCTCTTTCTATCTTTTTCTCTTTCTATCTTTCTCTCTATCTCTCTATCTATCTTCTTTCTCTCTCTCTTCTATCTCTCTATCTCTCTTCTCTATCTATCTCTCTCTTATCTCTCTATCTCTCTTATCTCGCTATTCTTCTATTCGCTATCTCTCTCTCTCTCGCTATCTCTTCTCTATCTCGCTATCTCTCTTATCTCGCTATCTCTCTATTCTATCTCTCTCTATCTCGCTATCTCTCTCTATCTCGCTATTCTCTCTATTCGCTATCTCTCTCTATCTGCTTTCTCTCTATCTCCTATCTCTCTCTATCTCGCTATCTCTCTCTATCTCGCTATCTCTCTCTATTTCTCTCTCTATCTCGCTATCTCTCTCTATCTCGCTATCTCTATCTATCTCTTTCTCTCTATCTATCTCTTCTCTCTCTATCTCTTTCTCTCTATCTATCTCTTTCTCTCTATCTATCTTCTTTCTATCTATCTATCTCTTTCTATCTCTCTCTCTCTTTCTATCTCTCTCTCTTTTCTCCTTCTCTCTCTCTCTTCTCTCTCTCTCTCTTCTCTCTCTCTCTCTTTTTCTTCTCTCTTCTATCTCTCTCTCTTTCTATCTCTCTCTCTTTCTATCTCTCTCTCTTTCTCTCTCTCTCTCTTTTCTCTCTCTCTTCTATCTCTCTCTCCTCTTTCTATCTCTCTCTCTCTTTCTATCTCTCTCTCTCTTTCTCTATCTCTCTCTCTCTTCTCTATCTCTTCTCTCTTCTCTCTCTCTCTTCTTTCTATCTCCCTTTCTATCTATCTCTCTCTGTCTCTCTCTCTCTCTCATCTCTCTTTTCTCTCTCTGTCCTTTTCTCTCTCTCTCTGTGTCTCTCTCTCTGTCCTCTTTCTCTCTTTCTCTCTCTCTCTCTATCTATCTCCCTTTCTATCTATCTCCCTTTCTATCTATCTCTCTTTCTATCTATCTCTCTTTCTATCTATCTCTCTTTCTATCTATTCTCTTTCTATCTATCTCTCTCTATCTATCTCTCTCTATCTATCTCTCTCTCTCTTTCTATCCATCTCTATCTCTCTATATATATATCTCTCTCTATCTCTCTTCTTTCTTTTTTTTTCATTTTCTTTTCTACGATCGATAACTTCATATAGGACTTATGCAGTCGATCTATAGAAGGATAATCCAATCAGACCAAGAGATTCCCCAGACAATATACTGGCACAGTCTAGTAAGTTCCAAGCTTTCCGATTGGACAATATTACGTCTAATTGTAATAACAGACTTTAGGGAGAACCGAGATTCATTCCCCTTCTGTGTGTGGGTGGAACGTTACACCCGTACTCGTATATTTCATTATCTATATATTAATACTCGTGTTCCATAATTGTACGACAGTTATCTTGCAACAGCCTCTGTTTCAAAATGACACCGTCCAAATTTTACAAGATTAAATACAGATATGTAAATCCTTATTATTTGGTGTTGCTTATCCGCCGAATTCTTATTTCTGGTGTCGTCACTTCAGCTAAATAATGGACCATTCCGTTTTTATTATAAAGAAAAGGGAAAGAAGGACATATCACACGGGAAATCTCTATCTTCTGTTATCTCTGTCTATCTATATCTCTCTGTCTATCTATATCTCTCTATCTCTATATTTATATCTCTATCTATATTCTATCTCTATCTATCTCTATCTATCTATATCTCTATCTCTATCTATCTATATATCTCTATCTATCTCTATCTATCTCTATCTATCTATATCTCTATCTATCTATCTATATCTCCTATCTCTATCTATCTATATCTCTATCTATCTATCTATATCTCTATCTATCTATCTATCTAATCTATCTATCTATCTCTATCTATCTATATCTCTATCTATCTATATCTATCTATCTATCTCTATATCTCTATCTATCTCTATATCTATCTATCTCTATCTCTATCTATCTCTATATCTATCTATCTCTATATCTATCTATCTCTATATCTATCTATCTCTATATCTATCTATCTTATTCTATCTATCTCTATATCTATCTCTATATCTATCTCTATATCTATCTCTATATCTATCTATTCTATATCTATTCTCTATATCTATCTATCTATATCTATCTATCTCTATATCTATATATATCTATCTCTATATCTATCTTCTATCTCTATATCTATATCTATATCTATCTTATTCTATATCTATCTATATATCTCTCTATCTCTATCTATATATCTCTATCTATCTTCTCTATCTCTATTCTCTATCTCTCTATCTCTCTATCTCTATCTCTCTATCTCTATCTCTCTATCTCTATCTCTATATCTCTATCTCTCTATCTCTATCTCTCTCTATCTCTATCTATATATCTCTCTATCTCTATCTATATATCTCTCTATCTCTATCTATATATCTCTATCTATATATCTCTCTATCTCTATCTCTATCTATATATCTCAATCTCTCTTTCTCTATATCTATCTATCTCTCTCTATATCTATATCTATCTCTCTCTATCAGCTTTCAGAAAATATGAGAAAGAAAAAAGTAGGTAAAGATAGAGATTTATTTTTAACTTTTTGAATCCCGGGCAACGCAGGGTATCTCTGCTTGTATATGTGTGTTTGTTAGAATTATCATCTTCATAACAAAGATAAGCCTTCCTGACAGAGATTAGAAAGTATTTCAGAAATCACAAAGGAAAACGTTCCCATCTGATGATATATTCTACGACTTATCATTCCATCTTGGTGATAAGATTATTTCTTGGAGTTTTCTCCCAATAACTTTGTTTCTGTAATCAATATTTAATTGTCACAGGACATTAAGAAAGAACAATCGATTCAATAACAATTTGATTATCAAACTGATCGGTCATTCAATCGATGGGTAAATAATCAATATTCAGTGGCAGCTGGCGTTATATCACTCTTCTTTTTAAAGATAAGAATAATGGGAGTGTATTGTTTCCCATGATTAGAATAATGTCTTGGTTTTTTTTCTTTAAATCACAACTGGTAGATTTTCATTTTCAATTTTCACACATAATTTGCAATAGAATTCTAACCCTGATAATCTATATTTATTTGTGAAGAATAATTAAAGTTCCAATTACCGTCGAACTGGGAAGACAAGGCAACAAACGGTTGTAACTCCAATACAAAACCGAATGCTACAAAGTCCACTGCAAAATGACAAAGTATATATAAGACTCCACAACGTCATTCAAATCAAGCAGTCAAGCATCCAATCAGAACTCAAGGAATGGAATCACCCAAATCACCCAGATTCATGGATGGATCATTCTTGATTCCTATTTATACCAGCTGTCTTGGACACTGCTTGAGTTCTACTTAGCTGCTGTTATTAAAACCAACAGTAGACTAACTGATTTCAATAATTTGTTGGTTGGTTGGAATTTGCGTCATGCAGGTTTAGCTCAGCTGGTAGAATGTCCGCCTAGGAATCACTAGGTTCCGGGTTTTATACCAGCCCTCGCTAACTCAGCGTATGAGTAGCATAGGGATCTACTAATGCGGTAAAGGAGCTGATGGTAGGTGAGGCATTCCACCTCAAACGCTAAAATAATCTGTTTGGTCTGGCGCTAGTGAAACGTGGATAGACTCCCTCACTGTTTGGCTGATACCGACAATTAGGCCACACCGCCGACTTATGCCGAAGACATTTTATGCATTCTTGTTGGCTATTGATTTTTGTTTTCCGAACTTAATTTTTTAAACACATTTTCTATTCCCTTTTAAAGTATGATGTGACCCTAATAGGTACTACCACTCCGGGTCAGGGTGGAATTTGGAGTAATGGTGATAAAAGGGTACTTCTCATTCCGCAGAGCTCTTGAATTGGAATTTCACCACTTGATGCAGTTTATTATTTTATTCAGTTAATTATTTTTAGTTATTCTTCTCTGATTAAAAGAGTGAAAACCCATTTCCAACCTTCCGGTATAAGTTCCAATTTGCGACAACTTGTGTACGTGATTTCAGATGCAATGTCATTATCTTTGAGGGATCGTCACGGCACTTTGCAAAAGGAAGTGGGTAAATTGATGTGGACATTTCAATTTTGATCACTGTCGTCTCTATTATATCGTAGGAAATGCACACGGAGAATCGAGTTCAAATCCAGGACGTGGCCATTTCTCTGAATTTTTTAGATGAGGCTTGATGGTTAGTATTATCTGCATTATTCAGACTATTGTCCTCCTCTTCATTATTATCTGTACAACGTTTCAGCCGATGTGCTTTCCGGCCTTCGTTGGGTATTTCTTTTCGGATTCGGGAACCTTCTTTTCGAACTCGGAAACCTTCGTTTCGAACTCGGAAACCTTCTTGACGTAATCGGGAGCCATCACGGGACTTTGAACCTAAGCCTGTTTTTTTTCTACTGGTATATATAAATTGACTTTCAAAAGAGTAATGAGAAATCCTTTTATGATTCCACAGGGTCTGTTAAAAGTCCAAATAGTCGAGTATTTTTTCTCACAGGCAATTAATTTTCATTGCTTAATCTTTCCTTTATTTTTGTATATTGACGTAAGTTTTTATGATGGAGTTACTTTGTGCTATTTGTTCTTAAATGTTTATTTATTTTCAAGTAATTATTTCTTCGCATTCTTTCTGCTTTTCTGTTGGTGCAAACTGTTGGAATATATTTGGATATAAAGTGTGCTCTAATTCCTCACCTACATTTATAGACTAGCCAAGGTCACGTGAGTTATTCTTGCAGCCAATCACTAGCATTACTGCGTGGCTGATAGAATACTACCCCCCCCCATATTGGACATAATTCTAACTGAACTCCTTGAGGACGGTCTTATACGATTACCAGAGTAACCAAATGATTCATTATCGAAGGACTCTAAAGATTGATAATATTCAAACCAAGTAAGCCCTCTCTTTGTTTACAAAGAGCAGGCTTATTGGTCAGAATATACAATGTTTTCAAAATCTTGAGGTGGTAAAAAGAGTGTGACTTGCTCTCAACTGAGAACCAGTCAACACTAAATGAGTTGGCGCAATTGGGGTTATTTATGAGGTGCTCGCCTAAAGAGGAACCATGTGTTCCTCAGTATATCGTTCGGACCGACGATTCCATTTCTAATCTTAATAGGGATATGTTGCTTAATTCGGGCATCCAATATATAAGTATTTGTATCAGTAAATAAAGTCAACGGCGTTTGGTTTGAAAATCGCAAAGGTGAAAAACTGACAGTTACCAAGCGCCGTTAACTTTGTCTTATATACCCTAACTTATATATACATGCTCTATGATATTGAGCCTCTTTACTTATGAATATGGTAAACTATTTATATAATCAGGAAAAATCAAAATTAATCCAACAGTAAGTATACAAAAATGAAGAAAAAAGGTGTTTAGAAGGTCTACAGAGGTTTTATGATCTTTTGTGTTTCTCTCAGGGCTTCTCTTCTTGTGTTGGTGTTCAGATAATAGATCAACTGGACCTCGACACAAAGAAACCAGCTAACAAGAAATCAAAATGTGATCATAAAGAATATAGTTCCCTAGTCTTTTATATATACTAGAAAAAGTACCAGTCCATGACTGGACTAAAAAAATTTAAAAACACCAGCTCGATTTGTGCCAACGGGAGATGGGGTGGGAGGGTCTATTTAACGGTAGTTTTTGTTTTTTTTTTAGAAATGAACATTCGTATTTTCTTTCGTACCAAGTCTGCTGTCTGGGAAGTTCAAAACTAAACTTATGTCGAAGTGAGTAGGGTGGGGTGTGTATACGGTATTTTAAAATTTTTTCTTAATTATTGAATTATATCCATTATTAAAAATCAAAAAACAAATTTTGTGTGTTTCTTATTATACTAAATTGTATGCAAGATTTCAAATCTTAATGACCTCTCTGAGTTATAAGTCGACACATACGTACCAAATCATACCAAACTTTCTTTAAATCTCTATATTACACATACGCACAATGCTTCAAACAAACTTTAAAAAAACAAGCTTTATTTCACTATGCCTGAGCGAGGCTAAAGTTATATTTAAAAAAAAAAAAAAAGAATTTCGGACAGTCTCCACGGGCACAAGAACAACCGGACTGACTTAACACCACGGAATAAACCGAATTTTTTTTTCCAAATATCCGGCGTTCCTCTACTTCTTAAACAACAGATGATTACACCAGCGCCGTGGGATAAGTACTATAAAAAAAACACCTAGTACCTTTTAACACTTTTAATCATTCTGATGGAATTTTATTCGGAAAATATTTAGAATTAAAAAAAAAAGGGAAATAAATATAATTTTCAACACATTGCATTGTCAATTCCTTCAAAAATCTCTATAAATGGTTCAAACAAACTATAAAAACAATTATATATATTATATGTATGTGTGTGTGGTAGAATAAACAATGCTATCAGTCTTATGATTCAAGAACTGCTGAATGTTCGCTGAACCTTATTATAAACATATAAGCCTTTCCATTGTATGATAAAGTGCTGCGTGATACTCCGAGGGAACATACGGAGTATACACGAAAAGAGCATTGGCAATATTTTTAACTGAACTTTTCACTAAATGTTTAAACTGCAGTTTTCTTCTTAACGTAGAAACGTTAAGAACATCAACAAAAAGATACATTAATAAATAAATATTAGTTGTTTCTCTTTCTTAGATTACGCACTTATTGACATAGTGAGTCTTAGTTGCATTTCAGTGCAAAATTTGGTTTCTTCATTTTTGTGTTTTTCCTATTTATTAATAATATTGTACGTTGTGTGCCGATTCTCCGAATTTCTACGTGGTGCAATTATTTATAACAACCCTATCATCTCTCCAGGGGGATGAGCCTTGTTTCTATGTATTTTTTTTTTCTTTTTTTTTTTTACTATATGAGTTGGCTTCTTTTAAAAGTTATGAGTTCATTTTCCCTCTGGTTGCGGCTGGAAATTGAAAGAACCGAAACCTTATGATGTAAGCGGACCTAAAATAGACATATACATGCTGAGTTAAAATAGTCTCAACACAGATAAAATAACCTGTGTTACTATCTTCCCATTGGCCTGGAAAAGTTATCTTCCCGCTGGGTTGTCGCTTGTTCTCACCAAAGGCTAGAGTATTTAAGCGGCTGATTCAAATGCTTCTCCCTCTTTTCAACCTCTCCTCGTAGGTACGCACATGGGTTAGACACATTGTCACACCCTTTTCGGTGGGGACTTCTGCACCCCCCCCCATCACTAGTAAGTTATTTTTAATGTATGGACTATCCAGTCCTTTTATCTCTATTATCGTACTTTTATGTTATGTACATGTATGTTATGGTTTCTCTATATTTTTTTTTCCGTGCTGTTTTGATATATAAAATGTTTTGTCCCACAAACGTGTCGGAGTTGATGTTTCAACTAGTTATAACATAGTTATAACCTTGAACCTTACACATGCATCAATTAGATGATTTCCAACTTTTGCTGCAAAACTGCGAACATCTAAATATCAATACTCGGGTTCCTTAATTGTACAACCGTTATCATTTTGCCGCACCCTCCGGTTAAAAATCACACCGTCCAAATCATCCAAGATGACATACAAAAATGTAAATCTTGATTATCTGGTGTTGCTTATCCACCGACTTCTTATTTCTGCTGAGTGACGTCTCCTCAGCTAAATAATAGACCATTCCGTCATTATCATAAAGAAACCAAGGAATGAAAAGGGACATGCTATACAGAAAACATAAGAAACTCTAGGGGAAATATGTTTCAATCCAACAACATGAAAAGAAAGAAAGAAGGAAAGAAAAGAGTGGAAGATAATTAAATCAGGATTATACTTTTTATATATTGAACTATTTTGCTATAGCTCTTAAATGAACATATCACTCATTCATTCATTGGCAATTCAGTCTCAAAAGACTATGATAAAAGTTTTTGTGTTCTCCTGTGACTATGAAGTCCTATGTTTGAGAAACATTCTCGACCACAGATTTTGCATTTGTAGGTTGTCCCTGTAGATGATGATGTTCCGATGCTTTGTTGCCGTTGCTTTCTTATGGACCTCTTAGCTTCATGATGTTGTATCAGGGTGACTTCTGACATGTACAGTCCTCTATGGAGATTCTGCCGCCACCGAGGGCGGTCTTGAGCCAAATTTTCCCAGCTGGAAGCGACAATGCCAACGCACCTGAGATCATTTTTGCAGACATCCTTGAATCGCAGTAGGGGGCGACCAATCTTTTTTTTACCAGATGTTAGCTCTCCATACAGGATGTCTTTCGGGATTCGTCCATCATCCATCCGACGTACATGACACAACCATCGGAGACGACGTTGTCTCAGTAGAGAGTACAGGCTGGGGAGTTGAGCTCTCTCTAGGACTGCTATGTTAGTGATCCTGTCCCTCCAAGTGATGCCCAGTACACGTCTAAGGCAGCGAAGGTAGAAGGTATTTTGCCGCCGCTCTTGGTGGGAGTATAATGATGCTGAATTCAGTTGCCGGATCGGAAAAGCTGCCTCAACTTTTGGGAAGCTCACAACAAGTGTGGGACAACAGCAAGCTCACTATCCGTACAAAGGTACAAGTGTATAGGGCATGTGTTATCAGTACCCTCATGTATGGAAGTGAAACATGGACCTTAAATGAACAAAGAAAACGTTGTAATAATCAAATTATCATACTGCGGTATATCCACAGATCGTTCGTATTTTAATAGTAATGGAGAAAGAAACTCGTCAGTTGGCGGTGTTGGATTTAAGAAAAGCAGATCAGAAATCTGTCGCATACCAGAAAATATGTTGTATTCCCACCTTAATCTTCGTACTTTTATGACACACCTTGTATTCTGAAAAAAAGAACGTTACATTCATTGTTCATTTCTATCTTGATAAATACAGCTTCAATCTCGTTACTTTTATGACACCCCTTATATTATTTTGTTAAATGGAATATCAACCCATTTAGATTATCGTAGTTAGCATTAAATCCACCAAGCAAATAAGTTTACAATCTACACCCGCTGTATTGAAAATGGGCACTACCCAGCTATAAAATATATAACGATGGTAGAAAAAAAGAATACACTGAAGATTTGCGCTACTGCGAGAAACTTAAGTAGGTAGTTTTTTTTAACCATTCTATTCTAATCATATATATATATATAATTCGGCCCTTATATATATAATGAGACTTTGTCTATAGATATATAGATTAGTTAAAGAAAAAAGTCAAATCACATTTAGTCAAATACCATAATGACATGGTGAATTGTATCCTGTACGGGTCATTAAAACATTTTTCTGACTGTTTTCTAAAGATTCTCAGTCTTTTTCCGTCC
This sequence comes from Doryteuthis pealeii, assembly GCA_023376005.1. Taxonomy (NCBI): domain Eukaryota; kingdom Metazoa; phylum Mollusca; class Cephalopoda; order Myopsida; family Loliginidae; genus Doryteuthis; species Doryteuthis pealeii. The sequence goes on along the minus strand of CM042150.1, from coordinate 14,506,024 downwards.
GATGTATTTATTGATTTTAGTGTTTAGATTAGTAATTCTTTACATTCCTCTTAAAAGATGAACTTTGATTTCTTCTCTGATAAGTTTCTTTTTTTATTTCTTATATATATATATATATATCCGATACAGCATTTGTTAGACGCATCTGAGATTTATGGTACATCCAGTTCCACAAATAACCTACTTTATCTACTTTTTGTTTCGATGTGGGGGGGAGGCACAAGTAAAAAAAAAAAAGAAAGAAAATGATCATTGTATTGCACCCTGGAGCCTATCACGCTACAATACTCACCAGAATTATTCATTTCAATTGAAATAAATAGCATTTCTTCTTCCCCTTTTTTTAAATACAAGTTGGCCATGAGTGTCTCAATCCAAAGATATTAGACAATGTTCGATTGGGACGCTACACTGACCTTTTGTCTCCGAATTCTTCGTCACGTGACCGGGGGCGCCATACCGGCTGTCGATATGCGCCCAGGGCGAATATATGTGATACAGAGGAGCAAGGTAAAGGATGAGCGAACTCTAAGTGACCCGAGGCAAAATAGATGATCGATTAGCTGAAGGAGGGAGGTAGGGAGAGGGACGCGTGCACACGAATTTACCAGACCGGAATGAAGTATGAATTCATCGCGGGTCACATTCTTAAATTAATCGATACACAATAAATCAATAGATACATAAACTATAAGCAAAACAATTTAATTCCTCAACCGATCTTTTTTCTTGTCTTTTATAGGAAAAATATCTTATAATTTCATTTGCCTCTTCATATGAGACATATCCGTGAATCATCGTTAGAAATCAAGTGACAGCAAGTCACTTTCAATTTCTTCGGTCGAAATGTTGTGTGTATATCAATAAAGATAACGAGAAACACGAACATGTTAGATGCACCCTACCGGTTCAAAACCATTTGATTTTTCGGTGAAAAATCGGTTTTAAAGTAATGAGTATATACGGTACATTATTCAAATACCCTCCAACGTTCTTCAGGTGTTTCTTGTCGAATTCGGACACCTTCTCGCTGAAATGTTGTGTATATATATTTATCAACCCCTCCGCACGAGCAGGATGCGAGACAAGGTCAATTTCTTAAGCGGAGTTCAACAAGTTTGAATTCAGAGTTTTCCTTCTCCTAAACCGGTTACCTAACCAAGGTTAAAGAGCCCAGTCTGCCCTACTATTTATCCATAGCTGGAGGGAGAATAGAATTCATACCTTTCCCAAGGGTATTAGCGCTAAATGAAATGCAATTACCACGTCCAGGATTTGAACTCGGGGCGACGAGTCCATTTCCCATAACTTTAACCATTACATCCTGAAATGTTGTGTATATAACGATAAAGTTGAGGAAAATATCCCGAAGAAAAATAATACAAACTGATAAGGATGCGACCCAATGTCAATTTCTTAGGTGGAGATTAACAGGTTTGAATTCAGTTTTCCTTCTTCTAGACTGGTTACCTAGCCAAGGTTAAAGAGTCCTATCTGCCCTGCAATTTACCCATAGCTGGGAGAAGCGTTGGATGCATAACTTTCCCAAGGGTAATGGCGCAATGTGAAATGCAAACCGCCTTGTCCAGGATTTGAACTCTGGTCGACGTGTCCATCTCCTACGTGTCTAACCATTACACTACGCTCCTCCATACTTGGCACCCTATAATTGCTTATAGATTATTAGTATCAGATAGAAAACTTGAAACCATACAAATAGGTGCGAATCATTATTTGTATCAAGAATAGTTACTTGAAGCTATAAGTCGTCGGGGCGGCCTAATGTCGGTACCAGTCAATCAGCGAGGGTGTCTATCCCTTTTTTCACTAGCGCTAGACCAAGGAGATTGTTTTTGCGTCCGAGGTGGAGCGCCACACCTACGATCAGCTTCTTACTTTACCGCACTTGTCCCTGTGCTACTCATACGCTGAGTTGGCGAGAGCCGGTATCGAACTAAGAACCTTGTGGTTTCTAGCCGAACTCTCTACCGACTGAGCTAAACCAGCCACTTTAAGCTATAATTGCTTACAAATGATGATTGTTATTTGTTTTTTTTTTATTTTAGTCATAACATATTTCAAACAAGAAGACTTACTTCAGTATTAGGTAGTCCACCAATGATAGACCTGTTGTAAACTAACACACTTTTCTTCCTGGCACAGTCATATGTATGATATGTTAATTGGAAATAATCAAAACCCTCGGGAATTTAGAGTGATATAATTTCTTAATTTCTATGCATGACGCTTAAAGAAAAACTGAACAAGTTATTATGAAATTTTGTCAGAAAAAATCATTTTAATAATCGTCCAAGGAAATAGCAAAGTTAGATTCGAATAATAGTTTAATAAATATTTGCAGATATCTTATTATAATGGAACTTAGGTTATCTGTCTGTAATCGCAACTACATCACAAGTCTCTTAGTTATTTACGTTATATTTTAATGATTATTAAATAATGTCTACTATTAAAGTCTCATTGAGTTCGATTTTCCATAAAACAGCCCATGATATTGATGCGTTTAAAATCCTACAATGTATCTTACATATTAGTTAAAAAGGTTTATATATTGATGTGGTTAATTTTCATACTGATTTTAACATCTTATTATAATGGAGATTGTGTGTTTTTCTGTCTGTAACCGAAACTATATTACTACTCAAGTCAAAATTCCCTTAGTTATTTACCTCAAATTCTCCATGATTCTATTTTTATTTAAACCTCAATTAATAATAAAACTGTTCGACATTATTAATACTGTTGGCCTTACCTAAATACTAATAACATGCAATTGTATTTATATATACAACAAAATACCAGTTTTCAGTGTAAACGTAAAGCTAATTTGCATATTGATATTAAAAAAACTGATTTTAATAAAAATGTGCTTGGTATTATTGATTTCTAATTGTTTGGTTTTATCTTAATGAATATGAGTAAAATTCTCTTCAATAAATCCTAAAAGAAATTCATTAATAAGAAGAAATAACTGTAATTTTTTTCTTTACTTCCTATTTTAACTAAATAGTTAAATTAGGGAAATTTAGCATTGAAAAACGGAAGTGATAAAAGAGTAAGCTTCAGTTGTTCTATTTTCCGTTTCAAAGCTTTTCATTTGAATTCTTAATTAGTTTCACTAGCCTTTCTGATTTAATCTAATATTTTATTACATTTAAACTTGAATACTTGCACCCGGAGGGTGCATATATTTGCTAGTATAATTAATTGGTGTTTCTGATTTTTAATATTTTGTTCTCAAACGTAGTAAAAGCACTGTTATGAAAGATTTTATATAGAAATCAATTAAACTGAAATGAAAATAAGTAATCTTTTTATGGTTTCTGATCTAGTTTCGTTAGTCTTTCTAATTTGATATATTTCATTACAAAAATAGTTAAATACTTGCGCCTGGAGGGCTCATATTTTTTATAGTACTAATAATGAAATGGCAACACCTAAGGACGATGCCAGTATGAGCATCAGTCTACATAGTATCGATAACCCTCTAGGTTTAAGGAGGCGTTTGTGGTAGGAAATGGAGACTGCAAACCGAGATCGAATCTTATACGAAGTTAATTACATTTCACGCAGCGCTAATATCTTTTAAGTAAGGTAATTATCCAATTGTAGGGAAGACGAGGCTATTTAACCTTGGTATGGTAACCGGTCTAGGAAAAGGAAAACTCGAATTCAAACCTGTTGAACTCCGCTTAAAACATTGACCTTGTGTCGCATCCTACTCGTGGCGGAGGGGTTTTCTAAATATATAAACCCCTTGTTGCGAACTTAGGAAACTTCTTGTCATCGGGAGCCTTCATGGAACTTCGAACCGCGCCCTTTATTCAACCCACTGGGTAGACTGTTCTCTTAACAATGATCGGGTACACATCTTAAGCTGTTAAGTATTTTGTTATTATCGCCGCGGTCAGGATTGAACCCACAATCTACTAATAAGTCACTTAGAATTATATTAAATAAAACCTTATATCCGTTGTGCCATGTGTGCAAATTTTTAAAGTTCTGTAAAGGCATCTGATTAGTAGGTGAATGCTCGTTCAACAAGAAAACCTGAAGAAAGCCGTAGGACACATCGGCCAAAACGTTGTGTATATAACAAAGATGAGGACAGTAGACAGAAAAATCCAGGAAATACTGATTTGAATGCATTTCATTCTTTCAAACATTTGTCCTCATCTTTATTGTGTATAAACAACGTTCAGGCCATAGTAACCTTTTGATCTGTTCCGATATTTTTTTAATTACCTTAAAACTCTTCTTAAGACAATTACCCATGAACTCAAAAGTTATTTAGGAGCTCAGATCGTTACCACTCACTCAAGGGCACTCCAAGACCATTGTGTTTATACACAATAAAGATGAGGACAAGAAATATCAAAATTATTCATATGAAGCTTCATCTTGTAAATACATATGAATATAAAAAGTATAAAAGAAAATGGAATAAATCGAGTGTGGGAGGTATAGAAATAGTAAAACAATTTTAGATATTACACTAACAGATTTAAACTTGTGGGTTTTATGAAGTGTAATTCAATTGAAATGATTTTAAAATTAAAATGAAGACAATTGTAAAAGACACTTATAAAAAAAACAAAAAACATTGGTCTTCATCAGAGCACATATTTTGTTGAATGAAAATACGAGGTAGATTTAACCGTTTGACACGAGAGATTCAAATAACGCTAACGTTCTGGACCGGAATGTCGTTTAAAAATTTGTATAAAAACGTATTTGGGTTTTAAAAATAATGTAAATTTTATTTTTTATTTTTAAGCGTAAAAATCTAAAAAAAAAAAAAAAAGTGAGAAAAACTTTTAAAAGTTTGAAGATAAAGGTGTATAAAAAAGTTGTGCAACCACAAAAACGAGTGTAAATGGGAGTTCGCAGTTATTTGAACCTCTCGTATCAAACAGTTAAAGTTTCCTCCTTTTTTCATTCAACAAAATGTGTTCTTCATTATAGTTTTAAAATGATTTCAATTCAATTACACCTTATAAACCCACTAGGTTGAAACCGACGTCTGTTAGCATAATATTTAATATTATTTTTTCTATTTCTATACTCGTATAAGTATATCATACTGATTTTTTTTTTTTTTTTTTTTTACACGTTTTGGCCACGTATATCCATCCTTCATTGAATGTCTGTTTTACTCGATACTTAAGCATTCATGAACACGCCAGACTCCCTAAGAATGTTGAGTAGGGAGGGTAGCAAAAAACAAACAAAGACTAGGCAATTAGTCTGAACCACGCATATACAGTAATTAAAACACCTCGTCTAACCAAATTCAAATAAGAATTGTTCAACAAATTCATTGTTCCTTATAGTTGTTGCCGAATTTGGTGTTCTTGTACGTTCTCTAAGCATCTCTATACGATCTTACAATAAAGGAAACAATAGGCTTATCCATTTAGTCTCTCTCTCTCTCTCTCTCTCTCTCTCTCTCTCTCTCTCTCTCTCTCTCTCTCTCTCTCTCTCTCTCTCTCTCTCTCTCTCTCTCTCTCTCTGAATCAAAAATTATTAGACAGGAATTGATAAGCGATTGCTCGCTGGAAGACTTAAAGAAAATGCAATTCACAAAATGAAGATAATGAGATTGCAAAGAATAGGAAAAACTCTGGAACATTCGCTTTTCTTTGCTTTTTCTCACCAGGGAATTTAAATAATGCTGATAAAGGAAAAGAGAAAATAACGGTTTATAGAAAACAGTGGAATACTGATAGAAAACGAATAAGGGAATATAGGAATCATAGAGGACTGAAGAGAAGAAAACTAATGATATATTGCAGAATAAAAGGACCTATATCTTCTCTCATTTATGGTTAAATAGTTGTGCAGTCTAGGCAATACATCTGGGAGAAGGAAAACGCGATGGAAATAAGCTTTACTCCGCTTTAAAATCGCCTTGTCATATTCTACTTATGGCGAAGGGATTGGGAAAATACCTACATTTTATATATATATATATATATACCAACCCCTCCGCACGAGCACTATGTGACACTAGGTCAATTTCTTAAGCGGGGTTAAACGGATTTCAATTCACTTTTCCTTCTCCTAGACTGGTTACCTAACCAAGGTTAAAGAGCCCAGTCTGTCCTACTATTTAACCATAGCTGGAGGGAGAGTACTTGGATACATACCTTTCCCAAAATGTATTAACGCTGTGTAAAATGCAAACAGACCCGTCCAGGATTACAACTGGCGTCGACGAGTCCATTTCCTACGAAATTTAAAGTATCCCTTCATCGCCATTACTCCCATGTCGACTCTCACTCTGTTAGTGTCCCATCTATGGATTAAATAGAAACAAATGAGTTAAAGTGTTTTTAAAAATTGAGATTGAAAAAAATGAATGCTATCGAGAAGGAATAAAAAAAAACCTTTGGCATAAAATAACCCGACAAGGATTCACATGCCGTAAAATCCAGTTAACCAACCAATGTTAAGGTATATCAGGATAATAGTCAATGAATACGCCTATATTAATTTATCCAACAAAATGCTAAAGAAAGCTATGTACAGCAACAACAACGAATAAAAAAAAATACAATATAAATACTAGAAATGATTTCAGGGAGAGAATTATTCACTTAGAATTGTGCAAATAGCTGAAGTTCCACCACTAAATAGTTGGCATAGCCAAGCATGTTATTCTTTAGACAAGCCGTATCTGAAATCTCTGATGTCTCTCAATGACGTAATATGCCAGTGAGTGGTAATAAAAAATGTTCGTTGATGGGCCTTCATCTACTCGACTAGAAATACAAATATTATTTAATGTGATGGAACAGAGTACGATATTCAACAGAACCAGTGTATACAATAAACACTTGTATTAATTACAAACAGGATCAACTTATTCCAACTCTTCTCCCCCCAAAAATAGCAGAAATCACGCACTGTGTGGCACGGGAATCTGCATGTAAGACATTGACAAATATATATATTTACCAACCCCTCCGCACGAGCAGGATGTGACACACAAGGTCAATTTATCAAGCACAGTTTAACATGTTTGAATTCAGTTTTCCTGCTCCTAGACTGGTTACCTAGCCAGAGTTAAAGAGCCCAGTCTGCCCTGCTATTTACCCACAGCTGGAAGGAGAATTGGATTCATACCTTTCCCAAGGGTATTAGCGCTATGTGAAGTTCAACAGCTTCGTCAAGGAATTGAACTCGGGTCGACGAGTCCATTTCCTATGACTCTAACCATTGCACCACACGCATCCACTCTGACAAATATAAAGGCATGGAGTAAATATTTTGACTGGATTTTGGGTTTTGTTGTAGACGTATTTCCAAATGTAATATAAAAATCGTCGGGGTGGCCTAAAGTCGGTATCAGCCAGACAGCGAGGGGTCTCCCCTTTACACTAGTTCTAGACCAAGGAGATTGTTTTATCTGACAAATGTAAAGGCATAAATAGAGTAAATATTCTGATTGGGGTTTCTTGTAGGCGTATTTCCAAATGTAATGTAAGTAAGTAAAGTCGTCGGGGTGGCCTAATGTCGATATCAGCCAGTCAGCGAGGGTGTCTATCCCCTTTTCACTAGCGCTAGACCAAGGATATTGTTTTTGCATCTGAAGCGGAGCAACACACCTACCATCCGCTCCTTACTTTACCGCACAGATCCCTGTGCTACTCATACGTTGAGTTGGCGAGGGCTGGTATCGAAGTAAGAACCTTGTGATTTCTAGCCGAACGCTCTACCGACTGAGCTAACCCGTAATGTAATAAATGATAAATAAATAGAATACTAATGAATAGTAATAAATGTAAATAATTAATAATATATTTTATAAACTACTAGAAGCGGCTACTCGGCATCACTTTGGGTAGAGGTGGGATTTCCTTTTAAAAAGTTAATCTTGCAGGTACATTATTACTGAATCATGAGTTGCATCCTCGCAGGCTGTCTCCTTAAAATCTTAACGTAAAAAGATCGTACGGTGATCTAGCTACTCTAAAAAGAAAAAAAAATAATGCTTCAATATTAAATACCAAAAAAATTATATGCTGTAATCATTTAGATTTTATTTTTTAATAATCTTGATGAATATAAACCAAATCTTCATTATTTTTACTCAAAAAGCAAGACCTGGTGGTAGTGAATGTGTACCTATATTTACGTTGTCGTTAATTGTTTTATTTTATACATACATACACATAACTGCTCTTTATATAGGGATAGATAGATAAAGTACATTATAATAGTAATATACTCTATCTATACATATTATGATAAAAAAGGTGTATGGACTATGCTAATGACATTTTACTTAGCGCTAATACTGTTAGAAAAGGTATGAATTCAACTATTCTCCTTCCAGCTTAGGGTAAATGAGACAAAAGAAGTCACTTTAACCTTGGTAAGGTAACTAGTCTAGGAAAAGGAGAACTCAAAATTCAAACCTGTTAAACTCCGCTTAAAAATACACCTTGTATCGCATCCTTCACGTGTGATGGTGGTGACTAAATACTGTAAAATGTCTCCTGTCTTCTGATGATGATGGAAATAATTTTTTTTTAAATTTACAAAAAAAAAAAAAAAGAAACTGTCATATTGTTACTTTTTCAGTGCCAGCAGACCACATACCACAGAGTTAAGACAAAAAACTAGATAAATACCAAGACCGTGCCAGAAAGATGTAGAATATGAAAGTGTCTGTAATACGAATTGTAGTCGGGGCCCTTGGATAAATCACCCAAGAAGCTGGAAAAGGGACTTAATGAACAGGAGCTTCGAGTAAGAATTGAAATAATCTAGACCACAACACTACTAAAATCGGTTAAGACACTTAGTTTCCTGAAAATGTGGGAAGCCTTTTTTGACACTACCTCCAGTGAAAAATCATCAGTACGATTTGACGGGAAAAAAATGCTAATCTTTGAGATTTCATTCTAGAAGAAACAAGTGTTCTTCATAAGTCTTTTAGGGCTCAATATTCTAGCCAATTCCGACAGTGCTGTGGTTTGGTCACAATTCTTCCTTGAACTCCAGTTTCCTAATCTCTTAAGTTTTTGTTAGGGTCGTGCCAAGGGTTCTGAGTTATATAGCCCTTATACGTCATCGATTATATAATAGAGACGGAGACAGATTAGAGATGATAGTTGATGATAGGTGGTCTTAGTAACTTCTACTTGTTTGTTTTATCTAGTCGCCATGTTCTTTCGTCTTGTGGGCTTCTTTTAAGGGTTGGTCTTCTTTGTCGATTCTTCTTTGGGCTGGGTGGACATAGCTTGTTTTAATAATTAATTAACAAGACTTGGTGTTTTTAATTATAAAGCTTTAATTCCCCAGCCCATGATTCCGTGGCGGGTGAGTTGCAAACCCTAAGAGACATCCTCTCATAGGGAGCCAGCTCGCATCTGACTAACTACTTATTCCCACGCGTCCAATCGTGCGCTTTCTACCGGAAGGTCAGTTGGGATGATCTTCTTGTCACTCATAATCCTAACAGGTAAATAAAAATTTTAACTACAGGTACGTTCATTATTCATGACTGCTCATAAATTGTGTAACATCTGTTCAATATTAAAGTCGGCTTCATGTTCATCAGATGTTCAGCTTTCGAGTAAAGTCCTAGTATGCATCTTTATTTCTGGTTTGTGTGTGTGGGGGGGGGTACTCTATTCTTTTCTTTTGTGGCCTGAAAAAATATATATACTTTTAAAGAAAATAGAAATAAATCCGACCGTATATTAGTATAGAAATATGAACATCAAATATTCAGAGGATGAATTTATGAATGGATAGTTCAACCTATGTTAGAACGTTTCGGTATATATAGATATGAACCATAATCAAGGCAACCTTAAGGAACAAAGTAATGATGATCGTTTAAAAATGTTATTTCTAGTTGAAGTTCTATTTTTCTTCCAAACAAGTTATGGTCTAAATTGCTTTAATTCTCATCCTTCTTGTACCTCTCTTATCATCGTCTGTGCTCTTTTAAAGTCAAGATTTTTTTTTTTTTGGAGGGGGGTGGCTGTTTACTTTCTTGAAGTTCCTTCCGTTGTCTGCTGAAAGTCCACTAGTTGAAATTCTATTTTTCTTAACAAGTTCTGGTCTAAATTGCATTACCGCTCATTCTCCTCCTTCATCATCATTCCCTTCATCATCATCCCCTTTCTTTTCCTTACCCTCTCTTTTCCCCTTCAGTTGCCTCCCCTTTCTGCAACCCTTCTTTTTCCTATTCCTCTTTCTTATATTTCACCACCACCTTCTCTTTCTACCCCTGCTCACTGTGATTTTCTTTATTTACTGTTACACTGCGATATCGTTTCTTCCCTATTTTATTTCAAGAGTAAAATGACAATCCCCATACAATAAAATAAAAAAAACATACTTACAAACCGCGAATGCCATTGTTAAGTAGGTAATACTGACAACGATTTTTTGTTCAAGTGGGACACTTAACTACTTGTGATTTCTTTCTCACTAAGCACTGTCGTCAGACGACGAATGTGACAGCAGTTAGAGGCACCAAGCTAATCTTAATGTAGAAAATTGTATGGAGTGAATTCCTTAGAAATTTGGTGAAAAGTGTCGTTATGTTACCAATTATAGCAAGAGAGAGAAAACAAAGAAAGTTTTGAGACAATTATTTTTGTTCTACTTAACTGCCCTATCATAGTTCACGTTTGCGTTGTTTATATATATATACATATATATATATATATAGTTGTAAGGTGAACATCTTTTCCATCTTACCACACACACACATATATATATTGTTAAATAATGCAGCCATTTTTTGTCTGCAAGTTTTGTCCTTTGTTTTTTCGTATTGCCGGATTATTTTTGTAATATCTGGCGAAAATACGAAAACGAATACGAAAAAACAGGACAAAACCTGCAGACAAAAAATGGCTGCATTATTTAACAATATATGTCTACAAGAAAAAATGCTGCCTAAATACACACACACACAACATATATATATATATATATATATATATATATATATAAAATGTGTGTGTGGTAAGATAAATTTGCATGTACTAAAAATATATATATATATATATATATATATATATATATATATATATATATTATATATAAATGGAGATTGTGTGTTTTTCTGTCTGTAACCGAAACTATATTACTACTCAAGTCACAATTCTCTTATTTATTTACGTCACAATCTACAGAATCTTATTTTTATTTAAACCTCAATTATTAATAAAATTTATTCAAATTATTAATACGTTGACAATATCTACATATTAATAAAATGCAATTGTATTTATATATATAACAAAATAGCAGTTTACAGTGTGAGCAGGAAGGCTAATTTGCATATTGATATAAAAAATCTGATTTTATTAAATATGTGCTTAGTATTACTGATTTCTAATTGTTTGGTTTTATCTTGATAATATTAGCAAAAATCTCTTCAATAAATCTTAAAAGAAATCCATTAACAAGAAGAAATAACTGTAATTTTATTCTTTACTTCCTATTTTAACTAAATAGTTAGATCAGGAAAATTTAGCAATGAAAAAGGGAGTAAGGGAAGAGTAAGTTTAAGTTGTTCTATTTTTTCATTATACACCCTCAGTTTCAAATCTTTTTATCTGCATTCTTATTTAGTTTTATTAGCATTTCTAATTTGATACAAAATGTTATTACATTAAACCTTAAATACTTGCACCCGGAGGGTGCATATATTTGCTAGTATATATAAATATATATTCGTAGGTAAATCACCAGGTTAATTGGTGTTAGGATGATTTTAAGGTGGGCCTTTTTCAACAACGGAATGGTACAGTTGTTCTTGTGCAAGTTGAGAGTGCAATGTTCAATATGCTTGGTAAAGGAAAATCTTAAAATACTTAGGGGTAGAAATAGATCTATTACAGGTAGAATGATTTTAAATAATTTTTCTTTATCATATATGTTTGTGTGTGTTTTCAATAATATGGTTTGATATATTCATAAGTAAATAGTGTTCAATATCACTGATAGAGAAGATTTGATACTTCTCATGATTCAGTACACAAAAGAATATAATGAAAAACACGAAAACAAGTTACGAATTTGATTTTGAAAATCGCAGAGTTGAGAAACAGGTGGAAAGTGAAGTTGACTTCGCCTTCGTTACCCTAAGACACACACACACACACACACACACACTGTATTTACCTCGTACCCCACTTGTACGGGTTAGGCACAAGACTATATTAACGTGGGACCACCCACAAACCAGTGCTTATGGTTGGCGGGTGAAAAATTGCGTTGATCCCGTCGGCATTCCCCTTCAAGGGGGCGCCTCAGGCCCTGGGCAATAAACCCAGCCCTGTCCCTTTAGATAAATAAATAAATGTGTGTTTGTGTGTGTCGTCTGACCCGGAGTGGTAGTACCTGTTGGGGTCCCATCTATGGATTTAAAAGAAATGTGTTTAAAAAACGGAGCTGAAAAAAGATACTGAGTACCCATCAATAATGAATAAAACAAAAAAAATTCTGCATAAAATGACCCAACAAGGGTCAAGATGCCGTAAAATCTAACTAACCACCAAATAATTTCATGTATACTTCCAACCAATTTTATTTGCCCAGGAATAAATTCTCTCCCGCAACCCAGCCTAATTTCGGCTCCAATTCAAAGCTTTTTTTTCCGCCACCCTCCGTTCCCGTACATACAAGTGATTTACTTATAGCTTGATTTCTTTTTTAGCATTTCATCGAATTTTTTGTTTGTTCTTAAAAAGCAAAAAAAAGAGAAGCCTCGAATCGAGTAACTGGTAGCGGTCAACCTTAGGAAAAGGAAAGGCAACGGTGCCGATTGGTTCCGGGATATTTACGCTCTGCTGTTAAATTGTGCTTATTTAAAATAGCTGTTCGATGTAGTAATCTAATACTTGGAAATATAATTCCTGAAAAGATGTAATCAACACATGTACTAGACAGAAATGTTTGTTTTTTTTATCTGTAATATTTTTAGCTTAATATAAGCTAGTACTTCCGGCGTTTACTTGTTATTTGTACGTGTAGATTTTATTGTAGTTTTACTTAGCAACAACATATCCTGAATTGTGACTATTTTAAGTCTAACATTGGTTGAAGTATTCGTCTGTCTGGTAACTGGTCAGAACTTTGCTTATATCTTGTTATAGTGATGGAGGCGCATGGCCTAATGGTTAGTCATAAGAAATGGACTCGTCAACCCGAGTTCAATTCCTGGACGAAGCTTTTTGCATTTCACATAGCGCTAATATCCTTGGGAAAAGTATGAATCCAATTCTCCCCCCAGCTGTCGGTAAATAGCAGGACAGACTGGACTCTTTAACCATGGTTAGATAACCAGTCTAGAAGGAAAACTCCCAATTCAAACCTGTTAAACCCCGCTTAAGAAATTGACCTTGTGTCACATCCTGCTCGTGCAGAGCGGTTGGTATATATAGTTATTGTAGTATTTTTTGTAATTTCCAAATGTACACCACCCTATCAATGGGGCTTAGAATTCATTGACTGTATCATATACAGAGGGGGCAATAACCCCTAAAAAGGCTGTTCTAGATATTTTAAATATCGATTGGCTATGGGGCTGTCTAACAGTAAAACAAGAATCAAAGAGATCAATGATAATAATAATAATAATAAAAATATTGAACCACTGGTCTAGAATACAGCCAAATTAAATTTTCGAATAAACATCATACTGGTTCAAATTACCGTCGAATTGGTAAGACAAAACCACAAGGTAAGATACTAATCAAATTACGGCTTTCTTGTTGCCTTAGAACAGTGGTTCTCAAACAGTGCACCCCAGAGCTTTTTCAGTGCGCTCCGTAGTATTCCTGAAAAATCTATCCAGATATGAAAAGCAAATGTATACTAAGTTACTATATTATACCATTTCTTTACGAACACTCTGCTTGTTTCGTTGCGACATTATTATGATAGTTATAAGTTACTTTTCTTGCAACTAAATAAAAACACAGGTTTTAAACAATTTTATTGAAATTTCCCACCTCATATTTATGTGAACTGGGATTTTCAACCCTCGCAATAATTAAGTGTAAAAAGAGGAATTCTTCAATGCATTAATGAGAAAATGCGTTTGTTTCTCATTAACACAGGAATGAATAAACGTCATAGATGTATGTTAATTTGCTTATGTTAAATGTGTTATTTTTTTATATTTAACAGTTAACTTAATAACATATTAGTCCTATTTTGTATACTGTGCGCTATCAAGTATCTGTAGTACTGTAAGTGCGCCCAGACTGTATAAAGTTTAGGAACCACAGCCTTAGAAATATACTAACTTATTTATACGCGCATTATTAATACTATGAAAGTGATGGTAATGAGTGATCTAGAAAAGGGTTCAATTTATGCCGGAGACGTTTTAGTTTTCTCGATGAGTATTCAACAAATTTTTCAACTAATTTTTTTTCAACATATGGAACCCTAAAAGATACTACCACTCCGGGTCAGAATGGACCTGGAAGTTCTAATGATGAAGGCATACTTCACATTTTCCAGAGCTGCAGAATTGAAACTTGATCATCAGATAGTTTAAGGTCATACTCAGGACACTAAAACCATCGCCCACATCTTCTACCACACAACGGTTGGGCGTTTGCCATAAAGAGAAATTGGGTCTAGACAATCATATAGGCGCTAGGGCTAATTAGCTTAAGTAAGGATCAAAGTGGAGATGCGGTCGGTGTATTTTTAAGCTCTAGTTGAGAGGGCTCGCTTTTTTTGGGGGGGAGGGGGGCAGGATTTAATTCATATTAGATCCGACCTCGTATTAAATCTAAGCACCTTTCTTTCTCTTTATTGCATTAAATGCTTCGTTTAACAGTAAACCTGAATAAATAAAATTCAGCCGGCAAAGATCAGTGTTGGTTGTTGAAGCGATCTTAACCCTGGCAACGCCACCTAATCTTGCTTCAAAAACCATAAACAGCAAAACCCATAGGCGTCTACATCAAAGACGCAATCAGAAGCGACTTCCCGCCCCAAAGCAAAATGAATACTCCAATCCAGTTTGCACATGCGCCAATTGATCACCGGTTGCACGCGCACCGATCTGTATATAACCTCCGACTTAATTCTCGTTCATACCGTAACCATTTACATTATAGCATTAGACATGCGAAGGATTTAATTACAGTTGTTCAGATTTTGTTGGGAAGAGGCAAAGCTCTTTATAATTAAAAGAGAACTAACAGAATTAAGAATTGGACTTAGACGAGAAGAGGAGCGCATGAACAATTACTACGCTGCTTGGAAAAACAGCAGCTTGGTGCTATTTAAAGTGATTGGTAAATTGGTATTAAATCAGATAATTTAAAAGAAATGGTTGATCTAATCATAGGCTATGTAATCAGCAAAGCAAAATATACGTTGCTACAACAGTATCCGTCTTGGATCAGAGTTTAGAGTCAATACATTCTACCAAGGATCAAAATGTAGACCTCTGGCAAATCTACATAAGATATGCTTTATATGGACATATAGCTTTGTCGGCTGGGGCTTTAGAATACAACGACTGCACCTCTGCAGAGGAGAAATACCCCCCCCCCCAATGAGACTACCTGTTGGCTCTGAATGGCAACCTGTGATGCCTTAGGACGGACTGCCCTATCGCCTGGGCGTTAGAATGCACCGACTGCATCTCTGCAGAGGGTGATACTCCCCAAATGGGGCCACCTGTTGGCCGTGGGTGGCGACCCGTGATGCTTAAGGATAGAACCCAGGTGGCTGAGCAGCCCATGACTTACAATATTCCATTTTAGGCTTTTCTTGGGCTAGATGGGCGGTCGGAGACGCCCCCTCCGATCAATCGGCTGGCCATGTCAAGCCCTAGCACCTATATGATTGTCCAGACCCTATTACCCTTATGACAAGCCCCAATCCTTCTTATCATATGGGTGCTAGAATGCGATGGCTGAGGGTCTTCATGTCCTTTGAATGACATTAAACTCTATCATATGGTGAGACTGCAATTCTGCAGGTCTGGGGAATGTGGAGCACCTCTTCATCACCATTGCTCCCAGGTCCACTCTGACCCGGAGTGGTAATATCAGTTAGGATATCATCTATGGGTTAAATAGAATATTTAACAAAAAGAAAATTTGAGTTTAAAAACTTTATTCCAATCTATCGCTACGAATCTTTCAAAACTTTACTGGCATTAAATGACCCACCGTGGTTGATAAAACAAAACAGATATGTATATTTAAGAGATCTACTTCAAAGAGATTGGATATCTGGGAAGTGAGGAGTATCCCTTCATTGTCATTAATCCCAGGTCCACTCTGATCTGTAGTGATAGTGTAAGTAATTGCTTCTACAGTTTCTTACAATACCTGCTTTGGCAGAAATGATCGCCAATCGAAGTATTGAGCATGTTCTTCACTGCTTAACTTCTGTGATTTATAGCAGAGATTCTCAACCGAGGGCTACGTGGGCACTCGTGGACACTATATTTTTAGGGGGGAAGGGATCCCAGCAATTAATTATAACAATATAATAGAATTTTTAAACATCGAATGGTTATGGGGTAACGTAGTAAAATACGAATCCTAGGGTCCGTAGGTAAATAAACGTTGAAGAGCAGTGATCACCAAACCCTGTTCACGGTGGGCCAGATAATGTGGTCTGCGCTCGTTATTTTTTCAATTATTATTGTAAGTGAAAATTCGTGATCGTGTAAGTAACAAGTAAAATGCTCACACGCACGACATTTTGTAACTACTGTAGTCAAGTCCATGAAGATTGAGTATGTTTAACACTATATTCAAAAGGTATCAGAACTACTCGCGTTCCGTACGTTTTATCAAATTCGAGTACCGTCGGCGGGCCAGATAAAATGCCTTCACGGGCCGGATCAGGTCTGCAGGCCGTAGTTCGGTAACCCCTAATCTACAGGGAACGGTTGTTTCCAACGTAATTTGATCGTAAACCCGTGAAAATTGAACTCAATATTCGAACGTGTTACCTGATCTGCTTACACATGATTTCACTACAGTGTCTTGGTGTGACGTTCAACTGCATCTCGAGAAGAAACTCTGGGGAATTTAGAGTACCGCTTCATTTTCATTTCTCACATGACCACCCGGGCCAAGAGTTGTAGTACTTGGTAGTGTCCCATCTATGGGTTAAGCAATCAAAGGATGAGTATTAAAAATGTCTTTGGCATAAAATAATCTAACAAGGGTTGACCTGCCGTAAAACCCAAAATGTGCGCAGTGGTAGTTCTTGTTAGAGTATCATCTATGGGTTAAATAGATTAAACAATGAGTATTAAAATGTGTTTGGAAAAATTTAATACCCAATAAAAATGAATAATACAAAATGTATTCGGCATGAAATAACTCAACAGGGGTTGACGTGCCGTAAAATCCAACTAAATAACCGAACAAACCATTTCACTACAGTTTCTATGTAAGTAAATTCAACGATTTGCACCGATTATCCTAGGATCAGTTATTCTAGCATAAACTTCCTTGGGTGTGTGTTCCTTCTCATCCACATTGTTTACGTAACGGTCACATTATTATTATAACTAGCAAATATATGCACCCTCCGGGTGCAAGTATTTAAGTTTTAATGTAATAAAATATTGTATTAAATTAGAAAGGCTAATGAAACTAAATAAGAATACAGATAAAAAGATTTGAAGCAGAGGGAGTATAATAAAAGATTTGAAACAGAGGGAGTATAATAAAAAATGGAACAACTGAAACTTACTCTTCCATCACTCGCGTCTTTCATTGTTATTTTTTCTAATTTAAGTATTTAGTTATAAGAGGAAGTAAAGAATAAAATGACAGTTATTTTATCTTGTTAATGGGTTTCATTTAAGATTCATTGAAGAGAGTTTTGCTTATATTCATTAAAATAAAACCAAACAGTTAGAAATCAATAATACTAAGCACATATTTATTAAATTCGATTTTTTAATATTAATATGCAAATTAGCCTTTCCGTTCACATTGTAAACCGCTATTTTGTTGTATATATAAATATAATTGCATGTTGTCAGTATGGAGACATAGTTAACAATATTAATAATGTAAGACAATTTTATTAATAATTGAAGTTTAGATAAAAATAAAATCATGGAGAATGTGATGTCAATAACTAAGAGAATTGTGACTTGAGTAGGAATATAGTTTTGGTTACAGACAGAAAAACACACAATCTCCATTATAATAAGATTATTATATAATCATTTTTATCCGCTCAGAAAAACAGACAAAAATAAACAATCATATGGAAAACTGTCTTAAATTCAGTCGATAACAGACATCTGTTGAATGACAAAGTTATTAATCCCATATTAAAGTAATCACACAAATCATTTAATATGCCCGACAAACGAGCAAGCAGATGGCATAATTTCCTCCTTTTCTTACAAATGATTTTTCTTACAACCACCACAAATGGAAACGTTAAGGTTAGCAAAGACTTCAAGGCTAGCGAGAAGATCTGTTATTGACGCAGTTGTCGTTAAACAGGCAAAAGCAGCTGCAGGCTCATGTTTTAATACACAAAAACAGGCGTCTATACTAGAGGGTTCGGGTGGAATTTGAGGACAGATATTCAAAAAAAGAAAACTCCGATATAATTAGCGAAAATAACTAAGTTTAAAAAAGAATTAAGTAATTTGTAACAAGACGGACATTTCATGTCTAATTTTTTTTTTTTTTTTTCGATATTTTTAGTTTTCAGGCCAGCTTCTTTATGTGTGGTTGGAGTCTAAAGTGCCACTCAATTACATCTACCCTTGATGATGGCACTTCGGAGTTCTGAAAGTACTAGGGACGAAAACGTTGAACTAATATATAGAGTCCACCCCGATATCCGGAAACTGGCCATAAAATTAGAAAAGATCGAAAAGAAATTTGCCAAACAGAAATGTCCGTCTTGTTCAACAAATTATCTATCTATCTATCTATTTCTATGTCTATCTCTATGTCTATCTATCTATTTCTATCTATTTCTATCTATCTATCTATCTCTATCTATTTCTATCTCTATTTCTATCTATCTCTATCTATTTCTATCTATCTATTCTATTCTATCTATTTCTATTTCTATCTATCTATCTATTTCTATCTATCTATCTCTATCTCTATCTCTATCTCTATCTATTTCTATCTCTATCTATTTCTATCTATCTATTTCTATCTCTATCTATTTCTATCTCTATCTATATCTCTGTCTATTTCTATCTCTGTCTATTTCTATCTCTGTCTATTTCTATCTATCTATTCTATCTCTATCTATCTATCTCTATCTATTCTATCTCTCTATTTCTATCTCTATCTATCTCTATCTCTATCTATCTATCTCTATCTCTATCTATCTCTATCTCTATCTGTGTTTCATATCATGTGATATTTGGCTTAGTCAAGTATCTAGTGTTCATAATCGCTGCAAAATGTTTTTTAACGGGTAAAACATTTTGTGCGAGGCTATGATTATATCATAATTATATTTACTTCCTCAATTGTCTTTAATCAATCAATTTCTTGGTTGATTCATTACGATTAACCCTAATGATCCATTTTGGTGAAACTTAAGAATTTTTATCTATCAATAGTTTTCTACTATATATATATATATATATATATTAAATTTTTACTTGAAGGCACTTACAACGCATGTATCGCATAAAATTCGATACTTTTTCTTATAGAAAATGAAATTGACAAGTGTAATCCCGGCAAAGGATCGCTCGGTGTGTAGAATGCCGTACAGACTGTTTCGACTTTATTAAGTCTCATCAGCGACATATACTAACGATTTCCCTCCGACATTCAGCAACGTTTCTAAAATAAACAAACATCCAAAAATCTTATTCACTTCGCCGAAGGGCATACGGTCTGTTGTTATTATTCTCTCAAAAAACGCCCCCTTACCTATTATGGTAGAGGCGTGTAGTATCATTTGACAAGCTTAATTTCACTAAGGATTGTTAGCTGTGTACTGTGGTCGAGGCGATATAGTGGTTCACTATGCTCGCTGAGGTCCCGGTTTCGATTTCTGTCGGAGGGAAATCGTTAGTATATGTCGCTGATGAGACTTAATAAAGTCGAAACAGTCTGTACGATATTCTACACACCGAGCGATCCTTTGCCGGGATTACACTTGTCAATTTCATTTTCTATAAGAAAAAGTATCGAATTTTATGCGATACATGCGTTGTAAGTGCCTTCAAGTAAAAATTTAATATATACTTATTCAGCAACGTTTCTAAAATAAACAAACATCCAAAAAATATATATATATATATATATATATATATATATATATATATATATAATATATAATTTCTGAACTCTATCCGGAATGTTCGAAGCCACAGATAGTGTCCCATCTGTGGGTTTAATAAAGAATAAGTTTAAAAAATTGAATTCCCATCAAGAATGAATGAACCAAAACACATTCGGCATAAAATAACCCAAAAAGGGTTAGCATGCCATAAAATCTAACCAGCCAATCAGCCTCTGTTATACGCGCCAACGACCGGGCGATATTTATTAATACCTGTATTCGTACCCAAACAATTATTTTACATTTCCAGCAATTAATTTAGTAAAGTCATTCGTTACTTTTTTACTTTTCAAATTTTGAAAATTGAAATTCTGTGCGATTAGTTATGTCTTCCAGCTATAGCCTTTCCACCAAATTATAATTATTAAATCATCCCTATCGATGAGAACCCTTCGTTTCGTTGTGAGCAACATTTTGTTAGAATATTGTCCCGTATTTATCAATTATAAATAACATGAAACTATTTGACGTTCTCTAGAAAACATGGACACATTTGCCCAATTATCTACATTACTTACCTATATATGGCAGTTGTACATACGTACAGGTCTTTTTTTTAATGGATATCGTTTCTAAATTTAATACCCTGGGCAATCTTCGTTCAAATCATATGTCACTTTTATATCGCCTTTATTTTTATTTCATATATAGAAATTTCGTAAGGAAGCGTGTGGTGTAATGGTTAGTCGTGGGAAATGGACTCGTCGCCCCGAGTTCAAATCCTGGACGTGGTAATTGCATTTCACTTAGCGCTAATACCCTTGGGAAAGGTATGAATCCTACTCTCCCTCCAGCTATGCGTAAATAGTAGGGCAGACTGGGCTCTTTTAACTTGGTTAGGTAACCGAGAAGGAAAACTCTGATTTCAAATCTGTTAACTCCGCTTAAGAATTGACCTTGTGTCGATCCTGCTCGTGCAGAGGGGTTGGTAAATATATATATATATAAATTTCGTTCACTGGAAAAGGCGTTTAAACATTCAGCAACAAATTATGAATTGTTTCTACTCATGCTGTTAAAATTTAAGATCATTTGAACGGTGGATCTGTCGGTAGAGCATCCGCCTTGGAACCACAAGGTTCCTGGTTCGATACTGACCCACACCAACTCAGCGCATGAGTAGCACAGTTTGTGTAAAGTCTACAGCTGATGGTAGGAGTAGCGCTCCAACTCAGATGCAAAAACAATATCCCTGATTTAGCGCTAGCGAAATGGGAATAGACTCCCTCGCTGTTCGGTTGATACCGACAATAGGCATCTACACTGATTAGATCAGTACCAGACTAACAGCACGGTTAGTAAATAAAAACTAATTTTTTTTCTTAAATAAAGTACTTATTTATCACCCCCTCCAGCCGAGCAGGATGCGACACAAGTTCAATTTCTTAAGCGAAGCTTAACAGGTCTGAATTCAGTTTTTCTTCTTCTACCTCGGTTGCCTAAACAAGGTTAAAGAGCACAATCTGCCCTACTATTTACCCATAGCTGAAAAGTAATTGGATTCATACCTTTCCCAATGATATTAAAGCTATGTGAAATGCAAACAATGTAGTCAAGGATTTGAATTCAGGTCGACGGGTCCATTTCCTATGAATCTAACCATTACGTCACGCGCTTCCCTTTTGAATAATGTCTGGTAATTATTTTACTTCTAGAAATATGTAGAGTTTAACAAGACGTTCAGGCCACCCTGTAGTTTCGTGTCTAGAATTATGTCCAATAGGTTCCAGACGGTTATTGATTGCAACAAAAGACACCTGACGATGACTGGAGGGTAGAGCGACCGAAACCTCATTAGTCTCGCAAGCAAGAAGACAATTGTCCGAGCCATTTGATAATGCAGATAACTAAACAGCTGTAATGATATTTGCGGCTTCATCTTCTAAGAAAACTGCAGACAAACAGACGCATAAGGTTAAAACTCTTAACCTTTAACTCTACTAATATCAAGTTAAATGCTGCAAAAATTAAATTAAACTAATAAATCGGCATCAAAGGGGAAAGACAGCTGGCACTAAAATCCATAAGGCAGTGCGACTGTTTGGCTACCAGACAACAAATGCGGACACTATGGTTAGCATAATATTAAGTATAAGATCACAATTTCTCTAAAGTTTAAAACTAATATTAAAACTAAATCTTATTTTATACTAGCAAATATATGCACCCTTCGGGTGCAAGTATTTAGGTTTTGATGTTATAAAATATTGTATCAAATTATAAACTATTTAGAAAATGATAAACTGAGGGGGTATAATCGAAAAATAGAACAGCTTTAGATTTAACTCTTCTATCATTTGCTTTCACTCCCGTCTTTCATTTTTCCTAATTTATCTATTTAGTTAGATTATGAAGTATTTAATAAAATTACAGTTCTTTCGTCTTGTTTATGGATTTCTTTTAAGATTTATACCCGAGATCTTTGCTCAGATTCGTTAAGAGAAAACCAAACAATTAGAAATCAATAATACTAAGGATATATTTATTAAAATCAAATTTAAATATCAATATGCAAATTAGCCTTCCCGTTCACACTGTAAACCTATTTTGTTGTATATATAAATACAATTACATGCTATTAGTAGGTAGATATGGTCAAGAGTATTAATAAGGTATAACAATTTTATTAATAATTGAGGTTTAAATAAAAATAAATTCATGGTAAATGTGACGTCAATAACTAAGGGAATTATGACTTGAATATTGATTTAGTTTCGGTTACAGACAGACAAACACACAATCTCCATTATAATAAGATATAGTATGATAGTGCTGCTTGCTTTAGATGTCCGTCGCAGACAACGATGACGTCACTCCATGTTTTGAATCCTTTGGTGGCTAGTTAGTCCAATTCTGGACTTGTAAATGTGTTCACACACATTGCAAGGTAAATTCCCATCTGCATTTGGTGTTTCATAACGACAAAGACGTCGCCGCTCTGCAACCCTATTAATCTCGATACAGTTTTAAGTGACAATCTGTAGGTTGCAGGTTCAATCCTGAGCAAAGGCGATAATATCATAGACTACATAACATAGATTCCCTTGTGTACCCCGTCATGGGAATAAGAATAGTCTACCACGTGGAATGAATAAAGGGTACGGTTCGAAGTTCGTGAAGGCCTCCGATTACAAGAAACATCTGAAGAAGACCAGAGGCTACATCGACCGAAACGTTGTATATATATAACAATAAAGATGCGGACAATTGTCCGAAAAATCCAAATAATACACTTCACTTAGGTCCTTACTTGGGCTAGACGGGCGGTCGGAGAGGCTCCTCCAATCAATCGACTGGTCACGTCAAACCCTAGTACCTATATGATTGTCCCAACATTATTGCCCTTATGGTGATCCCCAACCTTTTTCATGTTGGTGCTGGAAGGCGATGGTTGAAGGTTCTGGGTATGACGATAAACTCTATCTGATGTGGGTGAGGTTCCTGGAGAATGGAGCACCCTCATCACCATTGCTCCCAGGTTCACTCTGATCCGGAGTGGTAGTACCAGTTAGGGTCCCAACTATGGGTTAAATAGAAAAATGACTATCCATCAATAATTAATTTACTTTAAAATGTTATCGGCATTAAATGACCCACTGAGGTGATATGCTGTAAAACCAAGCGAAATAATACAAACTCTGAGAAACATCTGCTATTTGCGAATCTAGCAATTTATGCTAGTCTATCGGGCCTTTTTGAATATGTGTGTGCGAGAGAGAATCCGTATAGGTGTTGTCCAATAAGCTAATTGCTATGTGCAATCGGACCAGGAATACTTTTACCTGCCAGCTGTGACAATGCGAGATTGTTGTTGAAGATTAGCAAAAGAAGGCGGGAGTGACGAAGACACGATCCGTGAAACAGGATGTACGAATCCAATTGCAAAATCTGTGTGACTAAATTTCCGGCGCATCCTACAGCCGTGATTGTTTCCTCACGATTACTTCCGGTCGCTTTGCCCGGTCATCTTGTCTGCACGGGCAAAAATTTCCGGTGTCTTTTGTCGATACTTCGATACACTTTACTTCCACGTCTGCAACGATCGTCACTCTAAGTTTTATCTTTCAAGAGTACATTTCACTTTGCTAAATGTATTATTATACGAAAGCTGAGTGAATCATTGTTTCTGATAGGTTTTTCTCCTATTTAATTTAGTGGCCCAAAATACATGCAAAACTTTCACTTAGTTCAAAGTTTGAGTTATGTTTGAAAAAAAAATCTGTTTTAATTGGTTCTAATTCGTCATAATTTGCAATTAAGTCAAAAACACCCCCCTCTCTTACTACATAATCTGCCTGTCATTTTCATTCTCTCTCTTTCTGTCACACACAAATTTATATATAATATATATATATATATAATATATGAAATTGAAAGAACACAAGTTTCATTAACGAATGATGTTTAATAAGCTGACGCTGCAGTGTTTTGGTTTGTTTAACAAACCTTCCTCAGAGCTTTCGTTGGTTTAATGAAAAATAAATTAATGAAAATAAAATTCATATTTGAATATCAACAAAAGCAGCCACATACAAAAAGCAGAGGCTCGCAGACTTTTGTTTTCATGGAGGGAAGAAAAATGACAAGGTAACAGAAAAAATCAGAAAGAAAGTAGAAGGAAGATAGAGAGAGGCGAGCGTGCAGAAGCGATAACACTAATCTCTTTCAATCGAACATAATGGAAAGAAAGAAAACAGTGAGTTACATCAAGATTATTATACTTTTTACATATTAAACTATTGCAATAGCTCTTATGTAAACATTGTAACAATTACATTATCATACTGTGGTATATCCACAGGGCCTGCTAGTAATTCTTTATTACATTAAAACTTGCATACTTGTGCCCAGGGTGTGCATACTTTAGCTAGTAACAATAAACAATGATCAAAATAAACCAACCGACAAGCAATCCAATAAATCTCTGAACAGGTAGAA
>CM042150.1:14473246-14478246 GCA_023376005.1 Doryteuthis pealeii | reverse complement strand
TTGAACCTAACCCGTTATTCAGTCCGGCTATCCTGTTCTCATTTCGCTAACCATGGCTGGGGTAAAGGTGTTAAGCTGTGTTAATTATTATTCTGTTACTACTGCCCCTGACCAGGATTGAACCAGCAGTCTAGAGATAACTGTCCCTTAGAACTGTCTTAGCCTAGTGTATAAAGGAGTTAGGTTGTGTCCAATTGGACTCGAGCCCGAGAAGGTTCCTGAGTCCAACAAAAATACCTGAAGAGGCCGGAGAGCACATCGGCCGAAACGTTGTACAAATAACAATGAGGACAATAGTCCGAATAATACAAATAGTACTAACTTTTGTTTTATTCATTCTTGATGGGTACTCAAATCTTTTTATTTAAACTCAATTTTTAAACACATGTTTTTCAGACTCATTTTTCTCTATTTAACCCCATAGTTGGGACCATAACAGGTACTACAACTCCGGTTCAGAGTTGACCTGGGAGTAATGGTGATGTAGGGATATTCCCCAGAGCTCCAGAACTGGAACTTCACCATCAGGTAGTTTAACGTCGACCCAGGACAATAAGACCTTAATCACCGTCTTCTAGCATATCTATCTATCTCTCTCTCTTTCTCTCTCTCTTTCTCTCTCTCTTTCTCTCTTTTTCTTTTTCTCTCTTTTTCTCTTTCTCTCTTTTTCTCTTTCTCTCTTTCTCTTTCTCTTTCTCTCTTCTCTCTCTCTCTCTCTCTCTCTCTCTCTCTATATATATATATATATATATATATATATATATATATATATATATATATTCTCTTTCTCTATCTCTCTCTCTTTCTCTATCTCTATCTCTCTATCTCTATCTCTCATTATGTTCGATTGAAACAGATTTGCGTTATCTGTCCACCCCACTCTTACCCCTACTCTTTGTTTCTTTTTTTTTTTTTCTGTGTAGCATGTCCTTCTCTTATCTTTTCTTTATTATAATGAAAATGGAATTGTCCATTATTTAGCAGAGGTGACGATACTCATACGAAATAAGAATTCAGTAGATAAGCAGCACCAGATAATCAGGATTTAGGTTTTTGCATTTCATCTTGGACGATGCAGACGGTCTCATTTTTAACCAAAGGGTGTTGCAAGATGATAACGGTAGTACAATTAAGGCACACTAGTGTGTATGTATATATATATATATATATATATATATATATATATATATTTCTTGGTATCCTAACGAACAAAAAACATTGAGGCAAATCTGGTTATTACTGTTTAAACTACAAGTTTTATACTGACGTTTTTCATTCTTTTTCAGCTGAATTCTCCTTATACAACACTTTTCTAATTCCTCTTTATTTTTCTATTCTTTCTAGGTAAGTGGATTAATTTACATAAAGAAAATGGCTGAATGCGGTTATACTTTCAACGAAATGGTATCGTTTTAATTTGTTTTCATTTTATTTTATTATAATGGACACTGTGTTTGTCTGTAACCGAAAATGTATTACTACTCAAGTCACAATTCCCTTAATTATTTACGTCACATTATCCATGATTTGATTTTAATTAAACCTCAATTATTAATAAAATTGTTTTACATTATTAATATTGTTGACCATATTTACATACATGCAATTGTATTTATATATAACAAAAAATAGCGGTTTACAGTGGGAATTGGGATGCTAATTTGCATATTGATATTAAAAATGTTATTTTAATTAACGTGCTTGGTATTTTTGATTTCTAATTGTTTGGTTTTATCTTAATGAATATGAGAAAAAATCTCGGATAAATCTTTAAAAGAAATCCATTGACAAGTAGAAATAACTGTAATTTTATTTTGCTTCTTATCTTAAGTAAATAGTTAAATTAGAAAAAATAGTAATCAAATACTTGAGTGATGGATGAGTAAATTTCAGTTCTATTTTTTGTTCATGCCCCTTGTTTCAAATCTTTATCTGCATTCTTAGGGAGTTTCATAAACCTTTCTTATTTGATATTTTATTACTTTAAAACTTAAACATTTGCACCGGGAGGGTGCATATATTTGCTAGTTTATACAATACTGTTCTAGCAGTTAATCTATTTTATATTGATTACATGAATTATTGCTAGATATTTAATACTTTCACTCGTATTTCTTCCAACTTAATTTCAATTAATTTTTATTATTAACTAGTGGATTGTCATTCTCCAACCGTTAGTAAGAGTAGGGATCGCCAAGAATAGACAATACATTTTCCTCGAGAAGCCTATCCTAACTCGAATCTATTTTTACCTTACGCGAACTTTATCTATATTTTACACATTTCACAAGAAAACTGAGAATAAAAACCATTTAAATGAGTTTGGCTGAGATACCATTATATAAATTAGCAGTACCTGTGGATATACCACAGTATGATAATTGAATTATTTCATCGTTTGATATGCTTACTTAAGAGAAATTGCAAAATAGTTCAGTATGAAAACTTGATTTAAACTCTCTACTTTCCACCTTTTCGTTATGTTCCATTTGAGACTGACTGACTGACTCTCTCTCTCTCTCTCTCTCTCTCTCTCTCTCTCTCTCTTTCTCTCTCTCTCTCTCTCTCTCTCTCTCTCTCTCTCTCTCTCTCTCTCTCTCTCTCTCTCTCTCTTAATAAAAACGGAATAATTCATTATTTAGCTGAGGTGACAACCCTCATTAAAAATAAGAATTCGGCGGATAAACAATACCAGATAATTAGGATCTACATTTTTGCTTTTAATCCGGGACGATTTGGACGGTCTCGTTTTTAAACGTCAGCTTACAGATGTTTTACCGCACAAATCAGATTAACCCCAAACTGTGCAAACTCATCCGCAGAGTTAGTGAGGATTGGTATCGAACCCCGAACCTTGCGATTGCTAGACGGCTAGCCATTGCTCCACTGGGAGGGACCAGTTTACCGTTAGGATTTTGCATTTCACCCTTCTCTTTCTATCATTCTCACTTGGTGGTAAATGCATTCAGCCTTTTCTTGTTTTACCATTTTTCCTTTTCTCTACCGAATATCTGAGAATGGAAGAAAGTACGTCGAGACCGGACGTGCATATGCGCATTCTGAACATGTCTTCCGTTCAGTGTCCTATTAATATGTGAAACACAGTGGGAAAAAGTTCTCAGTGTCAAACAATGTCAAAATAGAATAACAGCTGCGAGCAGCAAATGACTTGAAGCGTGTTATTACATTGCCGCTGAGTAATTTCTAACATTGCGGAAAGCTTAACCAAAAAAGAAAAAAACAAAAAGTAATAAAAAAAGAGGTGAAGGATAGAATAACAAAAAGACAAAGACGGACTTAAAAATGTAGGCGGTACGAAAAGAAGGGAACGCGTACGAATAATATACACACAGAAAAAAAAAGGAAATGAGAGGATTTAGCTTAAAAGAAAGAAAGAAAATTAAAGACTTCAATAGAAAGAAAAAAAGGAATGGGGATTAAAAAAAAAAACCAAGATGGACGAAAGATAGAATTAAGGAGAGAGTAAAGAAAAAATGATGATAGAATTAAGGGAGAGTAAAGAAAAAAAATGATGATAGAATTAAGGGAGAGTAAAGAAAAATGATGATAGAATTAAGGGAGAGTAAAGAAAAAATGATGATAGAATTAAGGGAGAGTAAAGAAAAAAAAATGATGATAGAATAAGGGAGAGTAAAGAAAAAAAATGATGATAGAATTAAGGGAGAGTAAAGAAAAAAAATGATGATAGAATTAAGGGAGAGTAAAGAAAAAAAATGATGATAGAATTTAAGGAGAGTAAAGAAAAAAATGATGATAATTAAGGGAGAGTAAAGAAAAAAAATGATAGAATTAAGGGAGAGTAAAGAAAAAAATGATGATAGAATGAAGGGGAGTAAAGAAAAAAAAGGATGATAGAATTAAGGGAGAGTAAAGAAAAAAAATGATGATAGAATTAAGGGAGAGTATAGAAAAAATGATGATATAACTATGGGAGAGTATAGAAAAAACATGGAAGAAATAAAAAAGATTGACGAAAGATAGAATTAAGAGATAGAATCAAGAATGAGTAAACAGAAATGAGACAAAATAGATTGATATAATTTAGGGAGATTAAAAAAACGATGGTAGAAAGAGAGAATTCAGAGGGAAGAAAGATAGAATTAAAAGTAAAGTAAAAGGATGGTAGAAAGATAGAATTACGAGGTAAAAAAAATGATGGAATATAGATAGAATTCTGAAAGTTAAGATATGGTGGAAGGAAAAAAAGAATTAAGAGGAAAGAAAGATGAAAATGATAATTAAGAAAAAATAAGATGGTTGAAATAAAGAATTAAGAGGGAAGAAAGATAGAATTAAGGGGGAGTAAAAAAAAAACGATAGAAATAAACGAAACAATTAAAGAGGGAAGAAAAACAGAAATGTGAGTGTAAAGAAAGAATTAAGAGGGAAGAAGTGATGGAATTAGGAGGGTAAAGAAGAAAAACGATGGTAGGAAGAAAGCATTTAAGAGGGAAGATAGAAATTAGAGTAAAGAAAGAAAAGGATGATAGAATGAATTAAAAAGGGAAGAAAGATAGAACCGAGAGTGAGGGAGAGTAAAGAAAGAAACGATGGTATAATTAAGAGAGTAAAGAAAATACGATGATAGAAAGAAAGGATTATGAGAGTAAATAGAAAACAACAAAATGAAAGAAGAATAAAAAAAAAGAATGCAGAAAATGGAGACCGAATACAAAAATAAATGAACGAACATAAATATTTTGTTAGTCAAACCATCCAAATTGTACTGTGTACTAAGATTGATTATTCCAACAATTATAACTCCTAAAATATCTACTAATTAACAAGAGTCAGTTGACTGGCAAACTGGCAGTAGCAGCCTGTATTGTAATAAGTCATTCATTTACCTATGTTAATAATTTAGTAGTGGGTGTTATTCTATCCTCCCAACCGGTTTATGAGAAACTACCAAATCTAGTATGTATACTTATTTTATCCATAACAGAAGTAAAATACTGATGGTAGAAGTACACAAAAAT
>CM042150.1:14333246-14468246 GCA_023376005.1 Doryteuthis pealeii | reverse complement strand
CAGAACACCGTACAGACTGTTTCGACTTTATTAAGTCTCTTCAGCGATGTATACTAACGACTCCCCTCCGACAGGAATCGAAACCGGGACTTCACAGGCATAATTATCGAATTTTATGCGATACATGCATTTATAATTGCCTTCAAGCAAAAAATATAAATAATAATTTATTCAACATTGCTTCTATAAAAACAAACATCCAAAATCTTATTCACTTCGCGAAGAGCTTAACGGCCGGGTTGTTTACTAAATAAACGTCCACTTGCCTACTTATGAGGGGCGTGTAATAGTATCATTTGACAAGGTTAATTTCGCGAGGATTGTTCGCTATGTACCGGCGGCCGAACGGATATGGTCTCTGACTATGCCTGTGAAGTCCCGGTTTCGATTCCTGTCGGAGGGGAGTCGTTAGTATACATCGCTGAAGAGACTTAATTAAAGTCGAAAACAGTCTGTACGGTGTTCTGCATAGCGAGCCATCCTTGCGGATTTACTTGTCAAGATTATTTTCTATAATTATCGAATTTTATGCGATACATGCATTTATAATTGCCTTCAAGCAAAAATATAAATAATATATAATATATATATATATATATATATATATATATATATATATACTCAATACTTTCACGTAGATTGCCATCAATGTGACAACAGTGATATAAAAACTCTGATCAGTCTAAGATTCAAGACCACCCTATTCCAAAAAACATTAGAAAATAATAATGACACCAATAAACTATCTGATAAAACTGTATCTGATAGTAAAGTTCCAGTTCTGGAACATAAATTGCCCCTTTAACGCCATTATTCTCGGGTTGACTCTGACCTGGATAGTAGTAGTAGTAGTAACTGTTTGGGTCCCATCTTAAATAGAAAAACGAGATTTAATTTTTTTTTTCAAATTCAGTTTTGATTTTTTTTTAAATATCCATCAAGTATGACTAGAACCAAGCGTCTTCGATATAAAAAAAATAAAAATAAAATAACCCAACAAGGGTTGTCATGCCGTAAGATCGGACAAACCAAACCCGATTTGGATTCTAGAAATTCAGTGGTTAAGTGGTTAACAAGCGCAAGCATTTTATTTTTTGCGGCTGGGTACTTTTTTTTGTTAGGAAATAATTCAAGGTTACTCGAGCTGTTTCTCAATTTTGTTTTTTCTGTGTTTGTTTTGTTGTTTTATTCTGTTCTTGTCTTTTTTTTTTCTTTTTTTCTTCTTTGATTCTATTTGTTTCCTCGCAGAATAATTCCCTTTGAAAAGAAATGGATCTGAATTTGTCCTTTGCTTTTTCCACATTAGAAACAATCCCCTTTTTTCTTCTTGATTTCTCTTTATTTTATTTTTTTTCGGTTCCCATCTTTATCTTTTCATTTCTTTTTCTTTCCCTCCTTCAAATCCCCTACTTTTCCCATCAATCAATGTTTGTTTTGAAAATGCAAATGGCCGCCATTTGTCTTTGCATTTCGCTATCCATTGTTTTTGTTCTCATTTTATTTTTGATATTTTGTGCTTTTCTCTAAACCTCATGTCGAATGGTCCCTACCTTTTTCTTCTCTCTCTCTCCCTCTCTCGCCTCTCTCTCTCTCTCTCTTCCCTCTCTCTCTCCCTCTTTCTCTCTCTCTCCCTCTCCCCTCTCCTCTCTCTCCCTCTCTCTCTCCCCTCTTCCTCTCTCTCCCTCTTTCCTTCTCTCTCTCCTCTTTCCTCCCTTCTCTCTCTCCCTCTTCCTCCTTCTCTCCTCCCTCTCTCTCTCCCTCTTCCTCCCTTCCTCTTCCTCCTCTTCCTCTTCCTCCCTCCCTTCCTCCCTTCCTCTTCCTCCCTTCTTCTCTCTCCCTCTTCCTCCCTCTCCTCTTCTCCTTTCCTCTTCCTCCCTTTCCCTCTCCCTCTTCCCTCCCTTCCCTCTCTCCCTCTTCCTCCCTTCTCTCTCTCCCTCTTCTCCTCCCTTCTCTCTCTCCTTCTTCTCTCCCTCCTCTCCTCCCTCTCTCTCTCCCTCTTCCTCCCTACTCTCTCTCCCTCTTCCTACTCTCTCTCCCTCTTCCTACTCTCTCTCTCCCCACCCTCTCCCCATCTCTCTCTTCTCCCCATCTCTCTCTCTCTTCTCTCTCTCATTGCCATTTTACTACTTAATTTCCCTCCCTCTTTTCCAAACCTCATCTTTTATTTTCTGTATCGCCCCCCCCCCTCTTTCATAACCATTTTACTTCTTACTTCCCTCCCTTTTTTCTAAGCCCATGTTTTTGGGTTTTTTTTCTCCCATTTCCGTTCATTCTTATCGACAGAGACTCAGCTTAGCACAATGTGTTGGGCACCTAATGCAGATTGAACTTATTTTTTCGTTTTGTGAGACATCAGTGTTTGTTAACCACTGATATTTATAAAAATTCCTCGTAAATACTATTTATTTTTGTCCGTCTAATGAGTTGAATATAATCAACGTATCGATGTATACTTCAACTCTTCGATAAAATCAAGAACTACTTAATATTTGACTCTGCTCGTTAACTCACTGAGAGACAAATAATTTTGACTCAGTGTTGTATAGCCATTCTCATAATATATATATGTACATTTTTGAAGTTATATATATATAAACTCTTAAACGGAAGCACGTGGTGTAATGGTTAAAGTCATGGGAAATAGACTCGTCGCCACTAGTTCAAATCCTGGACGCGGTAACTGCATTTTCACTTAGCGCTAATATCCTTGGGAAAGGTATAAATCCAATTCTCCCTCCAGCTATGGATAAATAGCAGGGCAGACCGAACTCTTTAACCTTGGTAAGGCAACCGGTCTAGGAGAAGAAAAAAACTCTGAATTCAAACCTGTTGAACTCCGCTTAATAAATTGACCTTATGTCACATCCTGCTCGTGCAGAGGGGTTGGTATGTATATATATATATATATATATATATATATATATATAAATATAAATATAAATATAAATAAATAAATAAATAAATAAACTTCAAAAATATACACGGACTTTGTGACTAAATCTACCCGCTTATTCTCTCTGTCTGTCTTTCTTTCTATCTGATATCTGTACGTTTCTTTCTTTTTTGTTCCAGTCACTTTTTCTTTCTTTCTGACCTCCATCTTTTTACAATTGATTCAACTTGTCTGCCGATCTTCGAATCAATTTCTAAGGAAACCTTAGGTCAGTCATGACCAGAATACTCACTAAGTTTTTCAATTTTTTTCTCCTCCTCCAACGAAATCTACATTTGAAAAAAAGAAAAAAAAAAAAAAAGAAGAAAGATAAAAATCAATAAGTGAATAGATAAGCAAGTAAATAAACAGTCCAGCCATTTTCTGACTGTTTTATCTCGCTTTAATTAAAAATCGAACTTACTATGAGAATAAATGTAATATTAGATTATGCATTATCGAATGTGTCAGCCGATCGGAGGTTCTGATGCGAACACAACACATTTAGATGAAAATTCCTTGATTATTAAAAGTAAATAAAAAAAACTGATTCGCACTTTCGTCATATTTTTTTCTTTTGCTAAAGAGTCATTAATTAGGTTTCTTATCAATCATTCCCGGCTTACTCGATATGTATATGTAACCTATATTCCCACCTATAAATCGGTAAGGTCAACAGGTGTTGAACTGGAATTCTGGCAGTTTTCGGAAGAAGAAAAAATTAAGTACGTATATACTTGTCTTTTAGGGGAAAAATGGTATATATTAGAACTGGAAGCGGCAACTCAACGTCACCTGGGTAAAGGAGGACAAAAATGGTGTATTTTTTGTTTACTTTTGATATTTATAAGAGCTGGAAATTTTTAAAAATTTCAATGCTATTTCTATGTATATTTTAACTTTTTAGTATCTTTGAATATAAATCAAATCTCTCTAATTTATACACAAAAAGCAGAACTGGCGATATTTAATGTGTATATATATATATATATATATATATATATATATATATATATTGTCGTTAATTGATTTTCGTAGTTTCACCTGGACTGACATAGATACACACCAACTGCGCTTTATATATGCATAGATGAGTCAAATGTCTGTAAATTTTTTATGAGGCTTGATAATTGGTTTATTATAAACTCTTATCCCCATCTTTATTGTTATATAAAAAAACGTTTAGAAGTTCCATGAAGGCTAATGTTTCACAAGAAGGTACCTGAGTTCCACAAGAAACATCGGAAGAAAGCCGGAGGTCACATCGGCCGAGATGTTGTGCATATAACAATAAAGATGAGGACAAAAAAGTAAAGTTGATGAGTGGCCTTTTGTCGGTATCAGCCAAACAACGGGGAAGTCTATGCCCTTTGCTGAGGTAACCCCATACCTACCGTCAGATCCCCCGTTTTACCACACAGATCAGATTACCCAATCTGTGCTACCATATGCGCCGAGTTGGCGGGGACAGGTAAAATCCGAACCTTGCGAATCCGTGGCGGGTGCTCTACCGACTGAGCTAAACTGGTCCCTAAATGATAGTACTCATCTATTAATAATGGAGATTCGCTTCCGGTTTTTGTCTGTAATAAAAAACTTACGTCACTGTTTACCTCACATTAAAATCGTAATAACATAGAATAAATACACTCAAAATTTGAGCATGCAATGTTAGACAGTCCTCATTGGTTTTTTAAACAAGTTTTAATAAATACATACCTGGTATTATCTATCTATCTATATAGTTTTTTTTATTTTATATATATTTAATGTTATCAGAACTAATTTCCATTTCAAATTTTTTATTTTTACTCTTTTAAAATTTGATGATTTTACTTTACTTATGATACAAACTCTCTGATATTAAATTTTCAACTCCCATCCCTTCAGGCAATATTTATTTTACGTCGCCCAGAGGGCGTTGTTTTATTTTGCTATATTAATAATGGAGATTGTCTTTATTTCTGTCTGTAGCAAAAACTACGTCATATCTCTACGTCACAGCTTACGTCACAATATTCTTGTGTTATATACACTCAAAATTCGAGTAAGCAATTTTAAAAATTGCTTTTACTCTCGTCTTTTTTTTCAGTAACAAGAAGTTAACTAAAAAGTGTACAAATAAATAAATACCAACGATTTTTGTGGAAAATATTCAAAATAATTGTTTGATTAAGAATTAATACATGCAAGCAACATTTTATTTGAGGGGGACAGGACTAAGTTTTCCATTTCAATTTTTTTTTTTCTTTACTCCTTTAATAAATATAAGATTTTGCTTACTTATGATACAAACCCTCTGACATTGAATTTTTAACTCCTATCCCTCTCAGACAATGTCTTTCAAAAAATATTTTTTTACGACGCCCGGAGCGTGTTTTCTGTTGCTAGTATAAATAATAACGGTATCTCTGAAAACTCTTTAAACCAGACTACATTTCCGCTGGGTTAGCTCAGTCGGTAGAGCGTTCGGCTAGAAACCACAAGGTTCCTAGTTCGCTACCAGCCCTCGTCCACTCAGCGTATGAGTAGCACAGGGATCTGTGCGGTAAAGTAAGGAGCTGATGGTATGTGTGGCGCTCCACCTCAGATGCTAAACAACAATCTCTTTGGTCTAGCGCTATTGAAAAGGGGATAGACTCCCTCGCTGACAGGCTGATACCGACATTAGGCCGCCCCGACGACTTTACTTACTTTTACATTTCCGCTAAAACGGACAAGAATAGTAAATGCCACTTGTACGAAGAGGGGAAACTGGCAATCATATAATTTACTGAATGAGTTTAGATGGTGTAAAAACAGAGTAGCGTAAGAACGACTGCGGTCGACAGCGAATTGTGTAAATGACTATGATTTCACCAATGGTTTCACACGAGCATAAGCACTGAACAATAGACGTCCTAATGAATAGAAAAAATACGATTCTATAGATCCTTGAATTTCTACGGGATCGCCCAGTTAAGGCGAGACCAATTCCGGTGGCCGTAAACAAAGAAAGGAATATAGGTCAGACAGTACAAACCAAAGAGTTCAATCAGTAAAGTAAAAAACAGGAAAATATAGGAAAATTATCAGAGCACTGAAAATCTTGAGCTCTGAAAATATTAGAGGAATGAAAACCATATTGAGAGATTTACAAAATCCAATTTAATAATGAAGATATGAGTTTTAAAAATTATATAATATATATAATCAATAAGCCCAAATGTACATACAGAGATTGATTTTTCTCTATTTGTTTAACCTTACATTTAAATGGGTATGCCAGCCTAATTCCTTAATTATTAATTAATTTTCAAAATTAGGTACGACTTCAATTAAGCACATATTCTCCCAAAAATTGTCGGCTAAAAAAAGCCATATCAAACACAGTTTGTTTGTTTACTTCTCATACTGTCGTGTACTAAAGTCACCATAAGTGGAATATAATCTACTTCAAAACAAATGAAAAAATCTGGGAAAAACCAGCTGGTGTAATGGTTAGTCCCCGCCTGTCACCTTGACAGTCAGGGTTCGAATCACACACAAAGCAGTCTTCCTGTCTATAGCTCTGCTGATGAGGCCTAATAGGCTGAAATGTACATACAGATTGATTTTTCTCGATTTGTTTAGCCTTACATTTGAATAGGTATTCCCGCCTAATTCCTTAATTATCAATTAATTAATTTTCAAAATTAGGTACGACTTCAATTAAGCACATATTCTCCCAAAAATTGTCGGCTAAAAAAAGCCATATCAAAACACATTGTTTGTTTACTTCTCATAATCAAAATAAATAGAAAGTAAAGTGAAGAGTATTAGCTCTACTTTTTGTATTAAGCACTTTATTATATTCAACTTAGGCAACTCTTAGTGTTTTTTTTTTTTTTTCTTTTGGCCATTTTATAGTATTATTTATCAAGCTCTGAAAATATTTGAATGAAAGCTATATTGACAGATTTTCAAAAAACAATTTAATACTGAAGATATGAGTTTTAAAAATGATATATATAATCAATAATCTGCAGTTGCAGATAACATTCTGAAAAATAAAATAAAAAAGTGGACACTACGCCATCGTCTTTAGTAGACGGAAATATGCCAACAACATAATAATCAATATAAAGTGAAGTGAAGACTATTAGCTCTACTTTTTGTATTGAGCACTTTATTATATTTAACTTAGGCAACTCTTACAGCATTTTTCTTTTGGCCATTTTATAGTATTATCTGATTATTTTCAGGAGGTGCAGATGGTGTGCTCTTTTCTTTTTTTTATAAATTTTTCTCCATTCAAAAGTTTGTATTGTGTAATTACAAACTATAAAGCCGGGAAGTTTTTTTAAATATATATATATCTATGACTTTTATATACAGTCACAGTTTAAAAACATATGAGGCCTAATATGCCGAAATGTACATACAGAGATTGATTTTTCTCGATTTGTTTAGCCTTACATTTTCATTAATTATTAATTAATTTTCAAAATTAGATACGACTTCAATTAAGCACATATTCTCTCAAAAATTGTCAGCTAAATAAAGCCATATCAAAACACATTGTTTGTTTACTTCTCATATATATATATATATATATATATATATATATACACACACACATACATACATACATACATACAAAGTCCTTCGCATGAGCAGAATGTGACACAAGATCAATTTCTTAAACGGTGTTTAACAGGTTTGAATTCAGTTTCCCTTCTCCTAGACTGGTTACCTAGCTAAGATTAAAATCTTATCTGCCCTACTATCTAGAGGAAGGGTAGTTTGATAAATACATTTCCCAAGTGTGTAAAATGTAAACGGCCTCGTCCAGGATTTGAACTCGGATCGATGAGTCCATTTCTCACGACTCAAACTATTACACAACGTACCGCACTTAGTGTTATAAAATTTGATTGTGACCATGCAGACGTGTCTATTGGACCATATCTGGTTTGTCAGACAGGAAGGAGTTTAAATATGTCTTAGTTCATTTGAAAACTGATTCACCCTTGTAACAGTTATTAGCAGGTCTATAATTAAAGCCAAAAATTTTAAAATAATTATTCTTTTCTGACGTAAGTTGCTGATAACAACTATAATTTTAAACCCAAGCCATAACCGAATGATGCACAATTCTATTTTTTTCTTTCAAGCTAAAAAAAAAGAAAGAAGTTTTCATTTTTTTTTTTCGAGTGCTGTGCAGTTGACTGAGTCGCTGACAACATGGAAGAATTAGAGAACAGTTAAAAACAATATTCTGTTGAAATAATTTATGTTCAATCCAAGCGAATTCATTTATGAAAAGTTTGATGGGAAGAAGTCTGTGATTTAGTAGCTAACGTGCTGGCGAGTCGCGCTATTACGTTAATTTTTAGACTAATACCATTGGGAAAGGTATGAGATCACATCTGTCCCCCCCCCCAGCTAGCACCACTACTACTGTTAAGTAATTACATACTGCTTCGAAAAAACAGTATCTATTTATCCAAAATCTCAATTCGAAG
The DNA here is from genome assembly GCA_023376005.1 of Doryteuthis pealeii. Lineage (NCBI taxonomy): Eukaryota > Metazoa > Mollusca > Cephalopoda > Myopsida > Loliginidae > Doryteuthis > Doryteuthis pealeii. Next base: position 14,459,828 of record CM042150.1, on the reverse strand, counting down.
AAGAGGTGACACAAGGACAGTTTTTAACGGGTTTCATTTCAATTTCCTTTTTTTAAATCCGATTCTATTTTATAAACCTGAAATATATATTTACGAGCTCCTCCGCACGATCAGGCTGTAACACATTGTCAATTTCTAAGGTATCGGGTATATATATATATATATATATATATATATATATATATGACGGCCTAATTTTGTGCCACCCTCCTCAACTCATATTTTTCCATTATCATCTCCATGCAATAAATCAAAACACTCTCTCCTAACCAAGAATCATAACCCACTTCCCCCTACCACCCCTCTTTCCAAACAAGCACCCAGCAATCTCCTCATCCCATCTTCCTTTACAAACTACTAACCTCTGATCTCTCCCCCTCCACTTTATATGATAGTTATTCTCTATTCAACCAAATCCTCTCTAACTTCCCTTCCCCACAATTTCACCACAAACTCACTTTCTCTTCTATAAATACGAATGTAAAGAAGAATGAAATATTTCTCTCCTATTTCTACTTGTTTGAGTCATTATTTTTTGTTCACTTTTCCTTTTACCTTACCTCATATATACATTTATAAGTAACTTCTATGAAACTGCAAAACATGACATATATTTATTTTAAGCTTAAATGCTAATCGTATTTGCAATTTCTTAAATTACCAAAAATGAAAATTAAGTATAGGAAATTGAAGAGAAAGAAAGAAAAATTTGAGAGGAACCAAATTAACAGTTAAATCAAACCATCTTAAAATGATTAATAAGAATTTAACCAATAAAAATGTATGTATTAAGTTTTGGAGAGGTTGATATTAAAACACGCCACCATTTTTGTTCTCCAAATCCAAAATCTTTACCGCCCTTTCTGCTGTGGCTGTAGAATACGCCGGCTGCACATCAACAAAGGGTTAAAATCCTCCAATGGGACCATCTGTTGGTCGTAGGTGGCAACCCGTGATACTTAAGGATACTGGTGGCTGGGCGGTCTTTAACATGCAACACTCACTCTACTCCTTACTTGGGGTAGAGGGGTGGTAGGAGAGGCACCCAGCAATCAACCACTAGTCACGTCAAATCTTTGCACTTATGATTGTCCTAACACTTTTAATGATATATGTGCTAGAAATCATTGGCTGAGGGTCCTGGTGTCCTAGGTATATCGTTAAACTCTATCTGGTGGTTCCAGTTGTGAAGCTCTGGGGATTGTAGGGTACTTTATCAGCATTACTACCAGATCCACTCTGACCCAGAGTGATAGTATCTGTTAGGGTCGCATCTATAAGTTAGATAAAAAAAATGAGTTTTAAAAACGTTTTAAAAAATTGTGTCGATCAAGAATGAACATCATATTGGCCGAATTCTTATTTCTCATGAGCGACGTCACCTGAGCTAAATAATGAACCATTCCGTTTTTATCATAAAGAAAGGGAATAAAAAGTACACGCTGCATAGAAAATTATAAGAAGAAAGAAAGAAAGAGAAAAATAGAGAGGCTGTGAGCGCGCAAAAGAGATAACGCTAATATGTTTCAATATAACGTTAAAAAGGAGGAAATAAAGAAAAAAAGTGTTAAATCAAGATTATGCCTTTTACACATTAAACTGTTTAGCTATAGCGCTTAAGTAAACATATGAAATGTTGTAATAATTAAATTATCATACGTTGGCATATCTACAGGTCCTGCTAGTCAATAATGAATATAACACAAACATCCTCGGTATAAAATAACCCAATGGATTCAAATGCAGTAAAATCAAACCAACCAACTAAATACAAAATCTTTAACATTTTTTTTTAATGGCAGATATTCCAATTCATTGCAATACTCGCATAGATTTATTTTTGACGAGATCTCCGAATGTTATCCACCCAACCCATCCTTATCCTTCAGCGTTACCAAATTTATTCATATACCATTTTGAACAGTGTTATTACCCGATAAAACTTCCGTTTTCTTTTGATTTATTACCGTGGCATTTTTCATAATTATGATGTATGGTCTATTTCAGAAGTGCTGTACTTGGCACTGCTTTTTCTACTTCGCTTTTTCTTTTTTTAAATTCAAGTTTCTACCGTATATTTCTGGCATGGGCGGTTGTATCAATTTTATTAGAGGATTTGGAAGGTCAGTGAGGCGGAGAGTGGGTAATGCTTCAAATATGGTTCTGCAAAAGAGCATATGTAAATCATGGGAATATGTCGTTACTGCTCTCTGCATATTAGTAAATATCAACGCATTCGCAAACATGAACAAATTAATATATATTTATGTTTGTACAGAAAAATAAAGAAGAGATATGAATGAATGAATGCAATTAATCTCATGCAATAATAGATAGGCCTATGTGAGTGGATATATCTACATATGTGTATATATCTATACAGTGTGCGTATATGTATGTGTGTATATATGGGTATATGTGCATATATATATATATATATATATATATATATATATATATATATATATATATATATATAGAATGGAAATGAGTAACCTACTCGAGTTTCATCGATAGATTCTTCAGGGTTACTTTTAAATTAATCGAGTTTACGATTAATCTTTGGTGTTATAAACATGCCCGTTATAACACCAAAGATTAATCGTAAACTCGATTAATTTAAAAGTAACCCTGAAGAATCTATCGATGAAACTTGAGTAGGTTACTCATTTCCATTCTTAAATAAATTTATGCTCTACATTGTATTGAGCACTTTGTATTTGTTTTTTCTCAACCTTAACCTCTGGATATTGTGCGCTTCCAACGATCGTTCTTATACCCACCGGTAAGTTAATACTTATACATATACATATATATATATATATATATATATATGTGTGTGTGTGTATTTAGGCAGCATTTTTTCTTTTATACATGTTTCATTGAATTGAACAGACAATTCCTGTCTGACAAGTCTTTCGCCGATCCGTTCTAATCTTCGGGCCATCCTTCTGGTGTCAGGGTCTGTGCCCCCACCTCCAAAAAATCACCACTGCTTTGTTCAAACTACTACCATTCCAAAAACCTCCCACTACCTATTGATATTACCTCCCACTAATTCCTTGCTTCTACTCGTTCTCGTTAAAAACGAGACATGAAAACTATTCCATCGTTTCCACCTGAGGATGGCAAAGTGCATTGCCGAAAGCGCTAGTGACGAAACATTCGGTGGACTGGTATACCAGTTCCACCCTGACACCAGAAGGATGGCCCGAAGATTAGAACGGATCGGCGAAAGACTTGTCAGACAGGAATTGCCTGTTCAATTCAATGAAACATATATATATATATATATATATATATATATATATATTGTGTGTGTGTGTGTGTGTTGTGTATTTGGCAGCAAGTTATTTAGGCAGGTATTGTTAAAGACCGCAATATATTTCTTTATGGTGTCCAGTTGTAGATGTTCAAGTCTTCCAGTAGTTTTTCGTTGATCGGGATCCAAATATCGAAGAAAATGTCTCATATTTTTTAATCAAACGCTTTCAACCATTTTGCTGGTTGTCTTCGGGTGGGGTGGGGGTGTTGACTGCAGTGTTTGTTTGGTTTTATTCATATTCATTGGACACCCATAAGAAATAAAAATTCAGGTGGCAAGCAACACCAGATAATCATGATTTGCATTCCATCATAGATGTTTTGGATGTTCTCATTTTTAACGAGAGAGTATAGCAAGATGATAACGGTTGTACGTTTAAGGAATACGTGCTTTGAGGATAATCGGACGTTGAGATAATTGCATCTCAGTTGTCCATAAAGATGAGAACAACAGTCCGAAACACTAAAACTATTCCCATCAAGCCTCTTCTAAAAAATACAGACAATAATTTCATCTCTGTTGTCCTCATCTTCAATGTGTTATGTATAAACAAAACGTTTCGGCCGCTGTATCCTCCGGCCTTCCACATGTGTTTATACATACCACCATATAAAAAGTAAAGTCGTCGGGGCGGCCTAAAGCCGGTATCAGCCAGTGAGCGAGGGTGTCTATCCCCTTTTCAATAGCGCTAGACCAAGGAGATTGCTTTAGCATCTGAGCGCCACACCTACCATCAGCTCATTACTTTACCGCACATATCCCTGTGCTACTCATACGCTGAGTTGGCGAGGACCGGTATCGAACTAGGAATCTTGTGGTTTCTAGCCGAACGCTCTACCGACTGAGCTAACCCGGCTCCTATACCACCATATAGATTAAGACAACTATTCACATCAAGCCTCTGTTACAATTTTTTGTGGCCATTCCTTGGCTTAAAACAAGAGCACTCCCCGGGGGAGATCCCTTGTGTTAAGCAGAGTGCGATCCTTAGTGAAGAAAGCTTTGGTTGCTTCTTGGTGTCCCTCAGTGTTGGGTGTGATCCTTGAGTTGTAGGTCCGTTCGTCAATGTTGAATAATATGAAAATGAACGGCTGTTAATATCAGTGATTAAATAGTTGACTAACCACGTATTCAGGCTGTTGGTTAGCTGGGGTTTAAATCACGTGACCTCGCTGAGTCTATAAGTTTCAGTGGTGGACTACAGCACGCCTTATATAACATGTGGTGTCATGTTAGAAAGTTAGATTAGCAAACCATTGTTAGTGAGTTCGATTCTCACTGGGTGCTCTATTCTTCTGGGCTTGTACCGCATCTAAGCTTCGCTTAGTAAATAACTATATCACAGAAAATAATCCAATAGCCTCATCTAAAAAAATACAGACAAATAATTGCATCTCTGTCTTGGCAGAAGTAACGAGGCAATTAACCTTTTTGAATTGACAAGTCGTTCTTGTTTTTATAATAAACACTGTTGGTGTCATTGATTAGACTATTGATAGGTTTTATTTTTTTATTTTTACATACCTTGGTCCAATAATCTCTATTGAGGATTGTCATTCAGGTTTTACTGTCAAGTACATCTCAATATAAACGGATCGGACTAAAGAATGTACTGACTGACCACCGAATTGTCCACATGTGTAGAGTTCCGAGCTGCCGGCGTCCATCGTTACGGTAACTACAGTAACCAAGCTTGTTATCTTAAAGTGTTTCTCGGCCGATGTCCATGTGGATCCCGGATGTTGATTTAAGAAATTTTTGGTTCCACGCAAGAAAAATAGGAAATTTGGGATCCATAATAGTATACGAATTCCCGAGGTGTTAACTCGTAGCTAACAGCCGTATTTCGCTAATATATAATAGGTTATCCAAAAGACAATAACCTAACCCAGAATCTTCGGTAGGGAAAATACAAGTCAATTAACACAATATAACATTTAATTACCCAACATACAAAGCGGGAACATAGTTACCGTCCCAAACCACAAAAGAGACACAATATGTTCCACGGAGCATGATGAAAGTTGAAACAACAAAGGGGTGGAAACTACTTAGTATTTTTCAATAGGTCTGGAAACAAAAAGAGGTATCATGTACTTAGTTCCTGGGGAAGTGAAATGATTGTCTGTCACTTCCAACGTCGTATTGTAAAAGGGGAGACCATAGGGTTCATCCTGTCACATGACCAAAACGGACATATGATATGGGGAAGTCTTTCATTCAAAGTAAAAGGGAGAAAATTCTATTTTGTCACCCAGCAGTATTTTAGTATTCAATGAATAACTTTTACTTTAGTCGTATTTAAAGTTGTCTTAGGGCTTTTCGTTCATTTTATCTTGTGAAACAAATATTATAAATTCATTGTTGAAAAAACATTCCTTCCAGGGATTAGTGTTCAATTCTTTGTAACGGATACACATTTGAAAGCTGCTTTTCATGGTAGATATCTCTACCCAGCAGGAAGACACCATGTACACGCCTTCAATAACAAATAGGTTTTACAAGGTGGAGTTGTTTGTTCCATACTCATTTGGTGGTAAATTTGGAGTAGTCCTTCTCCAAGACTAGTTGCCAATCAAGGCTATAGAGCTCAGTCTATTTTTCGATTTTGCATATAAACAATATACATACATTATCATAATCACCATTAAAGTTTGCTGGCAGCACGGATATCCCTGACTCCCTGAACTATTTTACTTACAACTAAGGGAGTGGCTGTTTCATGACATTACTAATAGCAAATTATCTCAACTGAAATTTCACACAACTTATCAACTTAGCTTAAAAAGTAGTGCTCTGTAGATGACACAACTGCATTTGATGGTGAGGCTCCAGATTGGACGGTCCCATTTTTAACCAAAGGGTGTTGAAAGATGATAACGGTCGGAAATTTAAGAAACAAGAGCATTAATACATAGATTATAATTATTGCGTTATTAGCAAATAGGAGTCAACATGTTCATATTTCTGTTCTAACATTTTCGCAATAATCACATCGAGCGAAATATACTGCTATCGAATGGGATTTACGTATATGCTTAAATTTAGTCGGATATTTTATAATCCGGGTAAGGCCGGGAATATACAGCATGTTATTAACGTAGAATCTTTGGTATGAATGCAGCGGCATGAACATATCTATACTTCTATCTCATTGGCTATGCGTGTGTGTGTATGTATATATATAATATATATATTATATATATATATTATATATATATATATATATATATATATATATATATAGAGAGAGAGAGAGAGAGACATTCCTCTAAATAATTTGTAATAATGAAAGTCTTATTAGAGAATGATATCATAAAGGAATTTCTCCTTAATAAGTAATGGGAACAGGTAGTTAATTATTCGTTAATTTACTGCTAAATAATTTACAAAAGCTTTAGTAAACATCCTTTAAGTGAGCTAATTACATAATATTTGCGACATGTTTGCATTTAACATAGTGCTTAGTCTCATATCATTCCCAATAGTATAACTGTATTCTCACTCCATTCATGGGTAAATAGTAGGGTAGACTGGGCTCTTTAATCTTGGTATGGCAACCAGTTTAGAAGAAAACTGAATTCACAACCATATGTATGCATGTGTAATATATATTGAATTGACAGTTCCATTTGAAGAAAATCTTGATTGGGCACATCAGCGTAAGTTGGAAAAATATGAAGACCTACGTGAACAATGCGTCAGAAACGGATGGATAACATATGTATTTCCTATCGAAGTCGGATGCCGGGGTTTTATTACCACCTCAACCTTGGCATTTTTGTCTAAACTAGGACTTTCTCCACCACACAAGAGGAAATACATAAAAAAGATCCAAGAGAAAGCTTTAACCGCATCAGCGTGGATATAGCAATCCTACATTGTGACATCAAATCGACAAAGTCTGGTGATATCGTGAGATACTGCTGGGGCGCTCTGGGTTAGTGTTAATGATGCTTCGGCCCCAAAACCATGACTGAACCCAGAGTCATCATCTGATGAAGGCTTTGTTGGTTGCAATGCTACTGTGTAAATAGCAGTCATTATATGAAGATTATAGATATATGTATGTGTGTGTGGGGTAGGCGTGTGTGTGTAAGGTAATCCAAATGACTGATACGTAAGGGATGATTCTATTTGGAATCATCAGATCTCACTGTACATCCACACTGTCTGCTCTTGTAGGTGCAAACATATATACTCATATAGGATATTCATAAATCCCTAAAAAGAGCTCAATGTATAATAAAAAAAATTAAAATTATATACAGAGAAATGTATAACATCCAAAGAAAGAAAAACTTAAATCGTCATCCTGTTATATTTTATTTCGACCAGAAAATCAAAAAATGAGTGTCAGCCTCATCAGACGGGATTTGTAAAACCCGTCTGATGAGGCTAAGACTCCTTTTTTTAGTCTCTGGTCGAAATAAAAATATAACGGGATGACGATTTAAATTTTCCTTTCTTTAAATGTTATATATATATATATATAATATATATATATATAATATATATATATAATGCGGATACAACTACTTTACATATGAATTTATGCCGTTATTCCAATATATGCAGAGCGAAGTGAAAAAAAACAAAACTAAATGCCTTCCTTGGTTGGTTTATTGATCCAGAAGAGGTTACAGCCCTCCAACAAAGTGCAAACACATTAAGCTATTGGCCGAACTAGTTTCCATAGCGACGCCTGCAGCCGCCATTCTTTAAGAGGGGGGAGTGGAAGCCGAAGGAGGGGTAGGGAAACAGACGTGATTGGGGGGAGGCATTTTTCAATTACCATTCTTCCTTGTCTTAGAGACAATAATTTATATCACTTCGTCAGCAATCTTGGGTTTCGTGGAATTTGCTTTTTTTCTCTTTCTTTCCCTTAATCACGTACTTTTGTCCCACTTTCTATCTCTTTCTCTCCCCCTCTCTGCTTCTCTCCCCCCTCTCTGCTCTCTCCTCTCTGCTTCTCTCCCCCTCTCTGCTTCTCTCCCTCTCTCCTCTCCCCCTCTGCTTCTCTCCCTCTCTGCTTTCTCTCTCTCTCTCTGCTCTCTCTCTCTCTCTCTCTCTCTCTCTCTCTTGCTCTCTCTCTCTCTCTCTCTCTCTCTCTCTGCTCTCTCCTCTCTCTCTCTCTCTCTCTCTCTCTCTTGCTCTCTGTCTCTCTCTGCTCTCTTCTCTCTCTTTCTCTCTCTTCTCTTCTCTCTCTCTCTCTCTCTCTCTCTCTTCTCCTCTCTCTCTCTCTCTCTTTCTCTCTTCTCTCTCTCTTCTCTCTCTCTCTCTCTCTTGCTTCTCTCTCTCTCTCTCTCTCTCTCTCTCTCTCTTGCTCTCTCTCTCTCTCCTCTCTCTTGCTCTCTCTCTTCTCTTCTCTCTCCTCTCTTTCTCTCTGCTCTCTCTCTTGCTCTCTTGCTCTCTCTCTCTCGCTCGTACCATTTCTACTTTTTGTTTGTTTCCCTTTATTTCCGCTAATTCTCTCTCTCTCTCTCTCTTGTCTCTCTTCTCTCTTCTCTCTCTCTCTCTCTCTCTCTCTCTCTCTCTCTTCTCTCTTATATATATATGTCTCTCTCCTTTTTTCCTATTTTCTTATTTCTTTTTTTTGTATGCTTTTTTTTTTTTTTTTTTTTTTTTTTTTTTTTTTTTTTTACATTTCTGGATCCATATTTTTCTTGACACAATTCATATTTTCTTTCTCATCTTTCTTTTTAATTTTTTTCTTGCCCTTTTTTTGTTTTTAACTTCTATTTGTTTTTTTTCCCCTTTTTTCTTTCACCACCCTCCCTATTGGTTGGTCATTTCTCTTATTCTACAATATTTCCTAATTTTTCTTGAGAAAATTCATTTTGTGTTCATTTTACTCTCAACTTTTTATATTATTAAGTTTACCTTGTTATTATTAGTTCCTCTGTACTCCCCTCTCTCCTCTCTCTCTTTCTTGTTTGCACTCCCCTCTCTCTTCTTTGTTTGTACTCCCCTCTCTCTTTCTTGTTTGTACTCCCCTCTCTCTTTCTTGTTTGTAACTCCCTCTCTCTTTCTTGTTTGTACTCCACCTCTCTCTTTCTTGTTTGTACTCCCTCTCTCTACCTCCTCTCTCTTTCTTGTTTGCACCCTCTCTCTCTCCTTCTTTCTGTTTGCACCCTCCTCTCTCTTTTTGTTTGCACCTCCCTCTCTCTTTTGTTTGCACACCTCCTCTCTCTTTTTTGTTTGCACCCTCCTCTCTCTTTTTTTTGCACATTTTGCACTCCCTCTCTCTTTCTCTTATTTTCACTCCCCTCTCTCTTTCTTTATTTGCACTCCCTCTCTTTCTCTTATTTTTCCCTCTCTCTTTCTCTTATTTTGCACCCCCTCTCTCTCTTTTCTCTTATTTTGCACCCCCCTTCTCATCTTTCTCTTATTTGACACCCCTCTCTCTTTCTCTTATTTTGCACTCCCCTCTCTCTTTCTCTATTTTGCACTCCCCTCTCTCTTTCTCTTATTTTGCACTCCCCTCTTCTTTCTCTTATTTTGCACTCCTTCTCTTTCTCTATATTTGGCCTCCCTCTCTCTTTCTTTATTTTGCAATCCCCTCTCTTTTCTTCTTCTCTCTATTTTGCATCCCTCTCTTTTTTTTCTCTTATTTTGCAATCCCCTCTCTTTTTTTCTCTCTTTTTGCACCCCTCTCTTTTTTCTCTTTATTTTGCACTCCCTCTCTTTTTTTCTCTCTTATTTTCACTCCCTTCTTTTTTTTCTCTCATTTTGCACTCCCTCTCTTTTTTTCTCTTATTTTGCACTCCCCTCTCTTTTTTCTCTCTTATTTTGCACTCCCCACTCTTTTTTTCTCTCTCTTATTTTGCACTCTCCTCTCTCTTTTTTTATTCTCTTATTTTGCACATGTCACCTTTTTTCTTTGCCCTTCTTTTATCTTAATCCTTTTTTTTTTCGTTCCTAAATCTTTTTTCTTTTGTTTAAAGTTTTATTCTTTTTCTGTTGTCCTTCTTAATAAGGCCTTCCTTTCTATGTTTCTCACGTGACATACTCTTCCTTCGATTGTCTTTTTTTTGTGATTATTCTTTTTACTGTTATTATTATTATTCTTTCTCTCTCTCTCTCTCTCTTGCATTTTGCAAAATTGATCTGATAAATTCTAACTTGTTTTCTGTCGTCTTAGTTCGCTGCATCTCTTGCATCATTTATTATTCGAACGTCTTAGGTTTTTTTTTTTTTTTTCTACTTTTACGTAGAAAATTCCTTTCGCTTCTTTTGATATTCAGGAAAATAATCGTCTTTTCTTCTTTTTTCACGATTCATCATTTATTTTCTTACAGAACTTTTATATATCACAGCCAGTTATCACCAGACACTTCTAACACCAATGGCAACTGGCAAGTTGCTATAGCAATGGCTACGATATATATATATATATAGAAAAAGCTTAATGGTACAGTACATAATAGGTATATGGTCGTTGTCCTGTGCTTAGACTGAATATATCATTGGTAGACCAATTCAAGTACCTAGGTAGTAATATCTCTCCATCTCTATATATATATATATATATATATATATATATATACCAACCCCTCTGCACGAGCAGGATGTGACACAAGGTCAATTTCTTAAGCGGAGTTCAACAGGTTTGGATTCAGTTTTCGTTCACCAAGACCGGTTGCCTAACCAATGTTAAAGACCCCAGTCTGCCCTACTATTTACGCATAGCTGGAGGGAGAGTAGGATTCATACCTTTCCCAAGGGTATTAGCGCTAAGTGAAATGCAATTACCGCGTCCAGGATTTGAACTCGGGGTGACGAGTCCATTTCCCATGACTTTAACCATTACACCACGCGCTTCCATATCTCATCCATATAGAGCGATATTAATGCACGTATAAGGAAGGCATGGACTGCTTTAGACAGTCATATGGAAATCATCTGATTTCAATGATAGGGTAAACCAACAATTCTACCAAGCCGTACTTAAGTGCTACTGTACGGCTGCACCACTTGTACCCTAACGTCATACCTAGAGAATAAGCTAGACGAGAGTTGCATAACGGTCTTTAAAAATCATGGAAACACCATTCTACAAGAATACAGTTCTGGCCACTTGTCCTCTATCGCAGAAACCATCCGAGTAAAACAAACAAGGCATGGTGGACACTCCAGTTGAATATTAGACAGGCGCACGCTAGTGTGGAACACCCAGCAAGGACCTACATCGATCAGCTCGGTGTGGATTCTGGATGCTGCACAGAGGTCCTTGCGTAGGCAATGACAGATAGGGATAGTTGGCGAGAGATTGTCATGGATATCCGTGCTGCCAGCATGACATGATCATAAATAGTAGACAAATAGGACTCACTTGTTTCTATAACCTTTGGACTGCAACCAGTGTAAAAGAAAAACTAAATTTACACCCGCTCTAAGAATCTGACCTTGGGTTGCATGCTCCTTAATGACGGTAAACTGCATCTAATGGTGAGGTTCCAATTTTTGAGCTCGGGGATTGTGGAAACCCCTTCATTTCCTTTAATCACAGGTCCGCACTAAACCAGAGTAGTAATATCTGTTAGGTTCCCATCTATGGCTTGAATAGAGAAAATGAGTTTAAAATTGAGTTTTTAAAAAATTTGAATACCCATCAAGAATGGTTAAATCAAAAGGTTTTTTTTTTTTGCATAAAATAACCCATCCAGTGTTGACATGCTGTAAAATCCAACCAATCAACCTGCTTGCGGTTTGTAGGGCTTGGGTAAATATATATTTATTTGGCCCAAACTTTAGTATACCTACTTAACGGACACTGGGAAACGTTTTAAAGTAAAATAATTGTTATTTCGTGGAGAAAGAAGGTACTCAAGGAGAGAGGCTCATTTATTTATTACTTTCTCTCTGTGTGTGTCTGTTTGCGAACATGAATCTATTTGTTGGTGTTCCTCTTAAACAATAACATGGTTGTTTTTCACGATAATCGTTGGCAACATTCTTCAATTGTCCGCAAGACTGTCGCGAGCAAAAGAAGGAATTTGTGAGAAAACGGCAACAGCGTGATACGAGACACTGTGTTGATCGATGTTAACACTTTCACACTAGATTTAACATGACAGAAAATTTTATTAGCCAATATATATATATATATATATATATATATATTAGTAATTGGTAATTTGCTTGAAGCATTGTTAAGTATGTTATTATTTAATGATTGGGAGGCAATTACAAGGCACATAAAAAAAAAATAAAAACAGAAAAAAAATTATACTTTTTACATATTGAAGTATTTTGAAATATCCCTTAAGTAGGCATAGCAAATGTTATGATAATTATATTATCATACTGTGGTAGAGCCTCAGATCCTGCTAGTAACAGAATTTTACGATGCTTTTTGAAGAATTATTATTGAAGTCAGTCAGTCATTCGTAACTGGCTAAGCACAACTGAAGCAGTGTCCAAGTTGGTATTTATGGAAATCAAGAATAGTCCATTCATGTATTTGGGTGATTCCATTCCTGATTCTGATTGGCTGCTTGGTTTCTATGATGTTGTGGAGTTTCATAAATACCCTGCCATTCTGCAGTAGAGTCGCAGCAGATAGGATCGTATTCAGTTACGACTACTTGTTGCCACGTCTTACCAATTCGACGGTAATTGGAACTTTGTTTGATTATTCTACATAAGGAAGAATAAAAGAATAGGAATAGATGAAGAAGTAAACTTGAAACAACTTTTGAAATTAAAGGGTTAAACTAAACATTGACCTGTTTTATTGGTTTTTTTCTCTTTCTTTTCGTTTAATTATTCACCTGAAGTTACAGAATTGTACAGTCTGTAGTTGACATGTGAAGAAAGAATATTTTCTCAAAATCAGAATCTGTTTTTCTCAGTGTTTCCTTTTAGAAAAACAAAACAGTGGTGTGGTGTGGTGTCTGGAACTAGACTGTACGGTAATAGGTCATTGTCCGTGAATGACCAATGGAGAGAGAGTTGAGATCATCTAATAATGTTTATAATGGCCGGCCAACAACTGTAGCTGTTCAATCAATCCAATCATATAATGAAGACATGAAGGAAAATTGTTGAAAATAAGACGAGATACTGGTGTATCTGCAGGTGCTAGGCTGATCAGTTGTTTGACAGCGGGTCTGTCTAGAGTGTTGTTTCAATATAAATTCTGGGTCCAACCATATCAGGAAATAGCCGACAGTTCTTCAAAGAGAACAAGATTAGTGTCAGAAATACGGATCAACTCTCCACTAAATACAAAGTCTAGATCAGACATGGCTAGGAGTGGTGCCATGTGAGATGAAGGAAATAGAAAATGATGGGAAAAGAATTATTCTATATATATATATGTGTGTGTGTGAAGAGAAATAGAAGTCAATCCGATGTTATCTAGTCACTATACTACATATAATATATGTGTGTGTGTGGACCTGTGTTTACACTTTAAAGCAGAACACGTTATACTAATATATGTATAGATAGATAGATATAATGATGATAAAAAGTACACGAAACTAATATTTGATATATATATAGATTGTATGTCTGTAATATTATATACAAATATATATATGATCATCATAAGACTGTTGACCATATCTACATACAAATAACATGCATTTGTATTTATATATACAATAGCGGTTACAGTAATGGGAAGGCTAATTTGCATATTGATATTAAAAAATTTGATTTTAATACTTATTGAATAAGAGCAAAATAATAAATATTAAAAGAAATAAACTGTAATATTATTCTGTAGTTACTCATACCCCCTCTGTTCCAAATCATATTATCTGCATTTTTATTCAATTCATTGGCCTTTAATTTAATATGATATTTATTATATTAAAATTAAATACTTGCACCCGGAGGTGCATATATTTGCTAGTCAAAAGTGATAAGACAAACAGGAATATTTCTTATGTTATTTATTCTCAACTAGTTTCGACCTTAGGTCATCGTCAGGAGAAATTTCTTGGTTGAAGAAATTGTTTTTAGACAGTTTTTTTAAAGGGAGCATTTCATTATATTGAAATATTTTTTAAGGATTTTACATGCTATTATAATCGGGATAGAGGAGTGTATTAGTAGTAGCAAGTCCATCTGTTCCGTGAAAAAACATCTTTGAGGTGGGTTCTTTTGAATGCTCTTATATATGTGAGGGAGGGTTCTTGGGAGTTGTGTATATGACCATATATGTATACATATAAATGTATGTGTGTGCATGCATATGTGAGTGTGTGTATCTTGGTACTTATATACATATATATAAAGGATAAAAGTGTACGAAACTAGTATTTGATTTTATATATATGTATATAATCAAATATTAGTTTCGTGCACTTTTATGGTTTTATATAAATAAGACCATGAAAGTGTATAAAACTAACATCATTTTTTCTCTCTGATATATGTGCATTTGTGTCACTATATATGTATGTCCGTGTCATATATTACGTATTTACGTTTGGATGAGTCTCTCCCTCTTCTCTCTCTCTCTCTCTCTCTCTATCTATCTATCTATATATATATATATATATATATATATATATATATACACACACGAGTGTGTCTGGGCATTAGCCTATACAAAATAGGTTTCCTTCCAATATAATTCGGTCATAATTTCCATGGTCCACTCTGACCCGGAGTGGTAGTACCTGTTAGGGTCCCATCTATGGGTTAAATAGAAATACATGAGTTGATAAACAAAATTTGTTATCTATTAAGAATGAATTTATTTCAAAACTTTGTCGGCATTAAATGACCCACTGAGGTTAATATGCCGTAAAACAAACCAAACCAAATTGGTCATAATTATGAACCTGGTATTAAAATAGTCCTCCCTTTTAAAACACTCTAGTGACTCTAATATCCACATCTTTACCACCCGCTTACATGAAAAGATACAAATGAAAATTTCAGACTCTTTGATTATAACATTTGATATATGTACAGACAGAAATGCTGTTTTTGATAATTGGGTATATTTGTCTCAACTTGTCTTAAAAATATTATTTTACAACAGATTTCCTTTTGTTGTTGTTAAGGTTAGTTTTATTTGATTATCGAGAAAATCGATAATGCAAACAGTAGTAAGCAAAAATACTATAAACCTATTGTAATCAAATGCACCAGAATTATAACCAATAGGAAGCAACTCTCAAGTGCATTATACACATCTTCAGTTGTATGTAATCAATACAGAGAGATTTGTAATCTATTACGAGATTTCGAAAATCTAAACTTAGTATGAATAATGTTGGTTTTAAAGTCTTCATATTAACAATTCTAATACGGTTAACGAATGCAACACTTCACTTTCGGATGCTAGACGGACAGTCAGGGAGCCCCCTCCGATCAATCGGCTGGTCATCTCAAGCCCTAGCATATATGATTGTCTCAACCCCGTTGCCCTTAGGGCAAACCACAAACCCTTTTTATCGTATGTGCTATAAGGCGGTGGCTGCGTGTCCTGGGTATGATCTTAGACTGCATCTAATGGTGAAGTTACAGTTCTGCAGCTCTGAGGAGTGTAGAGTAGCCTTTCATCGCCATTACTTCCAGGTCCACCCTGACGGAGTGGTAGTACCTTTGAGGTCCCATCTATTGGTTAATTATAAAAAATGAGTTAAAAAAAGTTTTCAAAAATTTAATTAAAACATGCTGAATACCTGCCAAGCATGAATAGAACAAAACGTCTTCGACGGGATTTATTCCCCCTATCCCCTTTTGTTCCATAAAAGTAAAAAGTAAAGTCGTCGGGGTGGCCTAAAGTCGGTATCAGCCAGACAGCGAGGGAGTCTATCCCCTTTTCACTATGAGTAGATCAAGGAGAGTGTTTGGGCGTAGAAGGCTGGGTGCCACTCCTACAATCAGCTCCTCACTTTATCGATCATATCCATGAGCTACTCATACGCTGAGTTGGTGAGGGCCGGAATCGAACAAGGAACCTCGAGGTTCCCAGCCGGACACTCTACCGACTGGGGCTATGTCGGCCAGATAAAGAAAAAAAACTTGAGTAGAAGTACATTTTGAGACAGAAAGAGTTGAAAATATCTTTTAAACAAACAGTGAACAGATTTGTAGATAATTCAAATATACGTAATTCGTATACATAAATTAATAGGGAAGTATTTAATATATAATATACTTGGACTGATAGAAAATGTGTTTAAAATATTTACGTAGGCCTCCTCTCTATGTCAAATAGATCTGTTTGAAAATAAATTGTATTCGAGAAAAATAATGAATGCCATGGGGGAAAAAACTTTTCGGAAACAACTACATAGAAATGTTGACTTTTTAACAAAGAAAGAATTCAGCAGACGCCTACAAAAGCAATATAAATTAGTAGTGATATAACTTACAGATGACAAGATACTTGGACTGATAGGAAATGTCTTCAAAACATTTTTATTTAGTGACTACATACTAATGTTGACATTTTAACTATTATATTTCAACAACTACAAAGACGTAAGCCGTTACAAGGTGCTTTATCGGAGTCTATTGCTCTACTTAAGAGCACTTGTCTTTGGAATTCGTTAATCGTCTATAAACAAGGAACAAAAGATTCAATAATGTCAGGTTTAGGCTCCACAATGTCGCTGGTATTTAATGAATGAACCGAACAGGAACCAAAGTACACCCCTAAAATTAGAACATTGTTTCTTGGGGGTGGTGGTGGGGGATTTGATCAACAAATCACGTGAAAGAATGAATTAGTCGAATAAAAATGAGACACGAAATAAAATAATGTAAATACGAAGACATTTGTCAAAGAAGTAAATCCATAAAAGAAAAGTGTAAAAAAAAAAAATATCGAGATTTGTTTTAATGAGATTAATAAATAAAATCGCTGATATAAAAAAAAATACAAAGAAAATGATGTACAAAATTAGGGTACAAAAATCTTTAATTCTTGGGTTGGGGGAGGGGGATAAAAAAAAAGACTAACGAATAATATCAGGAAGGATAAAAGAGATAAAGAAATTAGAGGAAAAAAGAAGCAAAAATAAAAAATAAAAAAAGTAAACAAAAACAGTAAAATAAACAAAACAGTAGAAAAGGCAAAATTGATTTTTAGGGTTTCAAGTGCACAGCTGGAAAAAAAATTGCAGACAAGAACAAAAAAGGAAATAAATTAACATATAACGTGTGTGCAAATATCCCTTATTTAAGACACTAAGACTACAGTGTGTTTATTTGTTGAAAAAGAGACGAAATATCAATTGAATGAAGTTGTTTTACCCATTTTTCCTAAATTTTCACATTTTGTCGAATTTACCCTATCTGTTACTCCTGACACACACACACACACACACACACACACATATATATTATATATATATATATATATATATATATATATATATTATAACCCCTCTGCCCGAGTAGGATGCGACACAAGGTCACTTAAGTGGAGTTTAACAGGTTTGAATTCAGTTTTTCTTCTCCTAGGCTGGTTACCTAACCAAGTTTAAAGAGCTCTGTCTGCCCTATTTACTCCTAGCTAGAGGGAGAATAGTTTGATCCATACCTTTCCCAAATGTATTAGTGCTATGTTAAATGCAAACAGCCTCACCCAGGATTTGAACTCTGGTCGGCAAGTCCATTTCCTACAATTCTAGCCCTTACACCATGCACCTCCATTTTTTTTTTTTTTTTTTTTTTTTTTTTTAAGTAAAAAAAAAAAATAAAGCTGCGATACTCTGGTACATTGACTTACGAGTTTCATTCGTTCTGCTCGTAACTCAATTTTCTTGGTTTTATTCTCTTGTTTCTTTAATTTTCGACCGTTATCATCTCGCAATATCCTCTGGTTAAAAATGAGACAGTCCAAATCGTCAAAGATGAAATGCAAAAATGGAAATCCTGTTTAAATGCTGAATTCTTATTTCTCATGAGTGTCGTTACCTCAGCTAAATAATGGAGTATTGCGTTTTCTTTAGAAAGAAAAGGAGGAAATAAGACATGCTTCACGGAAGAAATATAAGAAAGAAACAAATACAAATTAGAGAAAAAAAGAAAAGAAGCAGGAATAAAAAAAGATATATAAACAAAAAATGAAATTACAAACAAGAATACAAAAGGTAAAATAAGTAAAAGGAAAAGTAGTCATCGGAGTGGCTTAAAGTACATATCAGCCAGACAGCAAGAGTCTATCCCCTTTTAACTAGCGCTAGATAAACATTGTTTGGCATCTGAGGGGGAGCGCCACACCTACCATCAGCTCCACACTTTAGCCTTTTTTTAAAAATCCTACTAATGAAGATGTTGCACTTGGGATAAATTTAATAGTTAGTTCAGGTTATAAACAAACCAGACACGTTTTTATATCAGAATAATTCTTGATTTTTATGAAAAAATAATTATTTCATGTTTTTGTTAAAATTAATTTATCGATAGCGCAAAATTAATTTTTCACATATGCTAATATGAATGTGTGAAAAATTAATTTTGCGCTAATGATAAATTAATATTGTTTTGAAAATATTAATTTTTGATTCTATCACATTAATTTAATCAAATTAAGATTCCATAGCAAAATATTTTTTTTTATTTGATACTTTTTAATAATTTTATACATTTAATCACAAGTTTATGAATATTTTTCAACACTTACGATAAATAAAAAAAAAATAAATAAACGGAAGACACGTATTTATGTAGTTTTTAATAAAACCTATATAAAACGTGAATTAAAATTTTTTTTACACTATTTAACACCTAGATGAGACCCTAACAGGTACTACCAGTCAGGATTAAAGTGACCTAGGTGTAATGGCTCCACAATTAAAACTTCAGTACTATATGCACTTTAACGCCATACCCAGGACATGTCTATTTTGATCAAATAAAAATAAAAGAAAAAATAACTGCCGATGTTAGTCACTGTGTAATGCTGGATAACACGTTAAGTTCTAAGATCTCTTCTCATCTGATGAGGAGGCTGAAACAGAATAGGTGTTTTACATTTGTGACTTAGAAGTGTACAAAGCTAAATCCAGTAAATATTAATACGCTTGGAACTCGGCCATTGAATAATTTTTGTAAGTGACCATTATTTCTGTACTGTCCGTAATACATGGATGATCACCACTTGCAGTTTTCTATCAGACTAAACTCAAGAAGTAATACTCGTCAGATTTCGTATTGAGCACAACCACATTACCAATTCGTACCTGTTAAAAGGGGAGGATGCTCCAGTGTGCCCAAATGCAAAGAAAAACTTACAACTAAACATATCCTTCTAAATTATCCGCCCTGTCGTCTGGGGCGTTAGAATGCACCGACTGCACCTCTGCAGAGGAGTAAGACTCCCCCAAGGGGCCACCTGTTTACCGTATGTGGCGACCCGTGATGCTTAATGATAGAACCAAGGTGGATGAGCAGTTCATGACTTGCAATACTCCACTTTGGCCCTATCTTGGGCTAGACGGGCGGTCGGAGAGGCCCCCTCCGATCAATCGGCGGGTTACGTCAAGCCCTAGCACCTATATGATTGCCCCAACCCTATTGCCCGTATGGCAAGCCCCAACCCTTTTTATCATATGGGTGCTAGAAGGCGTGGCTGCGGGTCTACATGTCCTGGGAATGACGTTAAAATCTATCTGATGGTGAGGTTCCAGTTTTGGAAGTTTGGGGAATGAGCACCCCTTCATCACCATTGCTCCCTGGGGCACTCTGACCCGGAGTGGTAGTACCTGTTAGGGTCCCATCTATGGGTTAAATAGAAAAGATAAGTTTATAAACAAAATTGTATAATCCATTAAAAATGAAATTATTTCAAAACTTTGTTAGTGTTAAACATTTTTTTTATCAATAGAAGTATTCGGCATGAAATAACACAAGGGGTTGACATACCGTAAAACCCAACCAACCAAACAAACCTTCTAAATGTAACAGCCTTAAACATATCCGCACTAATTACTATCAAGCAAGAAACCCGAGGGACATCTTTAAAAACACAAACCCTGAAAACATTTTAAATTTTATTAAAAAAGAAGCAACCTTTTCAACAGAACATAACCGAATATCTCCATAGAACCACTACTTTAAAGACCAAAATCCAAATAATCTTTTTGGCATTAAATGACCCACAGAGGTTGATATGCCGTTAAACAAAACTCAAACTGATATGTCATTTCTGTATAAAGTGCTACATATGGCTAGTTTTATTGACATAACTTGTTAAGAATGTAACACAGGCAGAAGAATCCAACACTGTCTAGAATAACAATAATATATTCAAAGCACATTTTGTTGAATACAAATTCATTATGTTTGCTTTCTGTGCAAATCAGTTCTGTCATTAATTCTATTTTCAGTCGCAGCACCCACCCTACCCCGTGAGAGATGGGGAAAAATTCTTGCAGATGGATATTTTTTTTGTTTGATTGGTTAATACTAGTGTTCCGTAAAAGTACGACCGTTATCATCTTGCGACAACAACTGGTTAAAAATGAACAATCAAATCGTCCATGATGAAAAGCAAAAATGTAAATCCTGATTATCTACTGTTGCTTATCACTGAATTCTTATTATGTCGTCACCCTTCGTAAAAAAAGTGAAGAAAAAGGATATGCCGCACGCTAAAATATAAAATGAAAGAGTAGGGTACAGATAGAGGATGTGATTAATTGGAAGCGATAACGCTAATCTGTTTCAATCGAACATGGTGAAAAGAAAGAAAAAAGAATGAGTTAAATCAAGATATATGCATATGCATCTATATATACAAACGTACATATATATACACACACACACACACACATATATATATATATATATATATATGGTAATTTGCTTGAAGCATTGTTAAGTATGTTATAATATATTAATGATTTGAAGGCAATTACAATGCGTATAAAGAAATAAAAACAAAAATGTTATTTTTGTCTTTGTGTTAGACACAAATAACATCTTTTTGTTTTTATTTTTATACGCATTGTAATTGCTTCAAATCATTAACATATATATATAATATATATATATATATATATATATATATATATAAACAGAGCAGGTATAAGATTATTACAAAAGATTAGCCACTTTTCTCAAATTATCCTCTGATAAATTATGTAAACCACATGAAAAATTAAATATTTCTCAATAGCTTTTAAGTAAACGTATCACACGTTGTAATAATTAAATCATCAAATTGTGGTATATCTACAGGTCGACTAGTTTTGTTTTTTTAATGACCGTTCAAAAAAGAAATTGATTAGAAATTTACGATTTCTTGTTCGAAGTTTTAATGATTTATCAGATCATAGTCATTTTAAATCAGAATGGGGACCCAAGACTTCAGGCCTTGTGCCATATTAATATTATAAATTTAGATAATGCCAACATCGTTTCTTGCTGGACTAAAATCTTTTTTGTCAGGTTTAAACGTTTTTTTTTTCTAGCCTATCACTAAATGTATGAAAGTTTAAATTTACAAAGAGAATATCACTCGACATCGTTGATATCATTTAATTCGTTTTTAGTTGGGTTTTTTTTTGTTTTTTGTTTTTCTTGAAATTTTTAAAAATAATCTTTTTCATTTTTTCCATAAGTAGTTCAATTGTACGAAAAAGCTAGAAATCGTCAATTTTTAATCCATTTCTTTTTTTGAAAAGATGAAAGACAAACGCACATTGAAAAAAGAACTGAAACAAATAATTGAAATAGCGAGATACAATTGATTCTATTGCGATATATATATATATATATATATATATATATATATATCTTATTATAATGGAGATTGTGTGTTTTTCTGTCTGTAACCGAAACTATATTCCTACTCAAGTCACAATTCCCTTAGTTATTGACGTCACATTCACCATGAAATTATTTTAATTTTAACCTCAATTATTAATAAAATTGTTTTACATTATTGTTAACCATATCTACATATTAATAACATGCTATTATATTTATATATACAACAAAATAACGGTTTACAGTGTGAACGGGAAGGCTAATTTGCATATTGATATTTAAAATGTGATTTTAATAAATATGTGCTTAGTATTATTGATTTCTAACTGTTTGGTTTTATTTTAATGAATATAAGCAAAAATCTCTTCAATGAATCTTAAATGAAATCCATTAACAAGATAAAATAACTGACATTTTATTCTTTACTTCCTCTTATAACTAAATACTTAATTAGAAAAAATAACAATGAAAGACGAGAGGGATGGAAGAGTAAGTTTCAGTTGTTCCATTTTTTTTATTATACTCCCTCTGTTTCAAATCTTTTTATCTGTATTCTTATTTAGTTTTCTAATTTGATAAAATATTTTATTACATTAAAATTTAAATACTTGCACCCGGAGGGTGCATATATTTGCTAGTATATATATATATATATATATATATATATATATACACACATTACTTCCTTTACTCTAGGCTTTCTTGATATTTTTATCTCTTATTTTAACTTTCTCGCAAGAAGTACTCTCAGACACTGATATATGATACAGGCTGATATGTGATCAATCTCGACCGGGTCACTGAATAATCTATATTTTGCATATTATTATATATTAATATATATATATATATATATATATATATATATATATAATAAGCAGCTATTGTTAAAGACCACGGAATATTTCGTTATGATCTGTAGTTGTTAAGTCTTAACATTTTCTGTAAATCGGGATCTACATGGGGTGAAATTTTCCCATATTTTCTACCACGTGCTTTCAACCATTTCGCTGGTCCTCATAGAGGATTGTAGGTTTTACTGTGTTCAGTTTTATTCGTTTGAATTCATTCATTTAACTATTCGTTGTTCATTTAATTTGGTGCGTTTGTTTTATTTTTTGAGGGTTGCAAAGATTAGCCTGTTGCCAAATATTTTTAGTGTATTACTGCCGGTGTTAAATGCTATTTTATTAATGTTATATACAGGGTGTCCACAAAGTCTGGGTACATGGGGATTAATACCATATCTGTCTTCTCAGAAAAATAACAAATAAATAATGAAATCTCCATGTACATAGACTTTGAGGACACCATATATATATATATATATATATATATATATATATATATATATATATATATATATCAGGGGCCGGTTAGCTCAGTTCGGCTAGAAACCACAAGGTTCTAGTTCGATTCCGGTCCCGCCAACTCAGCGTAGGCACAGGGATCTGTGCGGTAAAGTAAGGAGCTGATGGTAGGTATGGCGCTCTCAGATGCTAAAAACAACTTCCTAGGTCTAGCGCCATTGAAAAGGAGATAGACTCCCTCGCTGACTGGCTGATACTTTATCGACTTTACTTTACTCTGAGAGAGAGAGAGAGAATATGTGCTTAATTGAAGTCGTACGAATTTTTGAAAGTTAATTAATAATTAATTAGGCGGGCATATCTATTCAAATTTAAGGCTAAACAAATCGAGAAAAATCAATCTCGCACAAGGCGGTCTTCCTATCTATAGCTCTGCTGATGAGGCATAATAGGCCGAAATGTACATACATTATTAATTAATTAACTTTCAAAAATTAGGTACGACTTCAATTAAGCATATATTCTCCCAAAAAATTGTCGGCTAAAAACGCCATATCAAAAACACATCGTTTGAGTATTTACTTCTCATATATATATAATTTCTCAATTAAACTTTTTGTACCCTGGATTTTCATTTTTTTTTTTTTTTTTTTTTCACTTTCTGACTTATTTTGTTCACCCTTTCTCAGTCGCTCTCTCTCAGAGTTGTGTGTGTGCGTACCCATATTACGTAAACTTGTGGCATCGAATTCGCTTCCGGCCTAGGGGACATACACTGAAGAGTGTATCTTCAAAAGACACTCATCACCTGCCCCCGTCGTTTAAAAGGTCAAGGATCAATGTTCATATCCTGGTGCCTGAGGTGTTATTCATGGGGATATACTGACGAAGCCAAGCAATTTCTACCACTGCCCTCAGCCATGAATCCATTGGCGGGCGGGTTTCTGTCTTATAGATTTGACCTTGTCACACCTTGCTCGTGGCCGGGGGGATTAGATAAATATGATGACCTAAAATTGACTTTAATATAATTCCCAATTCAACTTTGAATTGGACGTATGTACCTTTTGTGGATATTAGAATGCCTCTTATATAAATGCCACTATAGCGGTTCTTGGTTAAAAAGAATTATCAGTTTTCAAATTTAGTTTTAGACATCAAATTGTCACACAACTGTCTTTTTAGTATTATGTGTTATTCGGACTATTGTTCTCATCTTCATTGTTATTTGTACACCGTTTCGGCCGATATGCCTTAGCGGAATGAGAACAGGATATCCGCGTGGACAGAATAAAGGGTTAGGTTCCAAGTTCTGTGATGTTTCCCGAGTCCGAAAAAGAAGGTTGCCGAGTCCGAGAAAGTTCCCGGGTCCGACAAGAAATACCAGAAGGCGGGGGGCATATCGGCCGAAACGTTGTACAAATAACAATGAAGATGGGGACAAGAGTCCGAATAACGCAGATAATATTAATCATCAAGCCTCATCTCAAACATTCAGAGAAACTGCCTTTTTGTCATTTATATTCGATGTGATCTTTTTTTTATTGACATATTACGTCATTAATTGATAAGTAATGAATCTTAAATTTCATTTCTCAAAGGATTTTTCATTGAAAATAATCCAGTTAATAAAAAATTTAGATAATTATATATATATATATATATATATTATATATATATATATATATATATATTATTAGTGTTATTTAGGGTATACATGAGAACTGATGTAGTAGATTCAAATTTACTTAAAAATAAAAATATAAAATAATTTTTTTTTTTAATTTAGATATAATATAATAAAATATAGATTTAATAGTGTTCTTAGTTTTGTTGTTTTTCTATTGGTCGTTTTAGTTTATGCTAATTTACATGATTTATTTGAATCACGGTGGTAAGTACTATATTTAATGCGTTTTCTCGCAGTCTCTTTACTCAGATCTGGGCCCTGAAGAGCATTAAGCGAACTTTTAGTAGATTCGCCAAACTCATTAGATTTATCTTATATATATATTCAGCAAAAAAAGCTTAAATACCAGTCATATCAGCTGTTATCAAGTTATTTCCACCCATATATATATTAGCATCCTTCCGTCTGCGAAAGACGATGGCGTATCGTCTTTTTATTTATTTATTTTTTTTTTTTTGACTACGTAGCCTGGGAGGGTTGATATGGAGGATGAGCTGTTGTCCAAGCAGTAGATACCCTCTCCACTGCCGCTGTAGTCCAAAGGGAAAGTAAGAAGCGAATTCAGTTTGGCAACGGCAGTGTCACAGGAGTTGCTGTGTAGGACTGAGAATCAGTGTTACTCAACATTAGGGACTTAGTCTCCGGGTGGATGGAAATAAATTGATTGTAGATTGAAGTTAAGGCAAAGTTAAACTTAGAAATAAGGTAAGCTTGGACGTTTCAAAAACATGTTGTTTAAACAACCCTTTTGCTTTTTAGTTGAAAAATATTATATATATATTTACCAACCCCTCTCAAGTTAATAAAATATAAAGCCTCCGTCTTGATAGTCTCTTGTAAATAAATTTGAAAATTAAATTATTATAAATGTTTTAATGTACATACTCGTTTAATGAACTACTAATAAAGAAATATGGTGTAATGGTTAGGACTCCCGACCCGAGTTCAAATCCTGGGTCAGGCGGTTTACATTTAGCAGAGGTAATATCCTTGGGAAAGGTATGAATACAACTATTCTACCGTCAGCTATGGCTAAATAATAGGGGTGACGGGGCTCTTTAACCTTTGGGTAGGTAACCAGTCTAGGAAAAGGAAAATTCAAACCTGTTAAACACCATATAGGTAATTAATCTTGTGTCACATACAGCTTCAATCTCGATAGTTTTTTTTTTTAACTCAGCTCTTTCTGAAAGTGTTATGTATTTTTCTTTTTTCCTTCTATTTCTCCAAGGTTATTGTATTTTTATTTTGCTCTTTTTTCTACCTTTTATTCTTTACGTAGTTCTATTTTACCGTTTCTTCTTGATCTTACTTTTCTCAGTATTGTTCGTTTTTAATCAGTTCTTTTATAATGACCATAAAAATTAAATACAAAGCTAAATAAAAATATGATAGAAGCCAAATGACTACAGGTCATTGAAAAAGCTATCAGATTAAAGACTTTTTCATTCTCCTAAATAATTTTTTATTTTGAATATTTTACGAATTTTCTTTAGATTGGTTAGTGTTTTTTTATTTTTTTATTTTAATCTTTTATCTTTATCGTATATACCGGTGTATAGGTGACGCTAAACTGCATTTAATGATAAAGTTCCAGTTCTGGAACTCTGGGAAATGTGGAGTATCTCATTATCACCATTATTCGCAGATCCACCCGGAACCGGCGTAGTAGTAAATGTCAAGGTCTCAATCTATAACATAAATAGATAATTAAAAAATGAGTATTAAGAAACGTGTTTAAAAAAATTGAGTTCGAAAAAAAATTGTAAACTCAACAAGATTGAATAAAACAGTCTCCGGCATGAAATAACCAACAAGTGTTGACATGCCGTAAAATCCAACTAATCTGTGTATAGGTCGAATTCCATTACCTTATTCTATGTAAAATATTGACGGAGACTGATACCTAACTGATTATTTGGTCGTGTCATCGTGGTGTAATAGTCAGGTAGCAGATCTATTACTTCTGTGTGTCATGGGTATTTGGCTAAATGAGGATTCCCTTTGCCATCTGTTCCTATCAAACATCGCTCTGTGTCACACTAGATTGGAATTTTGAAAAGTGTCGAGCAGTCAATAACGGAAAGGGGACAAGTAATGGCCTTAAATTCTGGAGCTAGCAACCTCCATTGAGGGGCGGGGGTCTACAATTTATGGAACGATAAGGTGTTTCGTTCTTAGATTTAAAAAAATACCACTTCCCATCTCTCTGGTTCTGAGACAATGAAGTAGTTTTTTTTTATATTTATTTATTTATTTATTTGTGGAACACGTGTCAGACGTTCCTTTTACCATGAATCTGTTATCATCTCCTCATTTCGTATTTGTCTCCCGCGACGAGACCCAGAAATTCGATAAGCCAATGGGAATTTCTGTCTCATAATAGTTGATACATTTGTACATAAATTTCATATAATAAATGTATCAACTATTATGGGACAGTAAAAGTATATTTTTTCTTCTGTCCCATAATAGTTGATACATTTTTAAACATTAAAGTATCAACTATTATGGGACAGTAAAAGTATATTTTTTTCTTTCCCATAATAGTTGATACATTTGTATAAATTTCATATTAAATGTATCAACTATTATGGGACAGTAAAAGTATATTTTTCTTCTGTCCCATATAAATTTCCAACTATTATGTATATTTTTTCTTCCATATAATTGATAAATTTGCATATAAATTTGTTACTAACGTCCTCTATTGAATTCATGTCAGGATTTTGGGGCTACAAAAGGAATGGCTTGATTCCTTCCAGACCTTCGCTACTTTGCTCGTATGACATGACGCTCCATCTTCATGAAAAGGTAGACATTCTTGTCAACCTGATTGGTTTCATATAGTATTAGTCTTTTTCTCATTCAACCGCTCATCAACAGTAATCTACTCAGATTTCCCTCCAAATCAATACTGATGTAATGAAGGCTGGCTAAAATTTTCTGTAGGCCACTGTACTCAGTGAGGATCGAACTCGCTACTCAGCACTAATTAGTCCATTAGAGTTGCTTGCTAATTACTACTCAACGAATAAGCAACCATAAAAGTCCGTAGAGATTCAATTAACGATTGAAACAAAAGAATACTAGCCGGAAGGAGAAACCTTAGTAATCACCTTGACACCTGAGTCGAGTTTAAGCTGGCTTTTTAACGAGAAATAGACAGGATGTCTGATTTATTAGTTTGCAACTTTCTTGTGACGAATGGCAAAGAAATAAAGTTGTTTATTTTATTCGTTTCTTTTTTTCTCCTACGACTGTTTGATAAACAATGTCATGTCTTTTGATTTTCTTTTATAGTAATTCATACGGATTTTCTCATTTACCAAGCTTAGCGCCAATGACAAATAAAGGAACGTATCTTTAAAAAAAATGTGCTGCTATAAAATCCGAATACAATATATATATATATATATATATATATATATATATATATATATCTTATTATAATGGAGATTGTGCGTTTGTCTGTCTGTAACCGAAACTATATTTGTTGTTTACATAACATTCTCTATGATTTTATTTTTTTAAACCTCAATTATTAATAAAATTGTTTTACATCATTAAGACTGTTACCATATCTACATACTAATAACATGCAATTGTATTTATATATACAACAAAATAGCGATTTACAGTGTGAACGGGAAGGCTAATTTGCATATTGATCTTAAAAATTTGATTTTAATAAATATATGCTTAGTATTATTGATTTCTAATTGTTTGGTTTTATCTTATTGAATATGAGCAAAATCTCAGGAATAAATCTTAAAAGAATTCCATTAACAAGAAGAAATAACTGTAATATTATTCTTTACTTCCTATTTTAACTAGATCGTTAAATTAGGAAAATTTACCAATGAAAGACGGGAGTAAGGGAAAATGATGGAAGAGTTAGTTTCAAAGTTGTTCTATTTTTCAATCATACCCCCTCTGTTCCAAATCTTTTCATCTGCATTCTTATTCAGTTTCATTAGCCTTTCTAATTTAATGATATTTTATTATATTAAAAACTTAAATACTTGCACCCGGGGGATGCATATATTTGCTAGTATATATATATAATGGAGATTGTGTGTCTGTAACCGAAACTACGTCACTACAATCGTCACACTTCCCTTAGTTATTTACGTTATATTTTCAATGGTTATTAAATAATCCATGATTAATCTTAATTAGCAACTTATTTATAACACGGTCTCTAGAAAAGTCTAGATGAGATAGGTTTGCCTAAAAACAGCCCATATTAATGTGTTTAAATCATGTGATGTGTGATATATATCTAAGAAATAAATGTTTACATAATATATAGTTTGAGTAATTTGAATGTTAGTTTTAATAAAACCGTGTTCAATAGTTTCTTGGGTTTATCTTCATAATTTTTGCACGAAAAACAAGAACTGGTGATATTTAATTGGTATATATATATATAACTTCGTCGTTAATTGTTTTATTTTCATGTTTTATCCGGACATACATATATTCATAGATATATATATACACTAACTGTCCCCTATATATGTATAGATATAGATAGATTACTACATCAAAATAACATCAGTGATTGACATTGTCTTGAAAGTTTCTTGTATATGTACTTTTATGAAATATATGTACATAAAAAGCAATTCCCCTAATCTATTGTGAGGGACTTGTTTTTCCTACATCAAAGTTGGTTATTTCTGTGTCGGCACAACAAGAAGCTTTAACTGTTGCCTTTGTAGATTTCTACTAAAGAACATATTTCGTCGTGTCTTTTCTTTGCAGCTGTTTTCAAATGTACTTAGACAAGAAGAAACACTGATGTACGTACAAAAACCTATTGATAAAACATTTCTAAGGTCGATCTATCATCAACGAGATTAACTTATATACTGACAGCTCACTTCTCTCGGACAGGGTTAACATACATTTTACTGATTCTAGAGTTGTGCGGTTTGACAATTTCGTTTTCTCTCCTTGGTACCGCAATTTTTCGGTTAGGATCCGGTTTTTAATTTAGTATTTTTTCTTTCTAATAAAACCATTCATTCTATTGTTTAATAGTGATTAGTAGGTATGTGCAATTTTACTCTAGGGAAGTAATAAATTTGAAAACATTTTTTTTAGATTTTAAAACTGTTGAGAAATTTTCTATATAGGGTGCGTGCTAGATACCCGCTCCTATTTATAGACTCGGCGATAACCATGTGATCATACTCTTGGCCAATCGCTGGCAGTACTCTGCTGCTGATATAATACTTATACCGGCTGTACTGGCCATAAGTAAAAAAGTAAAGTCGTCGGGGCGGACTAATGTCGGTATCAGCCAGTCAGCGAGGGAGTCTATACCCTTTTCAATAGCGCTAGACAAAGGAGATTGTTTTAGCATCTGAGGTGGAGCGCCACACCTACCATCGGCTCCTTACTTTACCGCACAGATCCCTGTGCTACTCATACGCTGAGTTGGCGAGGACCGGTATCGAACTAGGAACCTTGTGGCTCCTAGCCGAACGCTCTACCAACTGAGCTATACTCATAATTGCTTTGACTTTCGTGGACGACGGACATTAAAGAATTGTCCAACTTTAATGAAATTTTCAGCACTTTATTCATTGATGACGTAATGTTATAATAGTTTATTTTGTTAAGAAAACATTAACATTAAAACGAACCTGGCAACTAATTTTTATTTTTTCGCTATTTTGTTTTGCTGACTTCATATGAAATAAAATCTCTAAGCGTCAAATCTATTTTTTGTCCATTTATTTTGTAAACAAATGATTTCACCTTTATTTTCTAAAGAATAGTCAATTAAATATTTTTATCATATTTTTTTCTAAATATTTTCCTCTTAGAATAATAAAATGATGCTAAAATTAATATTAAAAATCTGTAAGTCTTTTTAAAACGGGTTTTCTTGGAAATGGTAGTTCAGTAGTAAAAGAACTAAACCGAATGGTTTTGGTTTTATAGAATATTTCGGTACGAAACTGAAAACGAAAAACCGATATTTCGCTTAAACCGCACATTTCTAACTGAT
Organism: Doryteuthis pealeii; assembly: GCA_023376005.1. Lineage (NCBI taxonomy): Eukaryota > Metazoa > Mollusca > Cephalopoda > Myopsida > Loliginidae > Doryteuthis > Doryteuthis pealeii. The sequence goes on along the minus strand of CM042150.1, from coordinate 14,428,782 downwards.
TCTGCCTTTCTGGTCATCAGCAAATAACTGTAATACACTACTACTGTATATCATTATCCATTGGCTGAATTTTTAAGATGAGTTTTGTCTAGTTTGACACAATCCTAATTTTGCTTTGTTTCTATATCCATTTTTATAAAAGTTGTAGTTATAACATCTTTCCTCGTTTCCACCTTTAAGTAGTATATGTAGATACTGCATGTTATTATGAAAGTATACTTTCTAAATATTGTTTTGATAAAAAGGAAGTGAACTATTTGTAATATTACATATATGTACCACTACGTAAATCAGTAATATACATAGTGGTCATATATGTGCCACTACGTATCAGTAATATACATAGTGGTCATATATGTACTACGTACTAGTAATATATGTGCCACTACGTGTATATACATAATATATGTACACATAGTGGTCCTATAGTGGTCCTCAGTAATATACATAGTGGTCATATATGTGTAGTAATATACATAGTGGTCATATGTGCACTACGTACCTCATAGTGTCATATATGTACTAGTACCTCAGTATATATATAGTGGTCCATATATGTGCCACGACGTACCTCAGTAATATACATAGTTGTCCATATATGGACCACTACGTACCTCAGTAATATACATAGTGGTCCATATATGTACCACTATGTTAATCAGTAATATACATAGTGGTCCATAGATGTGCCACTACGTAAATCAGTAATATACACAGTGTTACATATATGTAACACTACGTACCTCATAATATGCATAGTGTTACTTATATGTACCACTAGGTACACCAGTATTATGCATAGTGTTACATATATGTACCACCACGTATATCAGTATTTTACATAGTTACATATATGTGCTACTATGTACATCAGTAATATACAGTATTACATATATCTACCACTACGTAAATAGTAATATACAGTGTTCATATATGTTCCACTAGGTACGCCAGTAATATACATAGTTTTACATATATTTCCACTAGGTTCATAACTAGGTACAGTAATATACATAGTGTTACATATATGTTCACTAGTACACCAGTAATATACATAGTGTTACATATATGTTCCACTAGGTAACAGTATATACATAGTGTTACATATATGTTCTAGTAATATACATAGTGTTACATATATGTTCCACTAGGTAAACAGTAATATACATAGTGTGTATCAGTATATGTACACTACGTAATCAGTAATATACATAGTGGTCCATATATGTGCACTACGTGTAATACATAGTGGTCATATATGTGCCACGTAAATCAGTAATATACATAGTGGTCCATATATGTGGTACTCAGTAATATACATAGTGGTCATATATGTGCCTATGTAAGTAACCCGAACCATAGTGGTCCATATATGTATCAGTGTGGTCCATATATGTATATCAGTAATATACATAGTGGTCATATATGTGCGTACCTAATATGCATAGTGTTACTTATATGTACCACTAGGTACACCAGTATTATGCATAGTGTTACATATATGTACCACCACGTATATCAGTATTTTACATAGTTACATATATGTGCTACTATGTACACCAGTAATATATAGTATTACATATATCTACCACTACTTAAATCAGTAATATAGAGTGTTACATATATGTCCCACTAGGTACACCAGTAATATACATAGTGTTACATATATGTGCCAGTAGGTACACCAGTATTATACATAGTGTTACATATATGTTCCACTAGGTAAACCAGTAATATACATAGTGTTACATATATGTTCCACTAGGTAAACCAGTAATATACATAGTGGTCCATATATGTGCCACTACGTAAATCAGTAATATGCATAGTATTACATATATGTGCCACTAGGTACCTCATAATATACATAGTGTTACTTATATGTACCACAACATACATCAGTATTATACATAGTTACATACATGTGCTACTATGTACACCAGTAATATACATAATATACGCCATGTATGTACCAATTTATAGTCAGCGTGTTGAGGTAACATTTCGAGTCGACAAAAAACCTTTTATTATTTCTTCAAAATTTTCCCATTTCTAGTACACATATGTGCCACTACATACATCAATCAACAAAAAAACATTTTTTCTTATTTCTATATTTTCCTATTGTTTCCTTTAAACACGATTTCGGTCATGGTTACATTTCTTTCTGTCAAGTAGAATTATCTCGACGTAGTTGTATAGATAGTTTACCAAAACTTACATATATTCTTAAACATTTTATGCATAGAGAAATAACACGATAGTTTTCAGATATTCCATCACTGTTTAAAATTTCTTTAAGCAAATCACAATGAGGCGTAAAAGTGTTGCCTTTCATATTGCATATTGCTCTGTTGACCAAAGGACAAACAATAGAAATAAACATTGCTGCATTATGTTACAGTACAAGTTTTTTTTCTTTATTTTTAGGAGAAATATTGAAATTCATAGACTGACTTATTTCAAGAGAAAGCAAATACGTACGTTGTTAAAAAAATCGATGTACAGTGTGGTCTAAAAGTCTTGTCAACTTTACATATTGTTTTACAAAGTTGACTGTAATTGAATACAGGCTCTGCACTAACAAACAGACCACAACCATGTGTTGGACATATATGGATCAAACTATTAACACTAAATCCAGTATATTTTGAAATATACAAATGCTGGACATTTGTAAGTAGAATTTCAATGCTATTTCTATGTATATCTAAATTTTTTGTTATCTTCGAATATAAAGCAAATCTTCATAATTTTTACACAAAATGCATGAACCGGTGATATTTAATATGCATATATATATATATATATATATATATATATTTACTACGTTATTACTCGTATTATTTTCGTAGTTTTATCCGGACATACATATATTCATAGATATATACATACCAACTGTCCTTTATATATGTATAGGTATAGATAGATTATTACATCAAGATAGCGTCAGTGATTGACAGCAATGTCTAGAATGTTTATTGTATATGTACTTATATCAAATATATATAAATAAAATACCATTTCTCCTAATCTATTGTGTGGGACTTGATTTTCCTACATCAAAGCTGGTTATATTTTATATATAATATATAAGTTATGCAATTATTTTGCCTCTAAAAAAACTTTAGAAATTAAATTAGACTTCCGGGTTGTAATTATGTTACCTCTTTAAAAATGGTACTTTGCGACGGTGAAGTTAGCTTGGTTGTGATACAAGGCCAGAAGCTTCTGGCAACTATTGAGAATCGAACTCACCAAGAAAAACATTAAATTAACTTGATAACCCTTATACCACATGAGGTACCCAACTAATGTTTCTAAGAAGAAAAGAAAACTGAGAATGTATAAGGCGACGAGTATCTAAACGACCTCCACCATGGTTGTCCAAGTAAAATCTGCAGAATGGACAATTGTTAGTATCAGTCGGACATCGAGGGAGTCTATCTCCTTTTCACCAGCGCTAGACTAAAGAGATTATTTTTGCGTCTCGGGTGGAGAGCTATTCCAATCATTAGCATTATACTGTACCACATAGATTTACGCTGTTCTACTCATGCGCTTAGCTGGCGATGACCAGGATCGAACTCAGAACCTTGTGGTTTCCGGCGGATATTCAACCGGCTGAGCTTTCCATCATTTGTGATATTCTTATTTCAAATGTTTATGCTGCTTTTGATTTGATAGTTGTATGCATCAATAAGATAAGTCTATAACAATAATTACGGTTTAGCTCAGTCGGTAGAGCACCCGCCAAGGAATCACAATGTTCGTAGTTCGATACCGGTCCCCACCAATTCAGCACATATAAGTAGCACATATTTACCCTGTAGTAAAGCAGGGAGCTGACAGTAGGTGTGGTACTCCAGCTAACCAAACTTTCCCTGGTCTAGCGCTAGCAAAAAGGAGATAAGACTCCATCGCTGTCTAGCTGATACCGACAATAGGTCACTCCGTCAACTTTTTTTTTACTTATAACAATAATTAATACGTCTATCCTATGATATTTGGTGTCTGGAATTTTAAATCCAAATGTAACATCTCTTACAGGACGGGCAGAAATATTGGGGAAAGAAGGGTTAAAGTACAAAGAAACTATTCAGAAATTTGACTTGGAAGCGTTAACCCCCATAATTTCTCTAAGATTCCTTCCAAGCCCATCACACAAGCAACCATTTTGAAGACAGGTCACTTCTTACCTGCCTATGTTACCAACCACTTTGACATATACACAACCTACAGCATTACCTTTTAAGTTTATCTCACATGGCTTGGCCAACACGCCGGGGAATAATGGTAGAAATAAAATAAAAAATCCCAGCGAATATCAAACCGGGTAAGATGAACAAATCGAGACATCTGTGGTTACTTGTTTTCGAGCGAAAGGCCATTACACGTTTTAAGTACGTTCCGATCTGGCATTGTGCGGAGAATCGTTCTGTCAGTAATGCTTTGACTTTCGTACTGGCACTGATGACATTCGAAACACTGGTCAGCATCATGTTAGGGAAGAACCATCTCTTAGCCACAAAGGTTGGCCGTATTTTGTGGCAAGCCAAACGAACGGCATTAAATGCTAGAATGGCTATTGAGAAAAAACAAGTAATGGTCGATATCCTCTGTGCATCCGAACGTAAATGTAAACTTTAGAAACAAATTTCACTCATCAAATGGTGCATTAATATCATGTTATATTTGATTTGTTTTATGGAGGCGTTAGTGTAATGGTTAGTCGTAGGAAAGGACTCGTCGACCCGAGTTCAAATCCTGGACAAGGCTGTTTGCATTTCACATAACGCTAATACACTTGAGAAAGGTATGAATTCAACTACCCCCTCCAGTTATGGGTAATTTGTATATCGGAATAGCCCATTTAACCATAACTATGTAAACAGTCTCTGAGAAGGAAAACTCTGAATTCAAACCTGTTAAATTCCACTTAAGTAATTAACCTTGTGTCGCATCCTACTCGTGCAGAGGGATTGGTAAATATATATATAAAAAATTAAAGTTGTCGAGGTGGCCTAAAGTCGGTATCAGGCAGACAGTGAGGGAATCTATCCACTTTTCACTAGCGCTAGACAAGGAGATTGTTTTTAGCGTCTAAGTCGGAGCGCCACACCTACCATCAGCGCCTCACTTTACCGCACATATCCCTGTGCTAATAATACGCTGTTTGCGTGGACCGGTAACGAACCAGTAACCTTGAGGTTCCCAGCTGAACACTCTACCGACCGAGAACTATTTTTCCACAAAAATCAAAAGGGTCATTTATACAACATTGTTACGTTTTTAAATGCCATCTTTGGCCAGTTGAAAAGGGCTTAGAGTAAGTAAGTCCTGAGTTATGGAATCCTTTGGTAAGCGTATAAGTCCTATCCTGCGTATAAGTCCTATCCTGTGTATTGTTAAAGGTCCAGTGATTTAATCCTATGTCCGTCGTCCACGAAGGTCGCAGTAGTTATGAGTAGGTATCGCCAGAACTGCCGGTATAAGTATTATATCAGCAGCAGAGTACAGCCAGCGATTGGCCAAGAGTATGATCACATAGTTAACGCCGTCTATAAATAAAAGCGGGCGTCTAGCCCACACCTTATATCCCAAAACAGGGGGCACCTCGCGTGGTGTAATGGTTAGCAAGCTAGATTAGCAGACCATTGTTAGTGAGTTCGATCCTCACTGGGTGCCTCATACTTCTGGCCTTGTGCCACATCTAAGCTCAGCTTAGTAAATAACTATATCCCAAAACAGGCAACAAACATATGTTTTTGAATCTTCCAAGCCTATCTTATTTCCAAGCCTAACCTTACCTTCACATCGATCCAATGTATCCTACATAGTTTATACTTTAACAATAGGCAATAAGTTCACTGGTTTTTGGGGGACGATCATATAATTACCCTAAAATCATCTGCAAAATCTTGTGTCACATCATGCTCGTGCGGAGAAGTTTTTTTTATATACATATATATAGTTTTGTACAAAATATGTCCACAACGTGACGTGTGGTTTTAAGCAAATATATCAGTAATTTCAGAAAGTTGGTATTATTTCGTAATCTAATCACTTGAAAAATTCCCCTTTAAACATGTAAAATTTTAACATTGTGTAGAAACTCAGTTTTTTGTTTAAGGTTTCCTTTCAGGTATAAAATGCCGTTCACTGGTAAAGAAAAATAGTTAACTAGAATTGGTCAAGTTATTACATTACAAAATGTATGCATTTTTTGTGAAAATACCCGGAATATATAAATTAATACAGAATTTTGCTATATTTATAAATAAATAGTGCTCAATATCGATTATAGAAAATACGTAGATCTAGATTAGTGTATCATATAGACGTTCCTATGTTAATATAGCATATAAAAGTGTATGTTGATGGTGGAATCCTCGCCTATGCAATCATCTGAGAAGGCTCTTGAGATATATATATATATATATATATATATATATATATATATATATATATATATATATATATATATTAAATATATTTTTTTTTTAGAATATGTGCTTGATTGAAGTTATACCTAATTTGAAAATTAATTAGTTGATAATTAATGAATTAGGCAAATATATCTGTTTAAATGTAAGGCGTAAACAAATCGAGAAAAAGTCGATCTCTGTACGTACATTTCGGCATACTATGCCTCATCAGCAGAGTTATAGACGGGAAGCTGCTTTCACAATACAAAGCAGATATATTCGCCTAAGTCACTATCAACTAATTAATTTTCAAATTAGGTATGACTTCAATTAACCTCATATTATCCCAAAAATTGTCGGTTATCGCCATCTCAAACAAACTGTTTGCTTACTCTCATATATATATATATAGAATACCAAGGCCGACGAAAATACCCCGGGCATTGTCAAGATTGCTCCCCTCTAATCAGCCTGGCCGAAAGGAACTAATTTCTCCTCAAAGGCCAATACGCCTGCGCAATGGGAGAGGGGGGGAGGAAGGGGAGATGTAGAATACTGATAATTGTTATTCTGTGTTACTTTCACCCTTAGCCAGGATTGAACCTGCAGTCTGGAAATGACTGTTACAGATTGTTAACTATTGGACAGTAGAACAGTCAAACACCTCCTCAGCTTAATGGACTCTTCCTGGCAGCAGTGGCAGGAATTATTTAAGCTGTTATAGTGGGTTCATTAATGAACTAGTAACCTTCATGTTAGGCTTGGCCAGTCAAACCAATTGTTGACTGTCTAACTGACTGACTTCAATAATATATATATATATATATATATATATATATATATATATATATATATAAAGTTTTCTTTTGCGAAAAAGGACATTTTTTTAAGACTTGAAATGGTAATATTAAGATTTGATGGTATACAGAGAAGATTGAGAAAACTAATAAAAATAGTAAAAGATTTTAGATGGATATATTGCAGAGATTAGAATTATCTACTCTACTAGAAAGAACATTGAGTGGATCTTATTGAAACGTCTTAAATAATTGATGGGTTCCTAATTATAGTAGACATTTTAAATATTCTTCTGTGAACTGGAAAGCAAAATTTTGAAATCTGCCTTGCAATAAGTCAATTAACTAACTTATTTTTTTATATTTTTTTTATAAAGTAATATATTTTTGGAACAGATTAAATTAACAAAAATGATCAATTGAATTAATGACTTCAGAAAAATAGGTAAGAAAAATAATTTAAGAGTAATTTTTTTTGGGGGGAACTATCCGATGAATTACTTGACAGAATCTGATCTGTATGTAGATATTGTATATGTTTTGTACACACACACACACATGTATGTATATATATATATATATATATATGGGGGGGGGGAGTAAAAAGTATCGAGGTTTTTGTACTTTTTGTCACACCTTGTATTCTGGAAAAAATGAACGTTCCATTCATTGTTCTTTTCTATCTTGGTAAATACAGCTTCAATCTCGATACTTTTGACACGCATTAATCCCACTTTGGTTGAGTTCTCTAAATAGGGATTTAATTGTAAAATTCACCATTTTGGTGTGTAGCTAGCCCTCACTTTGTTTACAAAGTTAGAGGACTAGTGAATTAATTTCCGCTTAGAAATGTATCAATTAAATATTCTCCTATATTTGACAGCCGCTAATGGCCGCATAGGCAAGAGACTTGGCAGTCGAAAATTCATTCAGGTCTCAATCCCGGCTAGAGGTAGCTGTTAAAGTGTAGCCACACTGATGTGAGTTGAAACCTTGAAACACGTGTCTGTGGATACTCCAAAACCCGTTAGTGCTCTATAGGGGTGACTTAAATTCACTTTCACTGCTAGCATAAAGCAATGATTGTCTGTTTACAGACTGGATCTCTCTGGTGATCGTAAATTATGTAAACAAATGTATTTAATAATTTAAACACCACCCCTTTACGGCAGCTGTTAAATTCCCGAGAGGTTAACGAATCGGGCGGACGAAAAATCAGTCGGGTTCCGTCCTGGTTAACGTTCCATTCATTGTTCTTTTCTATCTTGGTAAATACAGCTTCAATCTCAATACTTTTGACACACATTACTCCCACTTTGGTTGAGTTATCTAAATAGGAATTTAATTGTAAAATTCACCGTTCTGGCGTGTAGCTAACCCTCACTTTGTTTACAAAGTTAGAGGACTCTAGTGAATACATTTCCGTGTCTAGCCACACTGAAGAGACGTGAAACTCGGTGTCCGTGAATGACTTATATAAATGTGTGTGTAGCTTGATAAAAGCAAAAAAAAATTAGATTAAAATAATTACAAAATCCGATTTCAGTAATTTCATTTTCCACTCGTCAAAATATAAGATTTTTTTTATCAATCCTTTGTTGCTTTATTTAAGTGGAAAAATGATAAAGTCAGTGAATAAACAAAGGCCGAGGCCTGGGCTTTAAATATCGGGTCAAATAAATTAAGCTCTAAAATACATGCGGTGTTATAGTTTCTTTATTCCCCACTGATAGAATGTGTTAGTCTATCTATAATCGTTAGACTTGAACGAAAGTTTTTTCCCGTATCACAACTTATACAAACAGCTAGTAACACTATAACACCGGGAACCATAATGCTATTTATACTAGCAAAGAGTTTTTGCTTATTTTCCCTCCTGTGTATTTGTAAATTTAAACAGTAGAAAATGTTGTTTTCGTTTTTTCCACGGATTTAACCTTTTGCATGAATAGAACGAAAAACAAAGCAATGAGACTGAGGTGTTTTCTAGCTGAAACCACTTGGGATATTTGATGAGGAAAGATATATGAACACTGAGAGTAATGTGTATTTAAAGTATCGCTTTTGTTAATACAGGGCGCGGAGCAAACACTGTTTTCAACTAAGGTAACTGTGAGGTTATTTGTTTTCTCCATTGTACGTTATCTATTTATAAGTCGGTAGAGCATCCGGCTCGGAACTGCAAGGTTCCGGGTTCAATACCGGTCCTCACCAACTCAGCGTATGAATAGCAAAGAGATATATGCGGAAATGTGGGGAGCTGACGGTAGGTGCAACACTCCACCTCAGACGCAATAACAATCTCCTTGGTCTATCTCTAGTGAAAAGGGGATAGACTCCCTTGCTGTCTGGCTGATACCGAAAATAGGCTACTACGTTGATTTTACATAAGTTATCTGTTTACTTGTGAAATAATCACTTCAGTAAGCTAATTCGTTATTTTATTTATTTTTTGACGTTTGTTAATGTAACAGGTTAAGGATATATTACTGGATGTTACGGCATGTCAACCCCTCTTCGGTTATTTTATGCCAAACATATTTTGTTTTATTCATTTTTGATAGGTATTGAATAGTTTTAAACTAATTTATAAACACATTTCATTTTTTCTACTTAACCCATAGATGGGATCATAACAGGTACTGTCACTCCATATTAGGGTAAACCTGGGAGTAATGCCTATAAAGGAGTGCTCCACACTCACCAGAGCTCCAGAAATAGAACTTCACAATTACATGCAGTTTAATGTCATACCCAGGACACGCAATTGGTTACGTCTAGTCCAACATTAATTGAAGTTGGTTTCTGGTTCTTCGCAACCCTTTGTCTAGTAGCTTCCGCTATTGGACCGGTAACAAACTAAATAACAGCGTAATCCCAGGGGACCATTTCCCCAGGCAACACCTATTCCCTTCATTTAAAGTGGTAGGGCTGGGTTTATTTTCCACCTTAACCGAGGAATGCATAAGGGAGCAACGTATTTTTGTACTATTCATCGTATGAGTTTTGGTTTGTGAGTAGTCCACACGTTAATCTTCCTCATGTCCAACTGACATGATGGGGTGTCAGTAAATATCATTAGCTTTTGCTGACCACTGATTGTTAGATACCCACTCTCGATGTAAGTTCCCCTTTCCCCATGAGGAAAACCAATGTTTTTCTTGCAACATTCTCGGTTTGTTGAGAGTAAAGCAATAATCGAAACCAATAGCACAAAGTAATTATTTATTTAACCCGGTTTTGTTAAAACCAGTATGCCAATTATTCACACCATTTACTATGTAAACTTTTATTTCGTGATATATAAAACACATTGCAATAATTTAAACGTATCAATGACATGGGTTGTTTTGAGGAAAACCTGACTCAGCTAGACTTTGAGACCTCGTCAATAAATAAGATACTAAGTAAGATAAAATAATGATTATTTAATCACTGAGTATCTAAAGTAAATAATTCGGGGAATTATGGCCTCGGTGGTGACATAGTTTCGGTTACAGGCATACACATAATCTCCATCATAATAAGACTAAAAAAAATCCTCCGGATCGAGTAAAAATTATTTTTTAAATATACATTCTTAGTTGGGTGGGAGTTAATAATTCACGGTTAGAGGGTTTGTATCATAAATAAGTAAAGTCATCAAATTTATTAAAGGGAAAAAAAATGAAATATAAACATAGTTCGGTCCTCCTCAAATAAAATAGTGCGTGCCTCCATTAATTATTAAATAAATATATATTTTGAATATTTTACTCCTAAGTCTTACACAAAATCGTGGATAAGTATTTGTTTAAAGTTTTTGGTTAATCTCTTGTTTCTGAAAAGAGGTCGATAGTAAAAAAAAAAATTAAAAATTTTTTTTTTAACTGATTACAGGGTTCTTTATTATATGTATTGACGATTTGAGGTATTGTGACGTAAGCAGTGACATAGTTTCGATTACAGGCAAACGGAATCTCCATTATTAATAGACTAGCAACAAACAAAATCTCTCCGGGCAGGGTAAAAATAATTTTTTGAAAGATATTGTATGAGGGGAGGGGAATTAAACAAATGAAATAAAATGTTTAACTTTATCTTTAATTAAGTACTTTAAAAAGCATCATATTCACTCCACTCCAATTTATTTTGTTTTACGACAGTAGGGACCTCCAAAACGTTTCTAAAAATTAAGATCTAATATTTAGATTCTTAACAGAAAAAATTAAAAATCATACGAGTAAAATGTATAAAAAAACAAATAAATAAATAAAAAAAATAAGAGGTGTCCGCCTTAGTAAAAAAACAAACTTTCCCCTAATATATTTTCGAAAAAAAAAAAGGTGAATAAGTATAGACATTTTCGTGAAAATTTAGTTGATTTTTCATAGAATTTTAATATTTCTATATAGTAATGATATCGACTAAAAATTAAATACTCATGGATATAATTACTTAATTCCTAAAATGAACCTCCGATCAATTGGCTGGATACGTCAAACCCTAGCACCAATATGATTGTCCCAACCGTATTGCTCTTATCGCAAGCCCTAACCCTTTTAATCATATGGGTGCTAGAAGGTGTAGGCTGAGGATCTACATGTCCTGGAAATGACATTAAACTTTATCTGATGGTGAGGTTCCATTTTGGAGGTCTGGAGAATGTGGAGCACCCCTTCATCACCATTGCTCCCTGGTTGACTCTGACCCGGTGTGGTAGTATCTGTTAGGGTCCCATCTATGGTCTAAATAAAAAAAAACATGAGTTTATAAAGAAATTGAGTATCCATTAAGAATGAAATTATTTCAAAACTTTTTCGGCATCAAATTGACCTGAGGTTGATATGCCATAAAACAAATCAAACCAAATCCTGAAATGACTGAGACGCAAGCAGTGACGTAGTTACGGTTACAAAAAGATTCCGAATCTCCATTATTAATAGATATAAAAGGTAACATGATATTTATTTAAAAAAAAACAAGCTGAAATTTAAATAGTCAGCAGACGAGGTTCATTTACACTTAGAAAACGTCTGCTCCATTTTCGTGCTATTAACACGTCTCACAGACCTCGCTTTATTTTATTTGACTTTTTTTCATGGATTGTTCGTTTCATTCTTTTCAACTTTTAAATTGCATAGTTAATTGATGCTACTGCACAATTCCCCAGTTGAAAACGAGCGCAGTTGCTATGAGCGATGGATTTCAATGATTAGATGACTAAAAAAAAAAAAATTCACCCTCTGCAATCACGAAAAAATATATCTTCTTTAAGTTTGTTCTTATCTTTATCGTTTATTCAATTTCAATAGTGAATTTTTTCCAGCATCACAGTCACAGTCGAATTATTCAATTCCATTGTGTCTCAGTGTGTATGTGTGTGTGTCTCCCCCTTCCCCCCTGTTTCCCCTCACTTATATGAGGATAGATATATCCTAGCATATGTGTGTGTGTAATATATAAAGGTTATAGAAATAAATGTACTGTGGTTTTTAACCATGAGTGAGTTGTACAATTAATACTTCGACTGGATTAATACTAAAAAATACGGTTGACTTACCGATTTCGTCTAATCTATAGTGTGTTAATTCAAATTTATATAACATCTAGTCCTTCTTTGACTTCCGGTTCAGAATGTATGGTAACTAATATTGAAAATATTTTTGAAGTAAATGGATTTTAATTAGAATTTAATTTGGATAATTATAACAAAATAAAAATAAAACGTAGTATGATTTAAATCCATGGAGATTCCCTTATCGATATTAATTATTATAACGGATTGGATAATGCGTAAGTTGTAGAGTCGTTGGTAACTGAATTCTGTTGATTGATGGAAGTGGGTAGGTATTAGTGTAATTTTACTTGTAAACATTTTTGTGGTATTTTGTGCGATTGGTGTTTATATATATATATATATATATATATATATATAGATATATATATATAAAAGGATATGAAAACACAATATTTTTCAAATTAATATATTTTATCTCATTTTCATAGCTAATATTGAATAATATTTCGATGAGTACGGATTAAAAACATTCTCTGGTGAGGATTTTTTATAAATCAAATTTATTGTTCAATATTAGCTATGAAAATGAAACGAAATATATTCATTTCAACAATATTGTGGGTTTTGATACCCTTTTATCTATACATATACCGTCGGATTCATTTCCTTACTCTTAACTTTATATATATATTATATATGGTATTTGTGGAAAAAAAGTGACTTACCGGTGAAAATGGTCACAGTGTTTAGTTGATTCAAGTTTCACAATAAGGCAGCGATATAACAAATATAAAGTGCTCAATACGTTAGTAGAGCAAAACCGTTTATCACACAAAAACACACACACACACGTGTAATCGACTGCTATTAATCAATATCTTGATTAATCCAGTAGATTTATCCCTGGAGATCCTTATGGTGAAACACGAGTAGGTTAATACCGTGTACCTTTATGTTATATATATATATGTGTGTGTGTGTGTGTATCTCTTCAACGTTTTCTTTTAGCGTAGTATTATGACAGTAATTTATATATATATATATATATATATATATATATATATAGTAAAGAAATAACAAAAGACTTAGAGGATTAGCATTCTAGTCTATTTCAGGGAGCTTAGACAAAGGCTCTAACTCTCCCGACTCATCAGATGTACCGCAAAATATTTGCTTATATATTTACTCTCAGACTCTAACATTAAGAACACACATTGAGCTCTCAACCTGCGACAGGTTTTTTAAATAAAACTGTTGTGTCGTAAGGAAGATTTCTTCCCTAGACTTTTTGATTATATATATATATATATATATATATATATATAGAGAGAGAGAGAGATCTCAGTTTGACTAAGAGGAATGCCCATTGTTTAATGGAAACAAATTTCAATATGACCACGTAAGATTATATATTTATTCCTGTACTTTGTTTTTACGTAAGCCTTTTCCAAAGATATCAGTGTCGATTTCAAACTATACATCGAATGATTTAGACAAGCAGACATACATGCACTCAAGCACGGATACGCACAGGTGTATGCATATGTTTATCAATGAGCGTACTTAATTTTCCTATTCTTTTCTCTTAGAGATCCTCCATTTTTATTTCTTCATTTCCACCCACTCATTTCATATCAGCCTTGTATATTCTTCTGCTGACGCTAATTTAAACATTCCATCTTCTGTTCATTTCGAATCTTCGTGTCGTTATCCTGACTTTAATTAGCTTTTCCTAAACTCTAGTGGGATTCCATGACAAAACCCACGACGTGTGATTAGCAACAGCTGAATTATCGTCTTCTCGACTCTTTATGGCACTAAATTTGCTTTGCGAGCAGCAAAATGTACAAGAACTCTTGTCGAGAAACAAGCTTCAAGTTGAATTGATTTTCATTCTTTTATTTTTTTTATTTTTTAAGTTAACCGTTCAAGTTAGAAGGCTGTCTGCCTAACCGATTTGCCGTGCCTGTCGGTAATCTTTGTTAAATTGAAAATCAGTTCAAGGTGAAATAATTTACAAATACCTCTAAATGAAGGTATACAAACAATAACAATACGTAATGAAATAAAAAAAAATCTAAGAAATTAAAGACACCAATTTATAAGGAATTTCTTGCAATTATTTGGAGTAATTATGAACTACAAGGTGGTGGTTCTAACGTAACCCTCTTTCCTATCTTAAAAATCTTAAATATATCTGAATCATTATTTTTACAAAGAACACATATAATATAGTTTTATTTAAAATTCTATATAGGCACAAGTATTCGCCTCAAGCCCCTCGGTAATCACATCAATGATTCTTCCCAGGAACTCTTATTAAGAAGTGAAAAAATATAACTGCATATAAAAAAATATAAATAGTTTAAAATAGTGAGTTACTTTTCATAGTTTAAAATAGTGAGTTACTTTTCATAGTGTACCGTTGTGGTATCTTTTCACGGTACCAAAATGATATAAGTAACGTTGTCCTTTTTTTCGAGCGCTACTACGATAACTGTAAGGTGGCAGCGGCGTAAATTGTATAGCTGGTCTCGTCCACGTGCCTCAAAATTCACAGTACTAAAATGGTGTTGACAGAAATTATAACACGAGAAATATGTCGTCACAACTGCTAGCCTTTATTTCCAGGGTAGGTTCGTCTCGTGTGCTGTAAGAAAATCAATTCAACTTGAAGCTTGTTTCTCGACAAGAGAGGAGGAAAGGCAAAGAGAGAGAGAACACTACTTGATTACTGGGACCCCATACTAGCCACTAGAGGCCCGATCCGTACCCTACGACAGCGGAAGGCAAAAATAGACCGATACATTTCTTCGTTGTTCCACGTCACCACCGACTTCCGGTCAACACCCGACTTCCGGTTGCGGTCAACACCCGACTTCCGGTTGACACTCAATTCTCAGTTCGGGGTCACGCTACGGTCAAATCATCGTTCATCCTGTTTTGAGTCATCACTATTTTTTAAACCTTTATCATCTCTTATTTATTTATTTCTTCCTCCCCCTTCCATTAGTAGTCCTAGCTCACAAAAGTCAGGATAATATACCCATCTTGCAACAATAGTTTAAAATAGTGAGTTAGTTTTCATAGTTTAAAATGATAGCGAGTTAGTTTTCATAGTTTAAAATGATAGCGAGTTGGTTTTCGAGTTGATAGCGAGTTGGTTTTCATCGAGTTGGTTTCATAGTTTAAAATGATAGCGAGTTGTTTCTATATAATCGACGATTACACTGGCCTTTGATGTTTTCAGGGTCGAATATAGCTGATTTTTAGGCAGTTTTTTTTTTATACCAATGTTTTCTAATAAGATCATTTTTTTTACTTTAACTCTTAATTGAAATGTATAGAACAGTATTATAACTCTTTTTATTTGTGATAAGAGTCCACAGATTTTTGAATTATAATCTGTCCTGAAGTTTTCAAACACATCTTAAAAACCAGACCTGACCATATAATGAATGGTATTTTTGAATTCGGCCTAAAATGCCGATCATATATCACTTGGTAAACATTTGACCTTTGGCCATTTATTTAAACGCAGGCCAGTTTTCTAAATAAACCCTATTTTTTGACCATTCATCTTTTTGAAGAGTCCGTATTAACGTGACTGTGTCGTTACTGGTTTGGTCACGAAGGTTTTCTAGCATTACCTATCACTTGTATAAGTCATATAAATATATTACTTATTTCTCCGATCAATTGTACTCTGTCATATTGTTGATTCATTTGTACTATATTATTATGTGTAATAGTTGACGGAATTTTTTTTTATGGGACATCTTACCATTATTATTAATTTAACGGTAATAATTTTCACCATTTTCTTCGAAGTTTGGCTCACAATGGACAGCACAAACAAATAGGTTCAAGCCGAATTAGTCGAGAAACTGATTTGTTTTATTTATTTCCTGTATTCCTTTGTTTGACTCTCGTCCCTCTCTCTTTACCTTTTCTCTCTCTCCTTCTCTCTCTCTCTCTCCTTCTCTCTCCCTCTCCTTCTCTCTCTCCCTCTCTTCTCTCTCTCTCCCTCTCTCTCTCTCCTCTCCTTCTCTCTCCACCTCTCCTTCTCTCTCCACCTCTCTTCCTTCTCCTCTCTCACCTCTCCTTCTCTCTCCACCTCTCCTTCCTCTCCACCTCTCCTTCCTCTCTCTCTTCTCCCCTCCTCTCTATCTCTCTCTGACTTCTCTCTTTCTCCTCTGACTTTCTCTCTTTCTCTCTCTGACTTTCTCTCTTTCTCTCTCTGACTTTCTCTCTTCTCTCTCTCTCTCTCTCTCTCTTCTCTCTCTTTCTCTCTCTTACTTCTCTCTTTCTCTCTCTTCTCTCTTTCTCTCTCTTACTTTCTCTCACTCTCTCTTTCTCTCACTTTCTCTCTTCTCCTCTCTCTTCTCTCTCTCTCTCTCTCTCTCTCTCTCTCTCTCTCTCTCTATATATATATATATATATATATATATATATATATATATATATATATATATATATATATATATCCGTTTTTCTCCGTCATTCCCACTCTCTCTTCTCTCTGTCATTTACGCTGACTCTCTCTCATACACGCACACACACACACACACACACAACACACACACATATATATATATATATATATATATATATATATATATATATATATATATATATATATAATGAGAGATAGGTTAAAAACAAATATTTTGATGTCGAATGTTCATGCGTACTCATTGATATTTCGTGTGTCTGAATTTCTCCTTGTAAAGGTGTCATTATCTATTACTGGGGAGGGGAGGAGGGGGTCTTGGTATATTAACTACATCATCCATCGAGGATAAAATAACAGAGACCGATCAATCACTCAAGAAAAGGATCGATATGTTATGAAGACGTGATTATATCTTAGTGTGGAGAACCGGTCATAAACCACAATGCTTTCCCTGTGCAGTCATCACATCGTATTGTGTTGATAGTGTGATTTAGATCACTTCATATTCAGGGACCAAGATCAGTCGAATGTAGATTCATCAGAAAAAGGCTCACACACAAACAGTTACAAAGAAATCCCAAAGACAATGTATTGACTCGAATGAACACAACTTCTAATTCGTGTGCATATATATATATATATATATATATATATATATATATAATATATATATATGTTGTGTGTATCAAGAAGTATCGAGATTGTTTGTACTTTTTGACACCTAGTATCTGAAAAAAAATAACATTATATTTATTTTTTCAGAATAAAAGTGTAAAAAAGTACTAAGGTTAAGCTGTATTTACCAAGATAGAAATCGAGAATAAATGGAACCTTTTTTCACAATTAAGGTGTCAAAAAATACAAAAAATCTCGATATTTTAACCACCTATATATATATATTATATATATATTGTGTATATATATGTGTGTGTCTGTATGTATATGTCGTGTGGTGTAATATATGTGTATATATATGTGTATATATATGTGTGTGTGTGTGTGTGTGTGTGTTATATATGTGTGTGTGTGTATATATATGTTGTGTGTGTATATATAGTGTGTGTGTATGTGTGTGTTGTATGTGTGTGTCTGTATATATATGTGTATGTGTGTGTCTGTATATATGTGTGTATGGTGTGTGTCTGTATATGTATGTGTGTATATGTATGTGTGTGTCTGTATATGTATGTGTGTATATGTATGTGTGTCTGTATATGTATTGTATATGTATGTGTGTGTCTGTATATGTATGTGTGTGTATGTGTGTATATATATGTGTGTGTGTGTTGTATGTGTGTGTATATTGAAATGGGCTTAAAATACGCTATACCCACAGTAGAGAGGCTAGACCTACTCAAAAACAGGGTATCCTCTGTTTGACAAACTATATCTAATGATGATCCTACAGTTCTTGAGATCAGAATAATAGGAGAACCCCCGCATTTTCATGATTAACTTTGATCTAGAGTACCGATTAGGGTCTCAACTGTGGGTCAAATAAACCTGATTAAAATCATTCGTATTCAATAGGATCGTGTGAAAGAAAAAATGAAAATAGCTGAAGCCCTGTTGGCTGGGGTTTTAGAATAAGTCGACTGCACCTCTGCAGATGGTTCCCCCCCCCCCAATGTGGCCCACCTGTTGGCCGTGGGTGGTGATCCGTGATGCTGAAAAACAGAATCTATTCCTCCCAGATCCACTCTGACGCTGAGTGGTATTAGGGTCCCATATATGGGTATAATACAAAAAAGAAAATGAGTTTGAAAATGCTGAATACCCATCAGGAATGACTAAAGCAAAATATGTTGGCATAAAATTACCCAACACGGGATGGCATGCAGTAAAATCCAACCACCCAATCAGCCATTGTGCAAGATGAGTAGAAACACCTGCATTTGTTTTTCTATTGTTCTACGAGCATCTTTCTGTTTTGGAACCACCTGGCATTGTTGTCGACGTTATTCCCAATGCATCGAAGCAAATACAGTTCTATACACAGTTCTCTGATCATAATCCACTTATTAGCGCAGATGGGTCGCTTGACACGTTCTTCGTTTCGTGCTCTGACAACTGTGCAAGGCCGCACATAATCTGGCTTGTCACTCAGAGTTATTGCTATACTAATGGAATGTATTACTTCTGACTGTGCTTGCATCAACTGTTTTGTTTCCGTCAATGTTCAACAGGCGTTGATGAATATCAATGGATGAAAACTTTTTTATTTCTTTTTTTTTTCGCATAACCATTACACCACACGCCTCCTTTTACGCTTCATAGAGTTTGTGGCTTACCTTTTTTATTCCGGCTCCTGTCGGTGCGGCGTTAGAATACACCGAATGCACCTCAATGGGGCCACCTGTTGGTCGTAGATGGCGACTCGTGATGCTTAAGGATGGAACCTAGGTGGCTGAGCAGCCAATAACATGCAACACTCCACTTTGGCCGTTTCTTGGGCTAGACGGGCGGTCGTAGAGGCCGCCTCCGATCAATCGGCTGGTCACGTCAAGCCCTAGCACCTATATGATTACCCCTACCCTATTGCTCTTATGGCAAGCCCCAACTCTTTTTATAATATGGGTGCTAGAAGGCGGTAGCTGAGGGTCTATATGTACTGGGAATGACGTTAAACTCTGTCTGATTGCGAGGTTCCAGTTTTAGATGTCTGGTGAATTTGGAGCATCCCTTCATCCCTATTGTTCCCTGGTCTACTCTGACCCGGAGTGGTAGTATCTGTTAGTGTCTCATTTATCGGTTAAATAGAAAAACATGAGTTTATAAAAAAATTGCGTATCCATTAAAAAAAAAATAATTTCAAAACTTTGTCGGCATTAAATGACCCACTGAGGTTGATATGCCGTAAAACAAAGCAAACCAAACTTTGTGTGTGTAGGATAGAGGGAGAGACATTTTCTTTCATTAGATATCTTGACGGTCGTAGTCGGCAAACTAGGAGATTATAAGTAGAAATTGTCCCAAATGACAACAAGTTATTATAAATGATATCAAGTGTGTAATTAAACACGCTGGCCACTTCATCAAGTATCCTTTTATATCAGTGTATTTAGATATCTTACTATTTTTTATTAATATAATTTTTTCGTCTGTCTATAAATCTCACTTATTAAATATCGATCTAGTTTCCTCCCTCCACACAGTCTATCCATTTTTGTAGCCTAACGGTCTTTTGTTTTGTTTTACGGCATACTACTGTAGGTCATTCAATTCAAACTTCGTCTTCAATAGGGCGACCCGTAATTCCTGAGGACAGGATTGTTGTAATATGGGTGCTAGAAGGCAGTGACTGAAGGGCTTCATGTCCTGGGAATGACGTTAAACTCTATCTCATGGTAAGGCTCCAGTTCTGGAGTTTTAGTGAATGTGGTGCACCCCCTTCATCACCATTGCTCCCTAGATCACTTTGGCCCAGAGTGGTAGTATCTGTTAAGGTCCACTCTATGGGTTGAATAGAAAAAAGTATTTATAAAAATTGAGTATTCATTAAGAATGAATTCATTTCAAAACTTTTTCAGCATTAAATGGCCGACTAAGGTTAACCAAACCAAACCAGATTGTGGTGTCTGAATAGTACATGAATCACATACTAAATAGTCCCATCATTCAACTTCAGTCATTACTTGGGCTAAACGGGTAGTTGGAGAGGCGTCACCTGATCAATCGGCTGGTTATGTCAAGCCTTAGCACTTATATATATTTACCAACCCCTCCGCACGAGCAGGATGCGACACAAGGTCAATTTCTTAAGCGGAGTTCAGCAGGTTTGAATTCAGAGTTTTCCTTCTTCTAGACCGGTTGCCTAACCACGGTTAAAGAGCCCAGTCTGCCCTACTATTTACCCATAGCTAGAGGGTGAGTAGGATTCATACCTTTCCCAAGGGTATTGAGCTAAGTGAAATGCAATTACCGCGTCCAGGATTTGAACTCGGGGCGACGAGTCCATTTACCATGACTTTAACCATTACACCACGCGCTGCCTACACTTAGCCTTAGCACTTATATAATTGTCATGACCGTATTCTTCAAATTATTCTTATAGCAAACACTCAACATTTTTTATCATTGTGTGTGCTAGAAGTTTCTTGATTTTACTTAATTAATACATATATAGCGTGTGCGTGTTGATAGATAGATTGACAATGTTAATATTTTTAAAAAGATAAGTGTAAGATTATTGTTAAAGTGCCGATACTCAACCTGTATTTACCAAGATAGCAATAAACAATGGGTGAAACGTTTATTTTCTTCAGAATAGTCAACTAGAAACCGAAATATTCCACGGGCTTTCCCTTGATCAAACTGGTGGAATATCTAAGGAATAAGATGAGCGGAGAATTCACTTATATTTATGGACTTTCCCAAATAGCAGCTGCAGGCATTTCCGGTAAAATGGACGATCAGAAACGAGCCCAGAAAAGCATTTAAGCAATTACGATTGTTGAAGTGAGTTACCGTACTGTTGGTTTGAGCATCAAGCTAAGCACAACTGAACCAGTGCCAAGACGATTGCTACTGATGGGAATCCAGAATAGTCCACTAATGCATTTGGGTGATTCCATTCCTGATTGGCTACTTCGTTTCTATGATGTAATGAGGGCTTCATAAATAAGCTGGCATTTTGCAGTAGTATTTGCAGCAAAACAGATTCGTATTAAGTTACGACTGATCGCTGCCTTGTCTTACCAATTCGACGGTAATTGGAACTAGTATGATTATTCTACAACGATCTTTTGTAACTCTCCTAGAATCGGTTATTAACGGGATTTTCTGATTGAAGGAACACTACAACATGATTCTCTACTACAAGGAGCTACACTCTTGTTCTACCTGGGATTTCAAGGAATACAACAGACTTTCTACTATTGAGACAACACCATTTTCTACAAATGGATTTACCAACAAGAGATCTAAATATTTAATGACGATCAGAATCGTAACACAAACCGATATGCTACCATATATCTCTGATTGGCCCTCCGCACCTCAATTCTAATCCTTGATATAAACTTTCAGTGTATGAAACGAGTAATCTCACATATGCCACGTTTTTCGCCAAACATTTCATATAAAAATATCGAGAATTGGCACTGACTCCTTATACGGCTGTGTAGATGTCGAGGCATTATAACTTCTTTTATATTCATTTCAGTTTGAAAAACGGATAAATTTAAATCACGATATTTTTATCACAGTTCGTATGTAACAGAATGGAAACCGTCAGCGGCGCTTGGTGACTTAATTTCACGCCGATGCAATCATCTGACCAATCTCTGATCTGAAACTGACAGTCACCAAGTATCGTTGACTGTGTCTATCCTATTGATATCTAAATTTACACATATTTATCACCAATATTGAACACTTTCTTTATTGATATAGCAATCTCTCTCTCCACACACACACACACACACACACATATATATATATATATATATATATATATTATATATATATATATATCAGGGTTCGAATCAAACACAAAGCGGTCTTCCTGTCTATAGATCTGATGATGAGGCCTAATAGGCCGAAATGTACATACATATTGATTTTTCTCGATTTGTTTAGCCTCACATTTGAATAGGTATGCCCGCCTACTTCACTAATTATTAATTAATTTTCAAAATTAGGTACGACTTCAATTAAGCAAATATTCTCCCAAAAAATTGTCGGCCTAAAAAAGCCATATTAAAACAGAGTTTGTTTACTTCTCATATATATATAATATTTGCTCTACTTAAGTATCGAGCACTTTTTGCATTTTAGCTTTAGACAATCCTAGCGGCATATATATATATATATATATATATATATATATATATATATATATCTTTTGGCCAAGTGTTATAGTGTTAATCGATTTTTTTCGGTTGTTGCGACCCTCTTGATCCCCAGGTGAAGTTTGGTAGTATATTTTTACTAACAAACTATTTGCCTTTTTTTTCTTACCACAAGAGTTTACTAATAGGATTTATATATATATATATATATATATATATATATATATGCTGAGTGTTCCAAAGAATCGTAAACCTGACTATACGAGGAAAAAGTCTCTCTCTCTCTCTCTCTCTCTCTCTCTCTCTCTCTCTCTCTCTCTATGTAATAACTGTGCATATATATCCATCCATATAATTACGAGAAAACTAAATGAGTGGTTTTTATTCTCGAACGTCAATATGGTATGCAATTAAAATTCTGAGTTCATTTTCAAAATTATAGTAATGAATATGTAAAAAAGAAATGTATATTATAACAAAGATTTTCGAATACGTTTCCTCATTTCTCGTGTGAATCCAATCTTGAGTGCATAACACATGAAAATGATGACACAGTGAATAACTGAGGCAACAGATAGATTTGATTACTGCAGAAACTTTTGCGACAATGTCCTCGGGAAATAGTTTTGCGATTCTTAAAAGATATGTGTCAGAGATAAAATAATGGTGATTTAACAAGATACGGACAATTGTATTCATAACTCTGCAGCGAGAACTAGAAAAAAAACCTACCCTGCCGGCGGGGCTGTGAATAGGCTATATACAACCGCATTGTCTTGGATGTGACAGGAAATTGCATCTGATGGTGAGGCTCCTGTTCTGGAAACTGCATCTAATGTTGAAGTTATAATTTTGCAGTGTGGAATACCCCTTCATCATTATTTCCGGGTTCACTTTGATCAGGAGTGGTAGTACCTGTTAGGGTTCTATCTATGGGTTAAATAGAATAAGATTTTAAAAGATTGTTTAAAAAATTGATAACCTGTCAAAAATGAATAAAACAAAATATGTTCGACATAAAATAACCAAACAAGGGTTGACATGCCGTAAACTCCAACTAACCAAACTGTTCTAGATATCTGTGGAATGTGGGGTCCTCTTTCGTTGGCATTACATTGACGTCCACTTTGACCCAGAGTGTAGTAGGTGTTGTATATATACAACACATTCATATAGAATCCGACACAAGGCCGCTGTCAGCAAAGTTTTGCTGTATTTTAATTCAGTTTTCCTTCTTAACTTGTCTGCCCTACAATTTAACAATAGCGAGTGAAAGAATGAATAAGTTCATGCCTTTCTCAAGCACATTTGCCAAAGCTGAAGATTTTTATTGTCTTATCTAGTACAAACCAATTGTTCAATGTATACCACTTTTGAATGGGATTGTAGATATCTGCATGCCATATATGTATGTATATACATATATGTATATACATATAAGAAATGTTTAATTTTAGACAAAAATGATAAATGTACTGAATTAAATTGATTTGCATACACATATATATATATATATAATCGCATCCTTCTCTCTTTCTCTCTCTATTGTATATAGATAACACATAGATACATACATATTATATATATATATATATATAATGTTTGTGTATTATACGAACAAAATTAGCACCAATATTTAAAATATATTTTTCCACGTAAGCCTTGCAACATGTTTAAGCCTTATTTCAACTAAGCACTGAAAATCATTCACACACACACACATATATATATTTGGATTTTGGATATATACATGTGTATATATATATATATATATATATATATATATATATATATATATATATATATATAGCACTGCCCGTCTATAACTCTGCCGATGAGGCCTAATAGGCTGAAATGTACATACAGATTGACTTTTTCTCGATTTGTTTACGCCTTACATTTAAACCAATATGCTCGCCTAATTCATTTAATTATAACTAATTAATTTACAAATTGGGTATGACTTCAATTAAGCACATAATCTCACCAAAATTGTCGGCTAGCGCCATCTCAAACAGATTGTTTTTCCACTTCATACACATATATGTATATATGATGACACAATTGTTTTAACCAGAATGAGAAAAAACAATTGGTTAAATCAGAAATTACCCTAATGATTCGAAGTAAGGATTTGAACTAGTGTAGCAGATTCGATTTTCTATGACCATAACCGTTTCAGATCTGCGCCTTATTGCAATATCATTAAAACCAAGCAGCCAATCAGAACTCAAAGAATGGAATCACCCAAATGCATGAATGGATCATTCTTGATTTCTATAAATAATAACTGTCTTGGACACTGCTTTAGTTGTGCTTAGCTAGTTGCTGTTATTCAAACCAACAGTAGACTAACTGACTTCAATATATATATATATATATAAATGGTAGCGATATTCTACATTCTGAAATTGCACAGATATTTTTCGAGCCTCTCGTTTCTATCGATTTCTTCCTTGCCTAGCTTATCATTATCCCCAACGAGTATTCCTTTTCTTCTAGACTAAAGTATCGCCGTATAAAGGGTTAAATGCGAGTCGAAAGCCTTTCGAGCCAAGGATCGATCATTGAAGGAAGCAGTAAGAACCTTCCTCTTCATGCACTGCCTGTCACTTGTGGACAGCGGATCAAAGGTCTCGTGTTCATCTAATTGACGTATTCACGGGCTTATTCATAAGAACCGCTCACGTGTTCATGGATAAAATCAAAGGTCGCACACTCAAGCAGAGTTGGAGTGGCCATTCTGTTCAGTGCAATGTATTCAAACAATGGCAACACTATTGGCCAGTACCTTTTTTTCCCTCTACTCTTATTAATCCTCGTTCTTATATAGGATCTATATAATTAGTATTAGGTTACAGAAAAGAACGTTCGCTTGGTTTATTAAGTAAAAACTAGCAAATATATGCACCCTCCGGGTGCAAGTATTTAAGTTTTAATGTAATAAAGTATATTAAATTAGAAAAGCTAATGAAACTAAATAAGAATGCAGATAAAATGATTGGAAACAGAGTGGTGCAAAATCGAAAAATAGAACAACTGAAACTTACTCTTCTATCACTCTCGTCTTTCATTGCTAAATTTTGCTAAATTTTCCTAATTTAATAACTTAGTTAAAACATGAAGTAAAGAATAAAATCAAAATTATTTCTTCTCGTTAATCGATTTCTTTTAAGATTTATTGAAGAGATTTTTGATCATATCCATTAAGATAAAACCATACAATTAAAAATCAATAATACTAAGTACATATTTATTAAAATCAAATTTTTAATTTCAATATGCAAATTAGCCTTCCTGTTCACACTGTAAATGCTATTTTAGTGTATATATAAATACAATTGCATATTATTCATTTGTAGAAATGATTAACAGTATTAATAATGTGAAACAATTTTATTAGAAATTGAGGTTTAAATAAAAATAAAATCATGGAGAATGTGACGTAAATAACAAAGGGAATTGTGACTTAAGTAGTGATATAGTTTCGGTTACAGACAGAAAAGCACACAATCTCCATTATAATAAGATTAGTTTTACTGATCGACATGTTGAACATCAGAAGCTTTCAGGCAAATTTATTCTAATCTCGAGGAACTTCCATGTAGGTTTTGCAAGCTTTAAGAGTAATTAGATTCTATCGATAATGAAATACACTAATGATTAAAACTATTGTATCAATATCTTTTGAGTAAAGCTCTAAAACTTTTGCCTGGTTATCACATAATTAGACAATTAAGAGTAATTTTTCTATAAGATACTATGCTATTACTACCTAAAGAGTGTTTATTTGGGATCATTACTTTTTTGAATCAATCATTTTCTTCTTTCTCTGAAGGAACTCAGAAAAGTACCCCATTATAATTATTCATTGGTTTATTTTCGATATTAGTTTGCTGATTTTTTTTCTTGTCTAAGAAGTTGTTGTAAACTAACTTCCTTGTCACTCTTGATAATTATATATACTAGCAAATATATGCTCCCTCCGGGGGCAAGTGTTTACGTTTTAATATAATATAATATTATATTAAATCAGTAATGAAACTAAATAATGCAGATAAAAAGATTTGAAACACAGGGGAGTATAACTGAAAAATAGAACAAATGAAACTACTCTTCCATCTCTCCCATCTTTCATTGCTAAATTTTCCTAATTAATTAGTTAAAATAGGAAGTAAGAATATAATTGCAGTCTTATTAATCGATTTCTTTTATGATCTATCCCCGAAACTGCGGCCATTTTGTTGTATTTATAAATACAATTCAACAGTATTCATATAAAACAATTTTATTAATAATTGAAGTTTAAATAAAACAATATCATAGAGAATGTGACGTAAATACCTAAGGAAATTATGACTTGATAGTAATATAGTTTCGGTTACAGACAGAAAAACACACAATCTTCATTATAATAATATATATATATATTAGTGTGTGTGTGTGTGCGTGTCTGTATATAATATCCAGAATAATTTCATCTTGAAATTTCCGTAGATGCTTTGACAAATATTTGTAAAAGTTACGAACATAAATTTGTTTATTTCAAATAGTATAACCTTATTCCTATCTTAAAAATTAGATCACTGCATCGATCCCACTTTTTTAATTACTAGAAGCGGCTACCCGGCTACTATTCAAATCCTAATTTTTAAATATCTTCCCAGATATAACAAAATTCTTCATTATTTTTGCACAAAAAGTAAGATCGGGAGATAGTGAATGTATATATATATTTAGTTTGTTATTAATTTAATTTTCGTAGTTTCATTCAAATACATACATACACAACAACTGTCCTTTATATATGTATAAATAGATATCTATACTTATTCTGCTAATAGATCGAATACTTTGAAGCAAATTTCGTTATTTATTAAGTTTAAACTATAAAGTTTATACTGACATTTTAAATCATTTTTTTTCAGTTAATTCTGTTTGTATGTTCAAAAAACAATTTTCTAATTCCTTTCTATTTTTCTATTTTTTCTAGGTAAGTGGATTGATTTACATAATGAAAATGGCTGAATTGCGGTTACACTTTCAACAAAAGACCTGGTATCGTTTAAATTTGTTTTATTATTTATATCAATCTGCTCTGGCTTCTACTATATTTTATATTAATTACATGAATGAATGCCTGATATGTAATATTTTGACTTGTTTTCTTCCATCATAAATTCAGTTATTTTTATTAACTTGTGGATCGTTATTTTACAACTTAGTAAGAGTAGACATCTGCAATAAGGAATAAACCACAGATACAACTCGGATGTATAGGCAATAAATTTCTCTCGAGAACCAATTTAAATCCGAAACCATTTGTGCATTTGCATACCCTTCACCCATAATTTGATTTTCTCCCCTTTTTGCCTATGTTTCAAAATGTCCCTCTTTACCCCTACCTCTCCGTTTCACCTCACTACTTCCCAAATCCCTTACAACTAACCAAACTTCCTCTTCTGACCCCTTTTCCCTTACACTCAATGACCTACTCTGCCCTAACCCTCCCCTACCCACCCACTCCCTTTTTATTACTCCCTTTTGCTGCTACCACCCACCTCTACCCCTAACCCGCTTTCTTTTACAATATATCTCTCTACTTTCCCCTGCTCACAATCTCTATCTCTCTCCCCTTTGATTGCCTTCTCTTCCTCTCCAATGATTCATGATTGACCATTCAAAACCTTCCCTCACTAACGCTTACCCACCCACTTGACCTCTTCTCCTATCCGCCTCCACCCGCCACACTACCCCTTCTATAAAACACTTGTATGATAACCTGATAATTCATTAAAACAACTGATGATGCCGAGTTCAAAGCTCTAGTGAAATATATCTTAAACACTTTTGTCTGAGTTTTGTTCTTTTGTTCCTCACATCGCCACCACATTTTGTCGGATTCATTCTAATTCTTTTTCCACATACCCTTTATATATACTTAAAAATAAACAGAAAACTGAGAATAAAACATTTAAATTTCGCTGCAGAATTCAGATATTTTATTATCATTATTCATTTGGAGGTGCGAGATATAATTGGTATCGTCTTATGACATAGAATCGAAAAGTGTGAACGGGAAGGCTAATTTGCATATTGGTATTAAAAATTTGATTTTAATAAAGACGTTTTGGTATTATTTATTTCTAATTGTTTGGTTTTATCTTAATGAATAGGAACAAAATCTCTGGGTAAATCTTTAAAAAAATCCATTCACAAGTAGAAATAACTAATTTTATTCTTTACTTCCTATTTTAACTAAATAGTTAAATTAGAAAAAACATTAGCAATGAAAGACGGGGGTGATGGAAGAGTAAGTTTCAGGTGTGTTCTCTTTTATTTTTATTATACCTCCCTCTGTTTCAAATCTTTTTATCTGCATTCTTATTTAGTCTGATTAGACTTATTAATTTAATATAATATTTTAGTACATTAAAACGTAAATACCTACACCCGGAGGGTGCATATATTTGATTGATTAATAATATTTAAGACTGTTTACCCGATTACTTAATATTCATTTCCAACTAATGGTCAATATATATTTTATTCATAGCATTTGACTAGACAGAATTATATATTCGATGCAAATCGGAATTGATATATTTTTCAGTACATTAGGTTCAATGGGAGTTTTCATTTTCTTTTTGTTTCTTTTTTTACGAAAGAACGATAACGTTGTGCACAGAATAATTCATACTTAATTTAATACAAATTAATAAACTATTGCTGGTGGTTAGCCTTCAGACTGAAAACTATTGTAAATTTCCCACTGGTAGAAGACGTAAGTGATAATGCTGATTTTCGCGGCTGTGGCACGATTCCTCATTATTTGAAAGTATGTGGAAAGTCCAATCTTCCGGACAAGATTTCTTGCGTTTCCCTTCACGCTAATTCCCCTGGGTAAGGCATTCATCTATTTTCGCCCTAGCTATGCTTAAATAGGAGAGCAAACTAAATTCTTTAGAGTAGGCAATAGAGGGCTGGTTTATCCCAGTCGCTCGAGCATCTACATCGCAATCATTTGTTTCCGGGTTCGACTCCAGCTCTCGCCAACTCAACGCAGGAATAGAGAAGCTGATAGGTACAAAAATCTAAAAGGACGTAGTGAAATCGTATCCATGCGTACCAGTGTTTCAAGATAACTAATTAGATTTCAGTAGTTTTTAAGAAACTAATTACACAGGATAGGTTACAAGGTATGAGTTAGACAGCTTTATTTGGTATCCAGAGGGCCGGGTTCGCTCAGTCAGTAGACCGTTCGGCTAGAAACCACAAGGTTCCTAGTTCGATACCGGCCCTCGCCAACTCAGCGTATGAGTAGCACAGGGATCTGTGCGGTAAAGGAAGGAGCTGATGGTAGGTGTGGCACCCCACCCCAGACGCCACTTGGTCTAGCGCTATTCAAAAGGGGATAGACTCCCTCGCTGACTGGCTGATACCGACTTTAGGCCGCCCCGAAGACTTTACTTACTGTTCTACTACAAGGATAGCTTTTGAGATTAAATAATTCACAAAAATTGATACAATCAAACCAAACCTGTTATGTGTCCGTCCTATCGGCTGGGGCTATAAAAGCACCGACTGCACCTTTGCAGAGGACTAGAATCCCTGCAATGAGGTCACCTGTTAACTCTAGATGGCAACCCGTGACCTCAAACTGCATGTGAAGTTTCAATCCTGGATCTCTGGGGAATGTGGAGTATACATTCATCGTCATTACTATAAGGTCCACTTTGACCCGGTGTGGTTGTACCTGTTAGGGTCTTATTTATGGGTTAAATAGAAAAAGTGTGTTTAAAAAAAAATGTTTAAAAAAAAAAAATTGAATACCCATCAGTAATATTGAAGTCAGTTAGCCTGCTGTTGGTTTTAATAACATCAGCTAAACAGAATTTAAAGCAGTGTCCAATACAGCTGGTATAAATAGGAATGAAGAATGATCCATTCATGAATCAAGGTGATTTGGGTCATTTCATTCC
Source organism: Doryteuthis pealeii (assembly GCA_023376005.1). Taxonomy (NCBI): domain Eukaryota; kingdom Metazoa; phylum Mollusca; class Cephalopoda; order Myopsida; family Loliginidae; genus Doryteuthis; species Doryteuthis pealeii. The sequence continues at coordinate 14,397,827 of CM042150.1, read as the reverse complement.
TTGAGCTCTGATTGGCTGCCTGACTGGTTGATTTGCATGACACTGTGGAGTCCCATATATACTTGGTCACTTGGCAGTGGACTTTGTGTCATTTCGAGCTTGTATTCAGTTACAATCGCATGCCACCTTGTCTTCCCAGTTCGACGGTAATTGGAACTTATTCTACAAGTAATGAATAAATAAAATGTCTTTGGCATAAAATTACCCAACAAGGGTTGACATGCCGTAAAATCCAACCACCCTGTTATGTATCATTAGTTTCTTAATTTTTGTTTTAATATATTTTATATACAATTTCTCAATACCGTTTCGTTTTTTTTGGAAGCCCCAGTCATAGATCCCTTTTCAAATAAATGAACATATGCGATCTTTTGTTATCTGTTGGATGCGTTATGGTAATATCTTGGAAAGTAATCATAAAAACGATGAAGATACTCGTCTGCAAAAGTCACTAAGAACATTTATGATTAGAATCATCAGACTATATCAACTTGATATTCAGTTGCGTGACGTCATTGTAATATCGAATGCGTCAAGACCCGTTCCACTTAACACTTTGTAGATGTTATGATTGCCTCATACGAGAAGCTTATTTTGGTGACAAGTATAGGTATGTAAACAACACGTGGGTGTACGCAGACATTTTCATTGTGATTGAATGAGATATTAACCAGCGTACAAGGCGCACATACTGATTAATATAACTGTTTACGAGTTTGTGTTAAGTCTGGCATGGGGTCACCTGTAAGGGGTTCCCAATGTAGGACAAAACCATTTAGTTTATTTATTGTCTACGGGAGTATTATTATGAAAAGGAGTTACCGTATCTTAGAATTTTTAGTTTTTCACTCCTAACATAATCTAAAGATAGTTCGCGTAATTACGAGTGTCATTAAATAAGAGACTTAAATATCTCTCTCTCTCTATCATCTTATTATAATGGAGATTGTGTGTTTTTCTGTGTGTAACCGAAACTATATTCCTACTCAAGTCACAATTCTCTTAGTTATTGATATCACATTCTCCATGATTTTATTTTTATCTAAACCTCAATTATTAATAAATTGTCTTACATTATTAATACTGTTAACTATGTCTACATACTGACAACATGCAATTATATTTATATATACAACAAAATAGCGGTTTGAACGGGAAGGCTAATTTGCATATTGATATTAAAAATCTGATTTTAATAAATATGTGCTTTGTATTACTGATTTCTAATTGTTTGGTTTTATCTTAATAAATATTAGTAAAAATCTCGTGGATAAATCTTAAAAGAAATCGATTAACAAGAAGAAATAACTGTAATTTTATTCTTTACTTCCTATTTTAACTAAATAGTTAAATTAGGATTATTTAGCAATGAAAGACGGGAGTGCGGGAAGAGTAAGTTTCAGTTGTTTTATTTTTTGATTATACCCTCTCTGTTTCAAATCTTTTTATCTGCCTTCTTATTTAGTTTTATTAGCCTTTCTAAATTAATCTAATATTTTAGTACATGAAAACTTAAATACTTGCACCCGGACGGTGCATACATTTGCTAGTAGATATAAAACTAGCATATCTCTATATATATATATATATATATATATATATATATATATATTATGGACTCTCTCGTCAATTTTCGACGCATGAGGGTTCACACACACGATGAACACCCACACAGATTTTTGTTTATAGTGGTGAAGGCTTGTGTTGGACCATCCACACTTTTGGCACAGTCGATAGGGAAGAATTGGTGCATCAAGGTTGCCACAAACCCAAGCAACGACCGACTTCAGGAATTTTGAATTCAGTTATCCTTCTGCTAGACTGGTTACATATACATACATATATATATATATATATATATATATATTCGGGGACGCTGACGTAAAATAAAACAAAATTTCCATTCATTAAATTGGTTTCCAAGAATCTTTGGGATAAATTATATAACGTAGTTTAAATGAAGACGCCGACGTTAGTCAGCAATTTTAACTATGTATTTTCTTTCTCACATCTGAAGATCAACAAAAGCAGCCACACACAAAAAAGAGGCTTGCAGACTTTTGCTTTCATTGATAATTTTTTTTTTCCTTAAACCAACGAAAGCCCTGATGAAGGTGTTTCTAAACAAACCGAAACACTGCTGCGTATGCTTATTAAACATAATTTTTTAATGAAACTTGTACTTTTTCAATTTTTACAATATACACACACACACACACACACACAATAAATATATATATATATAATCTCTTTCCCCCCATTCGTCTCTCTCTCCCTCTCTCTCTATCTCTCCTCTATTCCTCCCCATTTGTCTCTCTTCTCTCTTCTCTCTCTCTCTCTCTATTCTATTGTCTCTCTCTCTCTCTCTCTTCTCTCTCTTTCTCTCTCTCTCTTCTCTCTTCTCTCTCTCTCTCTCTCTATTCTCTCTCTCTCTCTCTCTCTCTCTCTCTCTATTCCCCCATTGGTCTCTCTCTCCCTCTCTCTATTACCCCCATTCGTTTCTCTCTCTCTCCACCATCATTCGTCTCTCTCTTCCCCCTCCCATTCGTCTCTCCTTCCCCTGGTCATTTTAATAAAACGTTGAACTATTTGCCCGTAGATAGACCGCACATTTCCTTCCTTTTTGTCTATTTTCTGAAAGCATCATAGCTCCATAATTCAAAGCAAATAACTGACTTTGCTTTTCCAGTAACTCCAATAAAAAGAATCGACCAACAATAACCACACACACATATATATATACCAACAGTCCCAACTTTGCAGCCAAGGGATGTGAAGGGACTTAGAAAGAAATGTGGATTTGCTCTAGATTAAAGTAAGTCCTTCGGAAAATAAGGATTTGCCTATTAATATCCGGCTTTTTGTCCACCAGGGAAACACCGGAATTTGACTCTGGGGTTGACATTTAGTTTTCAGTCACCTTTGCAGGACAAACACACCATACAGTCGTTGCACATTTCAAGATGAACGGTAAATAATTTTGCAACATACTGACACTTACATCCGCTCTCCAATTCTCAAACGGAATCACTCTCTCTCTCTCTCTCCTGTTTTTCTCTCTCTCTCCTGTTTTTCTCTCTCTCCTGTTTCTTTCTATCTCTCCTGTTTCTTTCTATCTCTCTCCTGTTCTCTCTCTCTCTCTGTTTCTTCTATCTCTCCTGTTTCTCTCTATCTCTCTCTCTCTCTATCTCTCTTTCTCTATCTCTCTCTCCTGTTTTCTCTATCTCTCTCTCCTGTTCTCTCTCTATCTCTCTCTCCTGTTCTCTCTCTCTCTCTCTCTCTCTCTCTCTCTCTCTCTCTCTCTCTCCTCTCTCCTCTCTCTCCCTGTTTCTCTCTCTCTCTCTCTGTTTCTCTCTCTCCTCTCTCTCTCTTCTCTTTTCTCTCTCTCTCTCTCTCTCTCTCTGTTTCTCTCTCTCTCCTCTCTGTTCTCTCTCTCTCTCTCTTCCTGTTTCTCTCTCTCTCTCTCTCCTGTTTCTCTCTCTCTCTCCCTGTTTCTCTCTCTCTCTCTCTCTGTTTCTCTCTCTCTCTCTCCTGTTTCTTCTCTCTCTCTCCTGTTCTCTCTCTCTCTCTCCTGTTTCTCTCTCTCTCTCTCCTGTTCCTCTCTTCCTCTCTCTCTGTTTCTCTCTCTCTCTCTCTCTGTTTCTCTCTCTCTCTCTCTCTCTCTCCTCTCTCTCTCTCTGTTTCTGTTCTCTCTCTCTCCTGTCTCTCTCTCTCCTCTCTCTCTCTCTCCTGTTTCTCTCTCTCCTCCTCTCTCTCTCTTCTCTCTCTCTCTCTCTCTCCGTTTCTCTCTCTCTCTCTCTCCTGTTTCTCTCTCTCTCTCTCTCTCTCCTCTCTCTCTCTCTCTCCTGTTTCTCTCTCTCTCTCCTGTTTTCTCTCTCTCTCTCTCTCTCTCTCTCTCTCCTGTTTCTCTCTTCTCTCCTGTTTCTCTCTCTCTCTCTCTCTCTCTTCTCTCTCTTCTCTCTCTCTCTCTCTCTCTGTTTCTCTCTCTCTCTCTCTCCTCTCTCTTCTCTCTCTCTCCTGTTTCTCTCCTCTCTCTCTCTCTCTCTCTCTCTCTCTCTCTCTCTCTCTCTCTCTCTCTCTCTATATATAAAGTTTCTCCTCCCGTTCTCTCTCCCATTTCTCTCTATATATGTGTCTCTCTCTATCTATCTCTCTGTTTGTCTCTCCCTCCCTCTTTCCCCCTCTCCCCTCCCTCTTTCCCCTCTCTCCCTCCCTCTCTCCCCCCTCTCCCCTTCTCCTCCCTCTTTCCCCTCTCCCTCCTCTTTCCCCTCTCCTCTTCCCCCCTCCCTCCCTCTTTCCCCCTCCCTACCTCCCTCCCCCCTCTCTCCCTCCCCCCTCCCTCTCCCCCCACTCCCTCTACCTCCCCACCCCTACCTCCCACTCCCCCTCTCCCCACTCCCTGTTTGTCTTTCTCTCTTTCTCTATCATTTGTAGCCCTCTGTCTGTCCTATGTCTCTCTCTCTCTCCCGCTCCCCTCTCCGCTCCCCTCTCCTATCTCCCTCTCCTCCCGCTCCCCTCTCCCCTCTCCTCTCCCCTCTCCTATCATTCCATCTTCTCTCTCCCTCCTCTCCCCTCCAATCCATCTCTCTCTCTCTCCTCTCTCTCCTATCCCTTTTGCCTCAGCCTATATTCTGCCTCATATCCCCCATGTCTCTCTATATACAACTTCCATCTTTTTATCTCTCGTTTCATCTTTTATCTCTGTCTCACACACACACACACACATATTATATATATATATATATATATATATATTATATATATATAGCATTTAGCGATAAATACTTATTTTAACATTATTCGTTCGTAGACGTCTGTTACCAATTAATTTATAGCCACTTATCTACACCATTTTGTGTAAATGTACCATACTTTGTGAGAAATTTACTCTTTTTTATCACTGTGCATTTTGGGTAAAATTAATTGTAACCACTTCAAAATGCAATATCATTTATTGACATAATCTTAGTAGGTGTGAAAATAATCCAATTCTGACATTTCAAACAACTTTTTAATGAAATGTCTAAATATGCGACGACAGCCGAAAAGAAAAAAAACCTTGAGAGCGAAATTGAGACAAATATTTTACTCTAGGCGTTTCTTTATAATATTTTTATTTCTAAATTCATTTTCACTATCCGTTTAATATCTTTTGCATAAAACAATAATTTTGTATCACTTATAACAATATCTTCAGAGTGGCGAAATCTAGAAATATTTCAAAACTATATATTTTTTTTTTTTTTTTTTTACTTTTTTGCTTGAGTTTTTACTTAAGATAATAATAGTCAAGAAGCCCTAGAGCAATAATCTTTTTTTTTATCTATTTTTTCTAAAATGACGTTTATGATTTTATTGCAAATGATTTACAACATCCTTTTGTTTTTGCTCGTAGTGTTTTTGTCTCTTTTGGTTATTTTGTCTTGTTATTTTTAGTTTTTAGTTACCTCTAGATTTGCTGGTTGGTTTGTTTGTTTCTGTCTTCAATTATTTGAATTGTGCCACCAATAAAGAAGAAGACTGGCAACGAAAAGAATTAACGAAAACATCTTGCAAGATTTGGCGTGTTTTTCTTTTTTATAGTCAAATAAAAAATTAAAAAACCGTGAAAAATAAACCAATCCTTTACTTCAATATAATAAACTGCAAAGAAGCTGACACAATTATTACACGATCATTATTTGCATATCCATATTTTGCTCTCCACTCAGACGCTGAAATACAATCTCCTTGATGCAGCGCAAGTGAATAGACTCCCTCACTCTCTTTACTTTTTTAAAATTCTTTTGTGGGGCCAAAACAAATATTAATCCAAAGGAGTCAAAATAGGAGATATATTCGATTTAATATTTCAACCATGAGTTGAAACCTCCACAATTTCAGTAAATTGTATTATGTCCCACTAGATTTCAGTATCCCAACATCTAGTAAATGGTTTCATGGACTACTAACTTTGAACAATCACGTTTCATTCTTAAAAGACTATGCAGAGGAATCAGCTGTGTAATGGTTATCATAGTGGGAAATGGACACAGGACACACATCTGGATTATCTAATACGTAAAGTCGTCGGGGCGGCCTAAAGTCGGTATCAGCCAGTCAGCGACGGAGTCTATCCCCCTTTTCAATAGCGCTAGACGAAGATTGTTTTTGGTGTATTATGGAGCGCCACACCTACCATCAGCTCCTTACTTTACCAATACGTATAAGCAGTACGAAAAGTCACCACTTATATTCACATATATTCATTGTTTATTCAATTCATCTAACATATCTTACCAACACTAGTGCTATAAAACATCTAATTACAAAACATAACAATAACACGGACAAACTCACATCTTCCGTCATACGCAAGATTCTCACTGACAATATCAAAATCCTATATAAAATACAATAAAAAAAATGCCTACAAATTCTTGAGGCAATTTGCATAAAAAAAACAATAAACCAATAAACAAAATTTAACATCGGCAATAATATACAAACATCTTTAATATCTAACGTACTAACCTTAGCTACCCTTCAAAAATACTGTCCTAAACTAATAGATGAGACGCTAACAGGTACTTCCAATCCCGCTTAGAATGTACCTTGGAGTAATTGCAATGAATGTGAAATGAAGAGTGGGAGTTTTTTACTCTCTTTTCAAGAGATACCCCCACAATTGACCGAGGAGTTGTTAAAAAAAATAAGAATTCTTCAGTTACAAAAACCTTTCTTGTTAAGTGGAATTAATGTGTCCAATAGAAAAATTCAGTGGTAACTTTGGGAACTAATATAATGTCTTGTTTTATCTAGAATATTTACCAGTTTACTTATGCATGATTTTTTTTACTTTTTGTTGTTTTTTTTTTTGTTTTAAATCTAATCTAGCCTTTTTAATTATAGGTTCCCATATTGTTTCATTTCTATACTTAGTCTACCTAATTATTATAGCCTATCATATGATCTGATTCTTTGAGGCGTCTTCTCTTCCAATATTCTCCCTATCTATTATCTTAACTTCATCCAATAAGGGCAGATGGTTAGAACTGCAATTTGATTTAAATAAACTAAATAAGGCTTCTTTGTTAGAAGGTTTAAGCAAGTAGCTCCCAAATACATAAACAAAAGAGGCCTCCGATATCCAGGACTAGAGCTTAGCCATCAGATACAGTTTAGTGCCATTATGGATAGGGGTTTTACTCCTATTACAAGGGATACAGTCAGAGTATTCTAAACCCCACCGACAAAGTTGACCGAGATGTTGGTAAAATACATACTCGATGTCTTCTAAAAGTTCTTCTCTTAGAAAAACCTTTTATTGCTAAGTGGAATTAAATATTAGCGTTGAACTGCGATTTGGTTTGGTTTTACGGCATATCAACCTCAGGGGTTATTTAATGCCGATAAAGTTTTGAAATAAATCAATTTTTAATGGATAATACAATTTTTTTTATAAATACATTTTTCTATTTAACCCATAGATGGGACCTAACAGGTACTACCACTCCTGGTCAGAGTGGACCTGGGAGCAATGGTGATGAAGGGGTGCTCCACATTCCATAAACCTCCAAAACTGGAACCTCACCATCAGATAGTTTAACGTCACTGCAATTTGGTTTAAATAACTAAATAAGGCTTCTTTGTTAGCGAGTGTAAGCAAGTAGCCCCCTAAGGCATAAACAAAGCAGACCTCAGATATCCAGAAAGCTTCGCCATCAGATAAAGTTTAGTGCCATTATGGATAGGGATTTTAATCATTTTGCAAGGCTATTCTTAGTCCCACCGACAAAGTTGACTGAAGTGTTGGTAAAATACATACTTCTAAAAAGTTCCTTCTGTTAGAAAAACCTTTGTTGCTAAGTGAAATTAACTATGTGCTTTGAACTGCGATTTGGATTAAATAAACTAAATAAAACTTCTTTGTTAGCAAATATTAGCAAGTAGCTACGTGATACATACAAAAAAAAAAGGTTAAATCAAACCAGAACAGAACACTTAATGTGTTCTGAAATATGACAACCCAAAAAAAATGCACTCATTGACTTCAGGAACGTTAACTTCTGTAGATGATTATTAAACAAAAACAAAAACCCAACTCAGCAAAGTTAATATGAAAGTAATGCCAAAACATACAAATTATATCTAATGATCAAATTGATATGAAATTGTTTCCATACGCATGAATTAATCTGTATGTAATAAAAACCAAAGAAATAGTTAAATAACTAAATGAACGCTAATGAGCTAATTGTCTTCGAAGCACATAAGAGAAATAAACTTCCTAATTAACTTAAATCGTTTATCATGTTGTTAAGAACAACTGAGATATCACGGGTTTGTACGTAGGCATATGCGCTCGCCCAACCTCTGCGTACGCATCATTAAAAATAGATTTAACGAAAATTACTTAAAAGAAACGTATGCATTCACCTTCTACGGCCGATATACATTCTTTTGAAAGGGGAAGCGGAGACCATTTGAAGTCTGATGAAAGGAATTAAGTATTTCTGAACGAAAAAAAAGTTTTCCTCTCGAAACCTGAAAAAAAAAAATGATACACAGATGTTGGAGTATATAGTATTGAAATGTTGTTCCGATAAACGTTGGTTTAATTGAACTGGTGATTAAGTAATTGGTGATTAAGTAACTAGACTCGTTAAATATTGCAATAATAGTAAATTTGATCATTACAATGAGTCCCATGAGGATCTCAGCTAAATATCTGCAAAACCTACTCAAAATTCGCTCTCTCTCTCTCTCTCTCTCTCTCTCTCTCTCTCTCTCTCTCTCTCTCTCTCTCTCTCTCTCTCTCGCGCGCTCTCTCGCTCGCTCGCTCACGCTCTCTTTCTCTCGCTCACGCTCTTTCTCTTGCTCACGCTCTCTCTCTCGCTCTCTCTCTCTCTCTCTCTCTCTCTCTCTCTCTCTCTCACTCTCTCTCTCTCTCTCTCTCTCTCTCTCTCTCTTCGGCTCTCGCTCTCGCACTCTCGCACTCTCTCTCTCTCGCACTCTCTCTCTCTCTCGCTCTCTCTCTCTCTCGCACTCTCTCTCTCTCGCTTCTCTCTCGCTCTCTTCTCGCTCGCTCTCTCTCGCTCTCGCTCCTCTCTCTCGCCTCTTCTCGTCGCTCTCTCTCGCTCTCTCTCTCGCTCTCTCTCTCGCTCTCTCTCTCTCCTCTCTCTCTCTCTCTCTCTCGCTCGCTCTCTCTCTCTCGCTCTCGCTCTCGCTCTCGCTCTCTCTTTTTTCTCTCTCTCTCTCGCTCTCGCTCTCTCTCTCTTTCTCTCTCTCTCGCTCCGCTCTCTCTCTCTCTCCCCTCTCTTTCTCTCCTCTCTTTCTCTCCCTCTCTTTCTTCTCTTCTCTCCCTCTCTTTCTCTCTCTCTCTCTCTCTCTTTCCTCTCTTTCTCTCTCTCTTTCTCTCTCTCTTTCTCTCTTCTCTCTCCCTTTCTCTCTTTCTTTTTCTGTCTCTACCTATATAATATATAATATATATATATTATATATATAATTCCATTTTACGCTTTAATTTAAATTTATCTCGGTTTAACTAAGTAATTACATAGACTTAGTTAAGCATAGGGTAGGATCCTGATAAAATCATTTGGATTTAAACCATGGTAGTCCCTTAAATCATTTCCTCTAATACTATCACAAATATTATATATATATATATATATATAAATGTTGTTCTGGTTCCAACGGGAGAAAATTCAATATTTTATAAAAAAGATGGTCCGCAAAATGTATTATGTTCTCAGAAAAAATTTTTTATCTTACATATGCGACTCGTGTTTCTGATCTGTTGTCTTCTTCAGGCATTGAATTATTATTTTGGTAGAATATGTCCGATATTTGATAGGTTGTGTGTGTTTCTGCAACTTTTTTTTATTATAATCTTAATATATAACGTGTCCAAAAAGTATCGAAAATGTGTGTACTTTTTAAAACACCTTGTAACATTGCATTCATTGTTCATTTCTATCTTGGTAAATACAGCTTCAAACTCGGCACCTTTTGACACACCTCGTATTCTGAAAAAATCAACTTTCCATTCATTGTTCATTTCTATCTTGGAAAATACAGCATTCGCAGTTTTGTTTTTTGGAAACCGAGCTCATATTTCAGTATCACCATCAACTTCGTTACATTTTTCTTAATCTCACCTTCCTTTTGAAATGTCCCTGTCAATTGGAATTTTAACTTTGAGCGAAGCCAGAAAACACAGACAGACCTGGACAACAGGGACCTGTAAAACCTGGGTGGCATGATATTCATCTAAAATACACACCACGTGACATGGGGGGTGGGATAGTTCATAAATATATATCCAAAATGACTGGATATTTTATTCACAGTTTCGGTTGTCTTCGAGTTCTTCGAATTCACCCATTGTCAGCCGATTACATATTCAATTCGTTTTTCCCATTATAGATGGTCTTTCAGAACGCGAGTCGCTTTAAACGGAATCCTGAATAATTTTGAAGAGTTGATATCAAAATTTTATCGAGACGTCACTCATTGAGTGATCAGTGAAAGTTTTCTGGGTTATTCCAATAATTTTCGCGTTGAATGTGAAAGTTTCAAGTAAGCAATGTATATTCCATGTGGGTGTCATGATAAGATAGAATACAGCAGACTTAGGAATGTGACGTAACGAGCTTTTATGCATGCTCAGTAATGTCCTCTGTGATTGGTTAGCCATTAGCACAAAGGCAGACCCCCACCCCCAATGATTCTGGAGATATATTAGCAATGGCTAGAGACTTCCATGACTGGCTTTATGCATAAAGTTTTACGCATTTATAACAGAAGCCCGAATTGACTGTAAAGTGGGACCCTGACACTTTATGTTGGGTTTCTCTCGTGATTAATTAATAGTTGAATATATACATATCTTCCTTTTGATATCATTCAACTATATATATATATATATATATATAATATATATATATATTGGCTAAGGAGGTGATTTAGAAGGCTATCACAATGCAGGTGTTAAAGAAAATAATGCGGTAACAATGGGTGTTGTGTGTTAACCTGTATTAATTCTTGAATTTTCGAAAATATCTCTTTTTCAAAAGATCACTGGAACTGAAGCAGTCTAGTTATGGCATTTCTTTTTAAATTTTTTTTTTTTTTTTTTTTGAAAATGATGGTATTTTTATATATATATTCTCGTATACACACAACACCATTGTTACCGTTATTATTTTTTTCTTTACACCTGCATTGTGATAGCCTTCTAAATCAACCTCCTAACCAATATATATATATATATATATATATATTTATATATATATACTATTGCCACGTCAGATCCTAAGCTGATAGCGCTTCTTCTCACACTCGCATAATACCCGTAAGAAACACACATGGTTCTTTGAAAAAATGGACATTTGCATATATATATATATATATATATATATATATATATATATAATATTATATATATAATATATATAAAGTAATATTTTTCATAGAAAACAGTAATGCAACATTGGAAACGACATCAGATATGTCCTTTAGCAAGGTTAGAAGTAAATTGAATCCATTCGAGCAGGCGACATGGAAATCATCTTTTCCGATAACTGTGTCTTATATCGCTGCAAAATTATCCTGATTTAATGTCCAACATGCTGAGGATTTGGTGCCTTGGGAATGACCTTAAACTCTGAAGAAGTTCCAGTTCTGGAGCTCTTGCGAATGTCACGTATCGCTTCATCACTATTGCTCCCAGATCCAATCAGACTCTGTGTGGTAGTACCTGTTATGTTCCATTATGGCTTGAATAGAAAAAAAGTATTTAAAAGTAACGTGTTAAAAAAATCAGTATCCATCAAGAATGAATAAAACAAAAATGCTTTCGGCATAAAATAGTCCAAAAGTTTGAAATGCCGTAAAATCCAACCAACCAATCAAAATTTATAAGACGTAAAACGAAAACCAGCCAATCAACCAGATCACCTCCTTTTTAGAGGGGTCTTCAGGTTAGCTCAGATTGTAGCGCATTCGGCTAGAAACCACAAGGTTCCTAGTTCGATACTGGGCCTCGCCAACCCAGCGCATGAGTAGCACATGGATCTGTGCGGTAAAGTAAGGAGCTGATGGTAGGTGTGGTGCTCATCTCAGACGCAAAAAACAATCTCCTTGGTCTAGCACTAATGAAAAGGGGATAGCCTCCCTCACTGATTGGCTGTTACCGACTTTAGGCCACCCGACGACTATACTTTACTTACTTTACCCCTTTGCAGCGAGATACTGACAGTGGATTCACAACCTCACCGATAGGGGGCGAATAATGGAGTTATTTTTTTTTTTTTTGTCCCCAAATGTTATCAGCTATATGACAAGATTCTTGTTATTATCATCATCCATTATTTAACACCATCTTTTTCCTGTTTTTTTTTCTTCCATCATATTAATCAGGAAGTTTTTGAATATCTGTGAGTATCTTTTAGAGTAACTCAGCAATAATCAGTATAGTTTCGCACGTTAATGTAATTATGGATAATTTCATGCCTGTCTCTTTCTACCGATAATAATTCCCCAAACTGTCAGAACGAGGCCAACAAAAAATGCATCATATTTTCTGAATGTCATGTGAGGATTCAGATAAGTTGTTTGATTGCAAGTTGTTGCCGTTTTTTCCAAAATGTCGTCTCTTATCGCTCGCGAGACGAAATGCTGATACATACAATGTCGCTTGATTAAACTCTATGTTCACTCTCATTATAACACATAGACCTCTGCCAGCTCTTTAATCCTTCATTAGATACTGTGTGTTAGTAATTCTCTCTCTCTCTTTCATTCTCTCTCTCTCTTTCTTCTCTTCTCTCTCTCTCTATTTCATTCTCTCTCTCTCTTTTCATTCTCTCTTCTCTCTCCTTTTTCATCTCTCTCTCTCTCTCTAAATTCTCTCTCTCTCTCATCTCTCTCTCACTCTCTCTCTTTCCTTCACTCTCTCCAATCTCTCTCTCTTCCTCTCTCTCTTCTCTTTCCTACTCTCTCTTTCCTCTTCTCTCTTTCCTTCTCTCTCTCACTCTCTTTCCTTCTCTCTCTCACTCTCTCTTTCCTTCTCTTCTCTCTCTTTCTTCTCTCTCTCCTCTCCCTTCTCTCTCACTCTCTCTTCCTCACTCTCTCTCTTCCTTCACTCTCTCTTTCCTTCACTCTCTTTCTCTCTTTCCTTCGCTCTTTCTCTCTCTCTTTCCTTCTCTCTTTCTTCTCTCTCCTCCCCTCCTCTCTTCTCTCTCTCTCCTTCTCTCTCTCTCTCTTCTTTCCCTCTCTCTTTCTTCTCTCTTTCCTCTTCTCTCTCTTTCCTTCTTCTTCTCCTCTCTTTCTTTTCTCTCTCTTCTCTCCTCTCCTTCTCTCTCTCTCTCTCTCTCTTCTTCTCCTTCTCCTTCCTTCTCTCCTTCTCTTCCTTCTCTCCTTCTTTCTCTCTCCTTTTCTCTCTCTCTTTCTCTCTTCTCCTCTTCTCTCTCTCTCTCTCTCTCTCTCTCTCTCTCCTCGTCTCTCTTTCCTCTCCCTTCTCTCTCCTTTTCTCTCTCCTTTTCTCTCTCCCTTCTCTCTCTCCTCTTCTCTCTCTCCTTCTCTCTCTTTTTTTTTCCCTCTCTCTCTTGCCCTCTTTTTCTTTCTTTCTCTTTTTTCTTTCTTTCTTTCTTTCCTTCTTTCATATATATATATAATATCTGGCAATCCCCCGGAAGATCGCTGCATCACGTTCATTTACGGTGTCATCGTTTTGATTTCCCCAATTCCTATTTTGCCAACGGGTGTGTGTGTGCAAATTGCCTGACTCTACATTCCATAATGTGATTATCTTAACCTAACTTTGTTTTTTTTTAGTTTTACATATCCAATGATGAAGAACACCGTCATTCGTAGTAATAACATTTAAACATATTCAACTTAGAGATCATCTATGTATTATTACTCTTGATTTAACTATCTTTTTTCTTTCTTTCTTTCTTCTTTAACTTTTATGTTTTGATTGAAACAGATTAGAGTCATCCTTTCGCCGCTCACCGCCTCTCTTTATCTTTCCGTACTTTCTATCATTATATTTTTTGTGTGTAGCATGTCTTTTTTTCTTCCCTTTCTTTCGAATAAAAAAATGGAAGGGTCTATTATTTAGCTGAGATGACGTCACCCATAAGAAATTTGCATTTCATCTTGGTCGATTTTGACGGTCTCTTTTTTAACCAGTTGCAAGATGATCACAGTCGTACAATTAAGTAACGCGTGTATTAATGTTATGCTTACAAAAAGTCACTTCCATCTTGGTTTATCATACAGTTATTCAAAACTCTTGTCACCCTCGACATATTTTAGAGATAAAATTACATAATGCAACCAAAATTCTGGAAAATAATCTAATTTAAAAAAGATATTTTTCCTGCTATCGACGACATAAAATCATTACATAAATTATATCATTATAATATTATTAAAACAATCGAACAGAGTTCAAATCTTGGAAGAAGCTGTTTGCATTTCCTATAGCGCTAATACCATTGAGAAAGGTATGAATCCAACGTTTCACCCTCTAGCTATGAGTAAATACTAGGGCAGACTGGGCTGTTTAACCTTGGCTTGGTAACCAGTTTAGACGAAGAAAAATTCTGAATTCAAACCAGTTAAACTCCTCTTAAGAAATTGACACTGTGTCACGCCCTACTGATAGAGAGGGGCTGGTAATATATAAAATTATTAAAATGAAATTTAAACAATATTTAGCGGTAGGAAGACATTCGGACCACCCTGTAGATAAAGATGTCTATATTTAATACAGCCACAATTCACACGAATGACGTTTCCCAAATACTTGTTACTGCTTATTAGTCACACGAGTCCCACTGAGGAATTTGCGCCATTCTACTATTCAGTGGCAGTACAAGGTCTGCAAGTATTTAAACAGGCAGTGTATTTATGAAGTTACGCTGTAAATATTCCCTAATTACACGTGCTCTATGGGTTTGGACACAGTCATCACAGAAGACAGGAAGTGGTGCTAGTATGCAATTAACAAACTGTAGTACGACTATTATTTCAATCATTTACTCCTGATGCTTAACTTAATTAATGAAGTAAGCGAGGTAGGCTATCCCCTAATACCAGAGAGATTGTTCATGGTTGAAGGTGGAATGCCTCAACTACCGTCAGCTTGACGTGGACCGCTATAGAATCCAGAACCTTGCGATTTCTGGGAAAATGCTCTACCAACCCGTTATTAGTTTATGAATTTAATTTTTCTCGCCGTTTTTCTCATCTCTATTGTGGTGTGTAAAATCACAAAGTTTCGGTCGCTGTATCCTCCGGCCTTCTTCAGGTGATTCCTGTGTGAGCATAGCAATGACCAAGCCTGGGAAATAATTTTCAATATTTTGGCTGTTGATCAAACAAGGCGTCGAATAATACCGTAATTGTTTTTGTATGATTATCAGTTCGACATGCGCCACGAAAAGCTTGAAGATCATTTAAAAATTAGAAGTAGTTGTAATACATTTATATTGTACGCATAATAGTTGAGCTAATTATTATATTAGTAGCTAATATTATTATTCATGGTACACATATAGTTGAGCTAATTATTATCTAATTTATAGTATAATATTGTACACATAATAGTTGAGCTAATTATTTATTAGTAGTAGTAATATATTTATATTTTACACATAATAGTTGAGCTAATTTATTATTATTATTAGTAGTAGTAGTAGTAATATATTTATATTGACACATAATAGTTGAGCTAATTATTATTATTAGTAGTAGTAGTAATCCATTAATATTATAACACATAATTGAGCACATAGCGTAGTAGATATAGTCGCTGGTTAAGAGTTCTAAATAACGTTTATCTCTAGGCTGCAAGTTCAATCCTGGTCAAGGAGGACAGTAACAGTGAAGCATAATTAACACAGCTTAACACTTGTACCCAGTTGTGGTTAGCGGAATGAGAACAGGATACCCCCATGGATTGAATAAAGGGTTGGGTTCAAAGTTCCGTGATGGCCCTGATAAAGACAAGAAGGTTTTAGAGTTCGAGAGGGTTCCAGAGTTCGACAAGAAATACCTGAAGAAGGCCGGAGGACATATCGGCCGAAAAGTTGTTCAGATAATAATAAAGATGAATAATCCAAAAATACACCTAATAGAGGAGCTAATTATTATCATCAGTTGTAATATATTTATATTATCTTCTTATTATAATGGAGATTGTGAGTTTTTCTGTCTGTAACCGAAACTAACTCACTACTCATGTCACAATTCCCTTAGTTATTGACGTCACATTCACCATGAATTTATTTTTATCTAAATCTCAATTATTACTAAAATTGTTTAAAACTGTTAACCATATCTACATACTAACAACATGCAATTATATTTATATATACAACAAAATAGCGGTTTACAGTATGAACAGGAAGGCTAATTTACATATTGATATTAAAAATGTGATTTTAATAAATATGTGCTTAGTATTATTGATTTCTAATTGTTTGGTTTTATTTTAATGAATATAAGCAAAAATCTCTTCAATGAATCTTAAATGAAATCCATTAACAAGAAAAAATAACTGTCATTTTATTCTTTACTTCCTCTTTTAACTAAAGACTTAAATTAGAAAAAATAACAATGAAAGACGAGAGTGATAGAAGAGTAAGTTTCAGTTGTTCTATTTTTCGATTATACTCCCTCTGTTTCAAATCTTTTTATCTACATTCTTATTTAGTTTCATTAGCCTTTCTAATTTAATACGATATTTTATTACATTAAAACTTAAATATTTGCACCCGGAGGGTGCATATATTTGCTAGTACACATAATAGATATACTGTGCCGATAACTAACCCATTGATACGTTTTCTTTTAACTCGTTTGAAATGCAAACATATAGTGCTTAAATTTACTTAAACAAAATTTAGGCTAAAAATATTCAAAATCCATTGAATAATTATGGAATATTATTTACTATGCATCTAAAGTATTCCATTTAAATGCAGAAAATTACTAAGGAAAGGCGAGGTAAGTAGTAAAATTACCTATTGAAGGCAATGAACGAAAATGAAATCTAGTATAGGTTTCATTTCCTTCTCTTTAACGTCTGAATTTTCAGCGTTGCTACAGATTCAAACGTTGGAATGAATAAAAATCTTCACATATACTTATTAAAATCAATTCATAATTTTGCAGCTTACCTATACAATTAGATTCGTTAAAAGTAAAAATGAACGTTTCCTTAGGTAATAACAGGTGCATACGGACGCGTATGCACAAAGAAACACGTGATTGCATTTTTAAAATACCGTAATTTCTCTCTCCCCCCTCTGTGTGTATATATATATATATATATATATATATATATATATATATATATATATGTATATAGTCTTTTCTTCACTTCACTGTTTCTTTTGGGCTCTCTTTCTCCCTACACTGATTTTATTTATTTATCCTATATATTTTTTTCGCAGATTTCTCTCATCAAAACTTTGTCCTTATTTCTCTATATTTTTCTCTCCTCGGAGGCGTGTGCTGTAATGGTTAGAGTAGTAGAAAATGGACTCGTCGATGCGAGTTCAAATCCTGGATGAGGCTGTTTGCATTTCACATAATGCTAATACCCTCAGGGAATGTACTAATCAATTTATTCCCTCTCTAGCTAAGGGGTAAATAGTAGGACAGACTGGGCTCTTTAACCTTGTTTAGGCAACGAGTCTCGGAAAAGGAAAGCTCAAAGAAATTAATCTTCTGTCCTTCTCGTGCGGAAGGATTGGTATATATATATATATATATATATATATATATATATATATATATCTCCACTTAACTATGTTCTTCTAGTTCTCTATGTCCCTACCTAGATTTAACTGTATCTTTCTATATATTTTTATCTGCTTTCTCTCCTAAATCTTTGTCTATATTTCTCTGTATTTTTCTGTTCCCTCACACACGCTCCGAATACATAGTTCCTTTGTTTCTTCTCTCTCACACACACACTCATATTCTCCTCTCTCTCTCTCTCTCTCTCTCTCTCTCTCTCTCTCTCTCTCTCTCTCTCTCTCTCTCTCTCTCATATATTCTCTCTCTCTTTCACTCTCTCTCTCTCCTCTCTCTCTCTCTCCTCCTCTCTCTTCTCTCTCTTCTCCTTGACCTAAACTTACTTTTTTTACTTACCTATCTAATTTTTTTTCTCTATATATTTTTGCTTCTTTCTTTACGTAACTAATCCTGTCATTTTTGACACTAAATATACAACTAACTCTATATTGCTAATCATTAAACAAGGTTAACCCGATTCAATTTCAATGTTTAATGACCGTGAAATTATCAATTCGCCAATAAATTTAGAAAACAAAAAACCCTTGAACATCCCAAAGAATATTATCAGCAAATGTAAAACTTAGTAAAACATTCATCTTCGAGTCTAGTTATTTGCCAGAAGATAAAATAATTGTCAGTATATGAGGGTGGGTGTGTGTGTTTACGAGACTTAGAATGGTTTATCGTGACACATTTGTTTCATCATCGCTTATCGCCCTTGGGTTTGTTACTATTCTTAAGGAACCGTAGCTAATAAGATTTTCTTCAGTAATTTTATTATTCAACGTGATTATCGGCTTAATTAACGTTTTGCCCGTTTATAGAATTGCAGTGTTGCGCATTTCGTACGTCAATATTTGCACACTAGCAAATAGTTTGGTACTCTCTCACACTCATCACGCACGCATACACTGAAGACGTATACTTAAAGGTAGCAACAAGATTGCGTATATGATATCATAAGCGACACGCAATACAGCATTTTACTTGCAACATTATTGATTAATAGAATTCGCCCACGCGTATTCGTTCAAAAGAAAATCCTAAATGCTCATCTGGCTCACTTTGCTGGAATATACTTGATAAAAGAAAGGCATGATAGAAATAAAATAAAAATTCATTGCATTTATTCAGATTATCAAATTATATACAAAGGTTAACAGCGCTCTCGGTTGGGGATTCAGTATACACGAACTGTGTTTATATATCCGTTCACATCGGGGATATAAATGTCAAGAGAGAAACAGTGAAACATTCCCCAAACCTCCAAAACTGGAACCTCACCATCAGATAGAGTTTAACGTCATTCCCAGGACATGTAGACCCTCAGTCACTGCCTTCTAGCACCCATATGATAAAAAGGGGTTGGGGTTGGCCATAAAGTCAGTGCATGAGTATCACAGAGATCTGTACGGTAAAGTGAGGAGCTGATGGTAGGTTTGGCAATCCGCCTCAAACACCAAAAACAATCTACTTGGTCTAGTGCAAGTGAAAAGGGAACAGGCTTTCTCGTCATCGGTGTCAAGCCATCCCGATGAATTTACTTACTTAAAACTTGTCAACCCCTTATTGGGTTTATTTGTCTGTATTTTTAGACTGCCCTGTCGGCTGGGGCGTTAGAATGCACCGACTGCACCTCTGCAGAGGGGTAAGACTCCCCCAATGGGGCCACCTGTTGGCCGTGGGTGGCGACCCGTGATGCTTAAGGATAGAGCCCGGGTGGATGAGCAGTTCATGATATGCCCCCCTCCGATCAATCGGCTGGTCACGTCAAGCCCTAGCACCTATATGATTTTCCCAACCCTATTGCCCTTATGGTAAGCCCCAACCCCTTTTTATCATATGGGTGCTAGAAGGCGGTGGCTGCGGGTCTACATGTCCTGGGAATGACGTTAAACTCTATCTGATGGTGAGGTTCCAGTTTTGGGGAATGTGGAGCACCCTTCATCACCATTGCTCCCTGGTCCACTCTGACCCGGAGTGGTAGTATCTGTTAGGGTCCCATCTATGGGTTAAATAGAAAAATGTATTTATAAAAAAATTGTATTATCCATTAAGAATTGATTTATTTCAAAACTTTATCGGCATTAAATGACCCACTGAGGTTGATATGCCGTAAAACAAAACAAACCAAACTGTATTTTTAGATGAGGTTTGATGTGAATAATTTTAATTCTTCGGTCTATTGTCCTCATCTTTGTTTTGCTAGTTATTAATACACCATTTCGGGCGTGACCTCCGGCTTACCTCAGGTATTTTCAGTGTATCCGAGTATAGTAATAATCATTTTAATGTGTGAAAAAAAGTATTCGTACAATTAAAATTTGAAATTTTAGAACTATTTTTTTAAAGAATTTTTTTGTTTTCTATACATATTCAGTTATCATCACTCTACAGTTTATCGTATGAAAATTGTATGTTTATTCATTAGTTGGAACTAGAATAAATTAAAAAATTTGCATATGTACCAATATTATTATATATATATATATATATATATATATATATATATATATATATATAAAATGGAGCTTCGCACTAAATCCTAAAAATATATATTACAGACATATATACAGTGTAAATTAAACTCATATATACATACATGGTGTCAAAAAAGGATCGAGATTTTTTGTACTTTTTGACACAACTTGTATTCTGAAAAAATTACGTTCCATTCATTGTTCATTTCCATCTTGGTAAATACAGCTTCAATCCCGATACTTTTGACACACCTTGTACATTGAAAATTAAAATCATCATATATATATATATGTGTGTATATATATATATGTTTATTATGAGAAACAGTGTTTTTTTAACTCTTTAAATTCCGGACAACATCGGGTAGTCCTGCTAGTATATATTATGTATAGTTTATTACAAACGGTCATTGTCCTGGATATGCGTTTCCTTTACATGTTAACATTTATAAACCTGACTGGTTTTGTTTTTAACCTCAGTTTCAGCATTCTTACTTCAAAGAATTTATCCTCCTGAGGGGGTCAGAACATTAATTTTCTCATAAAAACGGCGCCCAAACGAATGATCTACATCAAAAGGTATCTCTCTTTCTGGCCTGAAATAAACAGCGGGGAATTTTCTGCACGATGACTGAAGGTTTTATATATATATATATATTATTTGGATGGATGGATGGATGGAGTGTTTATGTGTAAGCGTATTTGTAAATCGTAAATATATCGAAATATAGATGCATGTAGGTTTATGGCTCTGAAGTACTTAAAGTAATAGGATTGTATTAAAGAAGGTTAGAAGGTTACATCTTGCTTCTTTGAAAGTGTGTGCACACAAGTAAATGCAGAGATCCGCTTTGCGAATGCTTATTCAGTTCCGGTCAGTGAAATATTAAGAAACAGAATGCATCAATGTGCAAGAATCCCTTCTTTTTGAGTTGTCGCTAACGTATTAAAAGTCTTCTTAAGATCGTATGCACATTTGGAACACTATACACGAAGAATTTCATATAAAGCAAATAAAAGAAAAATACAAACAAGAATAATAATTGAAGTCAGTCAGTCAATATACTGTTGGTTTGGACAACAAACACTAAGCACAACTGAGCTAGTGCTCAAGACAGCTGTTATTTATGGAACTCAAGAATAGTCCATTCATTTATTTGGGTGATTCCATTCCTTGAGTCTTGATTGGCAGCTTGGTTTCTATGAGGTTATGAGGCTTCATAAAAAGTCTGGCATTCGACAATAGGATTATAACAAGATTAGATCTGTATTAAGTTACGGCTACCAGTTGCCTTGTCTTACCAATTCGACGGTAATTGGAACTTAGTGTGATTATTCTATAAAAAACTAGGAATTGTGAACATACCACAGTATGTTTAATCAAGAGCTTTTGTAAAATAGTTCAGTGTGTAAGAAGTATAATAATCTTGATTTAATTCTCACTCACTCTTTTTTCTTTCTTTCTTTCCTTCTTTTCATTATATTCAATTGAAATAGATTAGCACTATTCCTTTCTCTCTATCTTTCTCCTACTCTCTTTCTTTCCACAAAGAAAACTGCATTCAAACTTGTTAAACACTGCTTAATAAATTGATATTCTGTCAGATCCTACTCGTGTGGAGGGTTGGTAAATATGTATATGTGATTTTATATATATATATATATATATATATATATATATAATGGACAATAGTACCATGATATCTTGATCTTAAATATATATATATGATACTTGTGTGTGCATTTTCTCAATAGTGCTTATACATAAGTATAAGGGCCCTCGTCAACTCAGCGTATGAGTAGCACAGGGATCTGTGCGGTAAAGGAGCTGATGGTAGGTGTGGTGCTCTACCTGAGACGCAAAAACAATCTTCTTGGTTTAGCGCTAATGAAAAGGGGATAGACTCTCTCGCTGATTGGCTGATACCGACGTTAGGCCACCCAGACGATTTATGTATATATATATATATATATATTATATATATATATATATATATATATATATATATATATATATATATAGCACCTGTGTGCATTTTCTTATTAGAGAATATATATATTATATTTTCGTGAATTTTCTCATTAGTGCATATATACGTTAGCACCTGTCTGCATTTTCTAATATATATATATATATATATATATATAGCAATAGACATTCATAACGATAGATATTAACCGAGACAAATATAAACATACTAACATTGATAAGATTTTACGTTTTTCATGTTACACGCTCCAGATATGTTTTCGTGTAGAGAATGGCTGGTTTATCAAAATATAACACTCATTTATTTTTATAACCTATCGGACTTGTATTTTCTCAACCGTTGCGCTACAACCTCCCCTTCCCAATAAAAAAATATTTCTCTCCCACCCGTCCACACACCGTTAGCCATCCTCCTTCGCCGCTGCCTTAATCCACCCATGCAAGCTACCCCTCTTTATATCTAATGTTAAAAAAAAGACGATAAAACTCCAAGTGTGTAATACTTGTGTGATATTTTGAATTTCATAGCTGCCTACGCGCATCTCATAAAGTTGGGCGGTTCGAATTTATTGAGGTCATTTGTCATCCAGGATCTTAGGATATTGCTTTCCCAAAGTTAAAGCATGAAGAGAATGGACGTATATCTTTCTCGTATAAAAAGCAATGAAAATGAATAGAAACGGAACAGAAACGACTTGCAAGATTCAGGCCAATGAAATCTTAAACCGGTCATATTTATCAGGATATGATAGCACTGCGCATGCGTTCTTGGTCATCTTTCGTGACACTTTGCATTTTTAGATTGGATTCCAACTTTTCTTATCTTCGTTCTGTCATAGTTCAGTTGAGTTCTCGTGTGTTTCAATTCTAAAAGTCTACAACGAAAATGAGGTGTCCTCTGTATGACATGAAACGGTGAAGGTCCAATTCTGGAGTTCTGGGGAGTTTGGAGTACTTCTTCATCGCCGTTACACACATACCCACTGTGACTCACCGTGGTAGTACTTGTTACGGTTCTATCCAGGGGTTAAATAGAAGAAAATGAGTTAACAAAAGATGTTTTCTAAAAAAAAACTGAGTTTCAAAAAATGTTTAATACCCATCAAGAATGAGTAGAACAAAATGTATTCGGCAGAAAATAGCCCAATAAGGGTTGACATGTCGTAAAATCAATGAAAAAAAGAAGCAAAAAACACACATTTATCCCTGTTACTCTCAGGTTCTC
Organism: Doryteuthis pealeii; assembly: GCA_023376005.1. Lineage (NCBI taxonomy): Eukaryota > Metazoa > Mollusca > Cephalopoda > Myopsida > Loliginidae > Doryteuthis > Doryteuthis pealeii. The sequence goes on along the minus strand of CM042150.1, from coordinate 14,374,330 downwards.
TCTGATCCGGAGTGGTAGTACCTGTTAAGGGTTAAATAGAAAAAAATAGTTTGAAAAATTTAATTTTTAAAAAATCGAGTACCATCATGAATGAATAAAACAAAACGTCTTCGACATAAAATTACCCCACACGGGTTGATATGCCGTGAAACCCAATCAGCCAACCACCTACCTTAATAAGTTATGCAATAGACGTCTGTCACGTTCAACATATTTCTGCTCTGACTTTGTTGTCCCGACAAAAGCCACCCAGAAAAAACTTCCATATACATTTATGTAACTCTATGCATTGAATTAGTGGGCAGCTTATTATGTCCTGTTTTGCAAACAAAGCTCAACAATTTTAGGAATTGTAAAATCACAAATGCTTTTGCAATATCAGTAAACATTATTCAACAAAAACTATTCGGACACATTGGGCTTTGTTGCTAGCGGTGAGTTCCTATAGTTCCTTAGACGACGAACGGTGTTCAAATGGTCCACATTGATGTCTTCGACCAACATTCTCGTAATCGAGGTTTCGTCCTCTTTCACGACAGCCAAAGGTGTCTGTTCGTTGAAATTTGATGGTCAACGTCTTCATCTTCGAGGTTTGTATCGCCCAATTTGAACTTCCTGGACCATCTTTACACTTGACTTTTGCTGATTGTTCCTTCACCAAAAAGTTCCTTGAGATCGCGAAATGATTGTGCTGCATTCCAACCTTTCTCAAGGTGGTAGAGAACAATATGAAGAATGTGGATAGGATTTTCTATACATATTCTGAAAAGAGAGGATTATTTTCATGAAACAAATTAAACAACAAACCAACGGATGCTTTTATTTTCGGGAGGTAATTAAAATATTCATAACCGACTTTATCTTTCTATAGATCGTCGATAAACTATTATTATTTTTTATATTATTTTTTTCTGATGCTCATTATGTTACTACTTTTCGACTTAGACAAAATTTTGACCTTAGATAATCGATTTTATTAATCTTAATTCGTTTTTAAAATGAATAGCAGCCGAATTTTGGGTGTACCTAATTTAAAGAAAGAATGGGGAAGATATTCCCTACTCACATAATAAAAAAATGATCAAATTACTTTAATTTATAATTAAGTTTAAAGGAACTTAGGTAGATTTAAAAATAAATGAAAAAGTAAAAAAACAAAAGATTTATTAATTTTTGTGGTGACAATATAAAGGCGTAAAAATTAGTGAACATTTATTTACCATTGATAAAATATAAAAATGTTATACAATAAGTAAAAAATAAATATAAAAATGAAGTAAACTTTTGTTTCCGGATTCTGCGCTCAACTTGATAAATGTTTCTTCTCCAGACATTCCACTGTCTGCATTTGATAAATACTCCATCCACCCGAATTCCTTGGTGAACTGTTGAATGTACCAACGAGAAGAAACAAAGTAGACAGAAGAAAAATGGGGACAATGCCTGTTCCAAACATTTTAATTACTTTAGTTTGTTGACGTACCTAATTAAACAACCAACAAATTGTTACTGATTTTGTTGATTAAATTTGCTGAAAAAATCCATAATGATTATAAACCAACCCAATTGTTTAAGTTGACATTTTTCATGAAAGCATTTTGTCCCCGATTTTGCTTAATAATAAAGACAGAGACTTGAATTATAAGCTCTTTACTCTGGTCTATCTGGTCAAAGAAGTTTTTCACGTCAAGCCCTAGCACCTATATGATTGCCCCAGTAGGAAGCGCTTGGTGTACTGGTTAAAGTCATAGGAAATGGGCTCGTCGTCCTAATTGCATTTCTCTTAACGCTAATACCCTTGGGGAAGGTATGAATTCTACTCTCCCTCCAGCTATGGATAAATAGTAGGGCAGACTGGGCTCTTTAAGTTTGGTTAGGCAACCGGTCTAGGAGAAGGAAAACTCTGGATTCAAACCTGTTAAACTCCGCTTAAGAAATTGACCTTGTGTCACATCCTGCTCGTGCAGAGGGGTTGGTAAATATATATATGATTGCCCCAATTGAGTATTCCTTTAAGAATGAATTCATTTCAAAACTTAGTCGGCATTAAATGACCCACTGAGGTTGATATGCCGTAAAACAAAACAAACCAATCCTAGCACCTATGTGATTGCCTCAATCATATTGCCTTTATGTCAAGCCCCAACCCTTTTTATCATATGTGTGCTAGAAGGCGGTGGCTGAGGGTCTTCATGTCCTGGGAATGACGTTAAACTCTATCTGATGGTGGGGTTTCAGTTCTGGATGTCTGGGGAATGTGGAGCATACCTTCATCATCATGCCTCCCAGGTCCACTTTGACCTAGAAGTGGTAGTACCTTTTAGGGTCCCATCTATGGGTTAAATATAAAAATGTGTTTATAAAAGCATTGAGTATCCATTAAGAATGAATTTATTACAACTTTGTCGGCATCAAATGACCCACCGACGTTTGTATGCCGTAAACCAAACTAAAAACATCTTATTTGAAAGAGAATTTGATAATACCAAGTTGACCGTAGAGGGGAATCTGCTATTAAATCAGCCCAAGCAACAACCGCAGTTTCCAAGTCGTTTCAAACTTGGCAATTTATTTTCTAAAGTTCCATTGATAAATGACCAAATTCCGATTCAATGACAACCACTCATAGACTAGTAAATACCCGGGAGGTATTGGCTGACATTCTTAACTGTGAAAACTCGTCTGCAATGAGAGGGGAATGGATAAATTTAGTTTTCATGAGGAATCGGACTTTGTCTGCACTAACAGTAATTGTTTTATTCGTAAAACCTCATCTCTCTTGACGAAGATAGCTTCAAATTGAATATCTCGCTATATTTCCTTTAACCCATTTCGATTTAACGCGATAGATAGTTTTTTCTCCCTTTTCTATATGCATATTTCTGAATATATGGTTGGTTGGGTTTAATGGCATGTCAATCCATTTGGGTCATTTTATGCCGAACGCGTTTTGGTTTTATTCATTTTTTATTGATACTTAATTTGTGAACCTACCCTCAGACTGGTACATCATCCTTTTGCAATAGGGAACCAGTTCAATGGCGAATTACCAGAAAATTCAGTATAGCCGTGGGGGGAATATGGTAGGCAAAAAGTTATGAAATCAATAACAGATTTTTTATGTGCTCATTCATATCGCAAATCTATTAAGAGATTTGGTCTCTAGTTATCTGTAACTGAAACTATGTCACTGCTTACGTCACATTTTTTAAAGGAATTAAGTTTATCAATGGGTATTAAATTTACAGTCGGTATCATTACTACATAAAAATATTAAAATTCTTTAAAAAATGAATAGTGAAAGTTTCACAAAAAGTTCGATACTTATTCACCTTTTGATGAATTTGTTTAAAATATTATTCCTAAAATATATGAGAGGAAATAATTTTTAGTAGGTCGCCCTCCCCCTTAATTAATTTTATGAAATCCGATCAAAATATATTTTACTCGTACAATTTGAATTTTTTTCTCTAAAGAAATTAATCTGAATAATTAAATCAGAAATTTTAGAAACGTTTTGGAGGTCTCTACTGTCGTAAAACAAAACAAATAACTCAGTGGAGTGAATAGGATGTTTTTTAGTTTATATATATTTTTTTTAAATATTAAACGTTTGCCTTCAGGCAATATCTTTCAAAAATGTAATTTTTCACCGGTCGGAGTGTGTTTTTTTTTTTTTTTTTTTTTTTTTTTTTTTTTTTCAGTGTTTATAATAGAGTTTCTGTCTCGATTTGTCTGTAACCAAAACTACATCACTGCTTGCGTAACATTACTCAAAATTATCAATACATAGAATAAAGAAAAACCTTGTATTATATACACTAAAAATTTAAGTATACCACCTCAGACGGTACTTATTGTTTGTTTTTAAATAAGTTTTAATGAATACATGCCCGGTATTATATATATATATATATATATATATATATATATATATATATATATATATATATATAGATATATATATATATATATATAGTTATCTAAAGTATAGTTTTACGTAAAAATTATTTACAAACAAGAAAGTCATTATTTTTTTTTAGTATCAAGAACATAACTAAAAAGTTTACAAATAAATAAATACCTACGATTTTGTGTAAAATTTATGTGTAAAATATTCAAAATAGTTATTTACTTGATAATTAATACATGCACGCAAAAATTTTTACTTGAGAGGGACAGAAGTAATCTTTCCATTTCAAATTGTTTTGTTTTTGCTACAGCAATAAATTTGATTTCACTTATCTATTATAAAAACTCTAACATTAATTTTTTAACTCTCACCCCTTCAGGCAATATCTTTTCAAAAATTAATCTTTATACCGCTCGGAAGGCGTTTTTCTTTTTTGCTAGTGTTTATAATGGATATTTTCATTTTATTTTACTGCAGGATATTCATTTCGTTTGCATCGTAGGAGTGATCCATCTGTTGTAACATTTGGTCCATTAGCAGGTGAGTTCGCGTGTGACTAACGTTTGTCAATCGGACTAATAACTCCCCACTGACAATAATATTAACTTTTACTAATCCTGTTTTGAACATATAATAATTTGTCTGACTAACGAATTATCACCAATGTAACTTCTTATGCAAAAATTTGACTTAACACTTTTTGCCAGGAAATAAAAAATTCAACGGCCGAGTCAGAAAAATTAATAGAAGAATTGAAGAAAACTTTTCCTGACGTTTTTTCTGATGGTCTTGGTCGTTGTACTACTGCTATCGCATTACAGGATAATATCCAGCCAGTATTTAAGAAAAAAATGTGCCATTTCCTTATTAGAACAGATCAACAAAGAGCTGGATAGACTGGAGAAGACCGGCATTCTTTCAAAAATTGAATATAACTCATGGGCTGCACCTACTGTCTACGTAAAAAAGAAATCTAAAGAAATCCGCGTTTGCGCCGATTTCTCCACGAGGGTCAACGCTGCCCTTAAGGATTATCTAACGTTTGTCAATCTGACTAATAACTCCCCACTGACAATAATATCAACTTTTACTAATCCTGGTTGAACATATAATAATCTTTCTGACTAACGAACTAACACTTATTTTATCTAACCATTTATTTAAAACTTTCTCTTCAATAACATTCGACTAGAATTGCTTGGGATAGTCTTAACAGAATTCTACCTAAAAAGCTTTTAAATGAAGAAAGTATTATTTCATATATTAGCAAAAACTAACAACCTCCGGGCGGTGTGAAAATTAATTTCTTACCATGCTCGTCCGTAAAAAAAAACGTAAACTGATCTTTAAAATCTTATCTTTTTGAATAAAAAAACATGAAAATAATTTTGCTGTCAAAATTCAAATACGTTTTCTTTTTAATAAAATGATGTTTCTAAGAGTTAAATTCAAATTAATTATAATATTTAAGGTTTTCTTTGGGGGAACCCAAACCATCAATTTTGATTATCATCTATCGTAAAATTTTGTTTTACGACAGACTAAATAAAAAGACGGTCTTTTTAGCCGTATAATGAAATATAAAATTTACTGTAGAAGAAAAAAAACTTTTTTTCGTAAATAATTTTCTCGCAAAACTCTATACATTTGATAACTTTAAATATATATTCCAATGAAACAAACTATATATAAATCAATGATACAGGGCATGTACTTACTAAAATTCGATTTAACATGTGGATTACTGAATTTTGCATACTTAATTTCTGAATATATATATATATATATATATATATATATATATATATATATATATATATATGGTTGTCCTTTTTTATGTATTGGTTTTGACTTTGGGATTTCTAAAATATATATTTATCTTGTAAATTTAATTTTGACGCAAAATATTACACCGACAAAACGCTTCCTTAACAGGAAAAAGAAAAAGGTCTTTCGACTTTGGAGAATTTTAGTTGATCATCTTTTCGATTTCATGTGTTGATTTCCATTGTTTAAATCTCAACTGGGAAAAGTATTGAGCACTGAGATTAATTAAGAATTATCTATGATAATAATGATAGAATTTCCTAAATAAGAGAAGAAACTCGATTTCTCGTGTCTTGAGGATTTTATCCGGTGTTCAATTCCAAACAAATCGAATAATATTCATTTAAAGTGATATGCATTCAGAATAAAAATGAAAATGAACAGAAATATGTATGTATAAATGTAGGGTGGTAAGTACATGTGGAAACACTATTTTTAATTATGTATGCACATATACACACAAATATGTGTATGTGGGAATATATAATTTCATATATAGTGGAAGCGAATGTGTGGGCGAATTTATATATATATATATATATATATATATATATATATATAATTATAATCCACAGACACGTGTTTCGACTTATCAAGTCTCTTCAGTGTGGCAAGACATTTGTGAGCTACATACAGCCGGGATAGAACTTATAGAGCTTAACCACTCGGTTATCGTCACCCACAGAATGCGAAGGAGATTTTATCTGTTTTAATACACACATCTGTATGTATGTAAAGGCTGCCATAGAGTGCTCCATCCCTTTTATAGGAGAGCGTTACGTTTACGCTTTAGTTGGCGGTCATCAGCGAAATCCCCTCCAAAGTGCTCAACCCCCAGAGGGATGGAGAGCATATATAGTCATCCACAGACACGTGTTTTGACCAATAGTCTCTTCAGTGTAGCAAGACATTTGTGAGCTACATACAGCCGGGATAGAACTCCGATCGATTCAGCATCAGTCGGACAGCTTAACCACTCGGCTATCGTCACCCACAGAATGCGAAGGGGATTTTAACTGTTTTAATACACATCTGTATGTCCCTCCAGCTATGAGTAAATAGTAAGGCTAACTGGGCCCTTTAACATTGATTAGGCCAAAAATATATACGGTGGGGGTGCTTTTCACGTGTGGTTAGCTAACAGTCTACTTCCTGTTTCCGTCCGTATTATATTTATGCATACTTCTGTTTGTTTTAACAAAACAAAAAAAAAACATGCGATTTCTTATACGTATATCGTTATTAAAAATGTTTTGTTGTTTTTTTTGTTTAAATAGTAACAAAATGTCCGCTAGAATCATTGTTTCGTTTGATAAAAGTTTGTGTAAATATTTTTGTGAAGTATAAAGTTAATGTCAAAGTCAAGTATTTCACTTACTTACAAATCCAAGCAAGATAGTTCTTTTCTAGCGTTAAAACTATTGATCAACGTTTAATGATTTTAATTAGCGTTCATAAGAGACTTGCGTATAGGAACCAACTAAAGGAATAAACGATTTTCGATTTCTTTCTTTTTTTTCTTTTTTTAAATTTTTTTTCTTTTAGCCCAAACCTTTTAAAAGGGTTAATAAATGAATCAAACTACCCGCTGATCCTCGTTCCAGCTAATGTACCAAAAACTCTAAATCAGATGTGTCTGATTGCTGTTCATTTAATCGCTATTTGCACGTCCTGCTATGTTGATCGAAGTTCCGCTTAACAAGGCGCGGGAAAGATTGAATTCATTTCTCGTTTGATTGGTTTAATCTAAGGAATAAGAAGAAAAAAGCAAAGCGAGATCAATCTTAAGCATCCGGAATAGACACAATCAGGGGTGGGGGGCAATAATGAAAATCAATCAATTTACACGAGGATAACAAAAAGGCACGTACGTGCATTAAAGTAATAGCATAGAGGCGGGAAGAAAGTATAGCTAAATTGATAGCATTTGAGAACATTTCATTACGCGCACATACACATTTGTACGTAAAGTAGAAAGATATATTCTAAGATTTCCATGTAAGAAATATATATATAAAATGTCATCCGGAGACACCGTGTTTAGACGTTTCACGTCTCTTCTGTAGTCAGCCCGATTCGTTAACCCCTCGGCCATTTGAAAGCTGTCGTAAGAGGTTGGTGTTTAAACTATTCGATACATACATTTGCTTATATATTTTGCGATCACCAGAGAAATCCAGTCTGTAAATCGACGATCATATATATATGCGTACGACGCATTCATTTAAACACATCGTTAATATTAATGTCAAAAATTAGATAGATTCTATATTACTATCTATCATATATATATATATATATATATATATATATTATTATATTATTATTATTATTATTTGAATATCTCATAGGTGAGAAACTGAGGGTTAGCAAGGTTTGACTCAATATCCACACTAATTTAACTCAAATATAAACGCTCTATCCATGATATTGACCACTGTTTTGTAGTAAATATAAGAACAATATTATCTACGAAATAAATGTGTGTGCATATGAATATATAGGGAAAGAAACCTAATCTTATATATTTGAACCTCGTACCATGTATATACGTAAGAATACACATGAAAGGCAACATATCTATATAATATATTGGTTCTCTCGTTGATTGTTACATATGAGACTCCTTCATTCAATTCACTAAAGGATGAGAACTACATACACAGATAATTTGTATAGGTCGGCACTTGTATTATTTTCCTTGTTACTATGTATATGGAATATTTTACGTTAATATAAATTCCATCTCGATATGTATATATGATTTCCCTATAGATCTACGAATCATGAACCAGTTTAAACGGTATATATATATATATATATGGAAGCGCGTGGGATAATGGTTAGAGTCGTGGGAAATGGACTTGTCAACTGGGCTCTTTAACCTTGGGTAGGTAACCAGTCTAGGAAAGGGAAAACTCTGAATTCAAGATTCCTGAGGTCAGTCGTTGATTGGGTTTGTGGCATTCGTGCACCAATTCTTTCCTATCCACTGTCCAAAAAAGTGCGGATGGACCAACACAAGCATTTACAACTATAAACAAGTCACTGTGTGGGTTGTTCATTGTATGAACCCTCATGCGTCGAAATCGACGAAAGAGTCCATAATATATATATATATATATATATATATATATATATATATATTAAAAAGTTTACCGATTCGTAAATCTATAGATAAATCTGTTCTACCTCTAATCTGCGTACAAGCCAACAGTAACACATGTGTGCATACTGATATACTAACTAAAAAATGGAAATAAGGGGCTCATTTAATTGTCCTGATAGCCTATCTCGTTCAGTTTTTGATTATTTCTCACTGAATTTGATTTGTGCTGCCACAGATTTCACTTTGTATTTCGCATTATATAAGCCATTGTGCAGATTTGATTTTTCAATTGGTTTTGCACTCGCTTAATCTTCCAAACTTTTGTTCTGGTTAATTATTGGTAATAGATTTAGGATAAATACCTAAACTAACAAGATACTCAACAAACTATAATGAATGATAAGCACAATACGTTTCTCTGAATTTTTTTTTTTTAGATGAGGCTTGATAATTAGTATTGTGTGAATTATTCGGACTATTGTCTTCATCTTTATTGTTATCCGTCCAACGTTTTGGCCGATGTGCTCTCCGGCCTTCTTCAGGTATTTCTTGTCGGAGTTCGAGAAAACTCTCGAATCTGACAAATACCTGAAGAAGGCCAGAGGTCTCATCGGGCGAAACGTTGAACGGATAACAATAAAGATGAAGACAATAGTCTGAATAATCTACACAATACTATTTATCAAGCCTCATCTCAAAAATTGAGAGAAACGTTGTACAGATAGCAATAAAGATGAGAACAATAGTCCGAATAACCCATATAATACTTAGAACAATACGTGTTATGCTCGTAATTTTTTTTTAAAGTCTACCTGCATAGCTTAAATTTCTTTGATAGACGAACTTAAATATTTTCCTCCTCCTTAAAGGCCGGCTTAGCTTAGTCTGTAGAGCATCCGACTAAGAACCTCAAAGTTCCTGGTTCGATACCGGCCCCCGCCAACTCAGCGTATAAGTAGCACAGTGATCTGTGCAGTAAGGTGAGAAACTGGTGGTAGGTGTGGTACTACACCTAAGACGCCAAACAATCTCCTAGTGCTATTGAAAAGGGGATGGATTCCTCGTTTTCTGGCTGATACCGACTTTAGGCCACCCCGTCGACTTGACTTTTTACTTTTATATCATACCGACTGGCCTTGATGATTATTAAGGAGAGGTTATCACTTGATAAACTTAAAATGACAGTATTGAGCGACTTATCAGGAGTATCATGACAAATACTCTCTGGCCTGTTGTCTGAGTGCTTTAGAATACATTGAATAATTATATTATCTATCAAAAAACACCCTCCAGGCAGTGTGACAATTAAGTTTTGAAAGATATTACCTGAGGGTGTGGGTGTTAAAAATTCAATGTCAGAGTTTGTACAATAAGTAGGTAAAATCATCAAATTTATTAAAGGAGTAAAAAACAAAAAAAAAACAATTTGAAATGGAAACTTAGTTCTGATAACTTTGAATATGTATAAAAAATAAAACAAGCTATCTATAGATATATAATACTGGGCATGTATTTATTAAAACTTGTTTAAAAAAACAATTATGACTTTCTAGGGTTGCATGCTCATATTTTGAGTATGTTTATTCTATGTTATGACCATTTTGGGTAACGTTACGTAATCAATTACGTAGTTTAGCTTACGGACAAAAAGAGAGCGAATCTCCATTATTAATAGAAATGTAAATACTTTTTTCCATTGTGAAAAAAATCCTTATTTACGAGCACATCAACTACTTACAACTCAGTCAACAAATTCATAGACAAGAAAATCTTTGATATTACAATAACACGGATAAAATTGCAATCAGCTCTGTAGGGAGGGGTATAATGTAAGAGTTACGATCAGATTTCAAACCAAGAGAGTTTGTGGCCAAATCATATGAGACACTTTTATAGACGTATCTTTGTTAATCTTTTCAGGTTTGGGAAACCTGACCTCACCAAAACTTGTAGCTTTGACCTTAAATCTTATCAGATCTGGTTTTGTCTGTTGGATTATCCAACTCCTTTTCAATTAATCGGTATTTGTAAACGTTTAAGTGGATTATGGTTTAAAACCAAGCAGAATGGTAGTCCGCAGTTCGTGAACTTTGCACATGTTAAAGATCATAAGGAATGAAAAGGTTGTAATGTACAGAATTGCGTCAGACTTAGTGGAATTTATTGATGCAATCAGTTACATCTATCATTTATAAATGGTTGAGTTATATAATCTCTATGTAGCTGCAGAAGAGGTATAGAGATTTAAAAGCATACAGACATGTTCCTATATATATATATATATATATATATATATATATATATATATATTATATTATATTATATTATTGAAGGCAATTGCAATGCGTATAAAAATAATTATTTTTGTCTAATTTTTATTTTATATACGCATTGTAATTGCCTTCAAATCATTAATATATTATAACATACTTAACAATGCTTCAAGCAAATTAGCAGTTAATTAATTATATATATATATATATATATATTATATATATATATATATATATGTATGGAGATATATCCAACGGTATGTAGAAATTAGAAAAACAAATCATTTCAATATTTATAATAAATGGGGAAGTCGACGATAAAATGTTTCGGTTCTTTTTAAAAACTTCATCAGAATACTAGGGCATTAAGATATTTTGTTTCATATATTTTTTTCCTGATGTGTATTTCTTATTCCGTTTATATATATATATATATATATATATATATATATATATATATATATATATACATGTAGAAAAAGTGGAAGTAAATCTGATAAATGTGTAATGTTGTAAAAATTGAAAAAACACTAGTTTCATTAACGAATGATGTTTATTAAGCCGGCGCTGCAGTGTTTCGGCCTGTTTCGATAGACCTTCATCTGGGCTTTTGTTGGTTTAAGGGAAAAAAATCAATTATTGATGCAAACTAAAGTCTGCAAGCCTTTTGTTTTTGTTGATCTTCAAATGTGAGGATGAAAAGACATGCTTAGAATTGCTGACTAACGTCAGCGTCTTAATTTAAACTACGCGATATCATCAATAATTTACCTTTTCCTTTAATCAACGAACGCCCTGATGAAGGTCTATCAACCAGACCGAAACACTGCAGCGTAGGTTTATTAAATCATTTGTTAATGAAACTTATGTTTTATCAATTTTTACAACATTACACACACACACACACACACACATCTTATTATAATGGAGATAGCGTGTTTTTCTGTCTGTAACCGAAACTATATTACTATACAAGTCACAATTCTCTTTAGTTATTTACATCACATTCTCCACGATTTTATTTTTATTTAAACCTCAGTTATTAATAAAATTGTTTTACATTATTAATACTGTTGACCATATCTACATACTAATAACATGCAATTGTATTTATATATACAACAAAATAGCTGTTCATAGTGTGAATGGGAAGGCTAATTTGCATATTGATCTTAAAAATTTGATTTTAATAAATATATGCATAGTATAATTGATTTCTAATTGTTTGGTTTTATCTTATTGAATATGAGCAAAAATCTCGGGGACAAATCTTAAATCTATTAACAAGAAGAACTGTAATATTATTCTTTACTTCCTATTTTAACTAAATAGTTAAATTAGGAAAATTTACAAATGAAAGACGGGAGTAACGGAAAATGATGGAAGAGTTAGTTTCAAAGTTGTTCTATTTTTCAATCATACCCCCTCTGTTCCAAATCTTTTTATCTGTATTATCATTCAGTTTCATTAGCCTTTCTAATTTAATATGATATTTGATTATATTAAAACTTAAATACTTGCACCCGGAGGGTGCATATATTTACTAGTATATATATATATATATATATATTTATATATATATATATATATATGGGTGTCCCAGAAGTTAAACACCATCCTGGCTTTCAAAAATACACCTTTCAAATCACTGTTATTGAGAATAATTATAATAGATGCTCAAATTGAGAGATAGATAAATTAATTGCGACAATCACTATCAACGAATATGTTTTTGAAATAACTAAAGGTGTTGTTTTTCAAAATCTGGATAATACATGACTTCTAGGACACCCTGTATATTCGGTATAAAATAACCCAAAGTTTGACATGCCGTAAAATCCAACTAACTAAGCAGACTAAAAGTCTAGTGGATACCTCGATCTACATATTGCCACAGATCTATGCATCTTTATATCACTGCGTGTATATGTGAATGTTTGTTTATATGCTTACACAGACCTGTAAATATACTTATAAACGAATTAGTTGAGTGTCTGTAATTTTCAGGATAAATTACGCTTTTTTTTACGACTTTGTATTTCTTTGCTGTTATTTACTCTGTTGGATAATGTTAAAAACAAAGATTGTTTGTGTCTGCTTTTTCATTGGGCACCCCGCTGGAAAATGTCTTTCTTCTCCGCTGGCCAAAAATAAAGACAACTCCTCTCTTTTTTTCTCATTGTTTTGATGGCATTCGGCATACTTTTCCTCGCCATTAGTCAAGTCTTTGTCCCTATATATAAAAAAGATAAAACATTAGAAAATAAACAAACAAACAAACAAAAAAAACAACAACTTATACACGCGTGTTAGAATTGATGTCTGAGTTTAGGCATCGAACGAAGAAAAAGAAATCTTCGAAAAGATATATGCAATTTGTGTATCTGAGCGTAATAATTTTCTGAGCAAATAATTACGGTTAACAAAGGCAATATTAAATGCTGTATGAAAATAAAAGCGTTGCAGCACTGAGGTTGTCAACCTGAGGTATCTGATTTTGTTGAACATGACTATGGATTCGGAAAAAGAATCAACTTCGAATCTTATCAGTGGTGGCCATCTTGGATTTCAGTTGTCTTACACCGGAAACTCGGGGAGAAAAATGTTTTGTTAGGAATTTAAGTCTTTCACTTATACAACTATACCTCTAAGACTATCATAGAATTTTATATATATATATATATATATATATATATTGAAAAAACAAATGATGTTTACAAATGCATGAGATCATCAGGAGAGAATATGCACCGTTTCGGGGCCTACCTCTCAACGGTTTTAACTGCACATCGACACCCCACCCCCCCGTTGAGAGGTAGGCCCCGAAACGGTGCACATTCTCTCCTGATGATCCCATGCATTTGTAAACATCATTTGTTTTTTCAATATATCAAATTCACACTGTCGGATTAATTTCCTTTTATTTCACATATATATATATATATATATATATATATATATATATATATATATATATATAAAGTATTGAATTGACTGGTAAGGTTGGGATGATTCTGTTTGCGATTATTATTATCCCCAATGCATGCCCATGCAGATGCACACCTATAGATTTATACAAGGATTATTTCAAATTCCTAAGAGAGCCCAGTGTAAGATAATTAAAACTTAATTATATACAGTGCCATCAATTCTACTTTCAATAAAAAAGGAAAACTTAAACCGTGAATTGGCTATTATAAATTTATTACGACCGGTAATTCAATAAATGAGTCCAGTGTCACCAGACAGCTGTTATATAATCCTTATCCTGTCAATGAAACTCTTTTTTTTATTTTTATAAGATTATATAAAGAAAATGGACACGATGAGACAAGTTCTAATCGTGTACAAGGCTGTTAGCATTCCAGATGGTGCTAATATCCTTAGAAAAATTATTAATCCAATTATTCTCTCTCCAGCTATGGGTAAATAGTTGGGAAAACCTTGCTCTTTAATCTTGCTGAGGCAACCGGTCTAGGAAAAAGAAAATTCTGAATTGGTAAACTCCGTTTAAGAAATTGACCAAGTGAAGGGTTTAGTGAATGATATATATATATATATATATTATAAAAAAAGAAGGTCCGCAAAATGTATTATGTTTTCAGAAAAATATTTTTAATTCTTTTTATCTTACATATGCGACACGTGTTTCTGATCTATTGTCTTCTTCAGGAATTGGATTATTATTTTGGCAAAATGATATAATTTATTATTATAAAAAAGTTACAAAAACACACACAACCTATCAAATATCGGACATATTCTGCCAAAATAATGATCCAATGCCTGTAGAAGACAACAGTTCAGAAACACGTGTCGCATATGTAGGATAAAAAGAATTTAAAATTTTTTTCTGAAAACATAATACATTTTGCGGACCTTCTTTTTTTTATAAAATATTGAATTTTCTCCCGTTGGAACCAGAACAACATTTTATTATATATATATATATATATATATATATATATATATTGCGATCTTCTCAGCATCCACTGTACTTTGTATAGTAGTAACCTGTTTATCCTTGACAAGGTAATTTCGCATGTATTGTGTGCTACGTATCGGTGGCCCAGGGGTAGAGTCTCTAATTCTACGTGCTAGATTCCCGGTTTCAATTTCTGTCGGAGGGAAATCCTAAGTATACATCGCTGATGAGACTTAAATAAGTTGAAACAGCTATACTATGTTCTACATGGGGCACAATATTTGCCGAGTTCGCTGGTCATGATTATTTTCAATAATTTTCGAATTTTATACGATATACGCATTGTAATTGTCTTCAAGCAAAAAAAATAAATATAAATAATAATATATTTTACTTCTACCCAATTTTGCAATCCAGTATTCGTATATCCTTTCGTTTTCTTTCATCTTCACCCTATTCAAACTGTGCTCTTTAAACTTAGATAGGCAACCAGTCTAGGAGAAGGAAAATTCTGTATTCAAAGTTGCTAAACTACCCTTAAGAAATTTAGATTTTGTCGCATGCTGTTCGTGCGGAGTAGTTGATGTATATATATATATATATATATATATATATATATATATATATATATATATATAAGTAAGTAAGTAAAGTCGGCGGGGCTGCCTAAAGTCGGTATCAGCCAATCAGCGAGGGAGTCTATCCCCTTTTCACTTGCGCTAGACAAAGAGATTATTTTAGCGTCTGAGGTGAAGCGCCACACCTACCGTCAGTTCCTTACTTTACCGCATCGATCCTGTGCTACTCATACGCTGAGTTGGCGAGGACCGGTATCGAACTAGGAACCTTGTGGTTTCTAGCAACTATCATGTCCTTTTAATTCCTATTTATTTTCCCTACTTATATCTATTCACTTTATATTGACAGTTACATTATCCGTCTCTGCCCTATTTTAAGTAAAGTGTCTAGCATATTAGACAACTTTCACTCAGACTTGATTTTTACAAGTGATCTTAACTTAACCAAGCATCTTGTTTGAAAGAAAAAAAAGAATTCTTGCCTTTCTATTGTTTAAGATGCAAATACAGATTATTCGTCTTAGACGCAACTCCCTAAATTAAATCTGACACTGTCGCAGAAAACTTAAGATTTGACATACAATATTCATGAGAAGATCTCTTTTTTTGCATCAAAGTTTCTGATTTTCCACTTAAGATAATAAGCACAGTTCTTCTCAAAAGAACTGAACAACCCAATTTTATTTTATATTCCGTTTCATTTGTCTGTTTTGAATGCTTGCACTCGTTTGATTCATTTTCATTATGCAGATTTGTCAACACTCTTTCGATTTGATATTGTAGGTACTAGCAAATATATGCACCCTCCGGGTGCAAGTATTTAAGTTTTAATATAATAAAATATCATGTTATATTAGAAAGGCTAATGAAACTGAATAAGAATTCAGATAAAAATATTTGAAACGGAGGGGGTATAATCGGAAAATAGAACAACTTTGAAACTAACTCTTCCATCATTTTCCCTTACTCCCGTCTTTCATTAGTAAATTTTCCTAATTTAACTATTTAGTTAAAATAGGAAGTAAAGAATAAAATTAGTTATTTCTTCTTGTTAATGGATTTCTTTTAAGATTTATCCCCGAGATTTTTGGTCATATTCAATAAGATAAACCCAAACAATTAGAAATCAATAATACTAAGCATATATTTTTAAAATCAAATTTAAAGATCAATATGTAAAGTAGCCTTCCCATTTACATTGTAATCCGCTATTTTGTTGTATATATAAATACAATTGCATGTTATTAGTATGTAGATATGGTCAACAGTCTTAATGATGTAAAACAATTTTACTAATAATTGAGGTTAAATAAAAAATAAAATCATGGAGATTGTGGTGTAAATAACTAAGGGAATTGTGACTTGTATAGTAATATAGTTTCGGTTACAGACAGACAAACCCACAATCTCCATTATAATAAGATATTCTCAACACTAGCAAGAATACATCGCTATAAGTTTTGTCTGACCGTGTTGTACTTAGCTATAAGCTAAATAGCCTATAGCTTAGGGCCACGCACTCTTGAGGACTCCTTTTTTAATATATAATTTTATCATTAGTTTTTAGACTTTAAGTCTAATACATCAACAATTATATATACACTAGCAACAATATTCTCCGTACGGGACATAAGTATTTATGGTTTAAAGTAATGAAATACGTTAAAGTAGAAATACTTAAGAAATTAAATAAGAACGCATATAAAAAGATTATTATTTTGATAATACATCAATTGGTTTCTTCATAAAATCAGATATAGGATTGATTTTAATACGTTAGAGAATAAAACAATATTAGATATCAAAAGTCGTCGGGGCGGCCTAAAGTCGGTATGAGCCAATCAGCGAGGGAGTCTATCCCCGTTTCACTTGCGCTAGACCAAGGAGATTGTTTTGGCGTCTGAGGTGGAGCGCCACACCTACCGTCAGTTCCTTACTTTACCTCACAGATCCCTGTGCTACTCATACGCTGAGTTGATGAGGACTGGTATCGAACTATGAACCTTGTGGTTTCTAGCCGAACGCTCTACCGACTGAGTTAACCCGGCCCATAGTGTCTGCGTTCGCACTCAGCACACATGAAGAACGGCTAATCAAATGACCTAGGTGCACATCGCTTGTTTATTCACGCAGATCTTAATAACACCAATTAATTATTTATCAAACCAAGTTTTGTTAAAGCCAGCAACTTAATGACACTATATGTTATGCAAAACTTAATTTCCTAGTGATACATAAGGGATATTTCATGAGTTTAAACGTACAAAGAACATGGGCTGTTTTGAGGTTAATCTAACTCAAATTTTCATAGACATCGTTCAGGTTAGCTCAGTCGGTAGAGCGTTCGGCTAGAAATCACAAGGTTCCTAGTTCGATACCCGACCTCACCAACTCAGCGTATGAGTAGCACAGGGATCTGTGCGGTAAACTAAGGAGCTGATGGTAGATGTAGCGCTCCTCCTCAGACGCTAAAATTATCTCCTTGGTCTAGCGCTTGTGAAAAGGATATAGACTCCCTCACTGCATGGCTGATACCGACATTAGGCTGCCCCGACGACTTTACTTTTACTTATTTTATGTATTAATGATTTTGACTAAAAATTAAATACTCATTGATGAATTTAGGCAATTCCTGGAGGTGTAGTGACGTAATCAGTGGCGCGGTTTCGGTTACAGACTGAATATCCATTATAATAGGATATTATTGCTTGTAGATGTATTTGTGGTGTAATGGTTACTGTGTAGGAAATGGATACAGCGTTCCGGTTTCATATCATGGACAATGCTGATAGTATTTCACATAGCGCTAATACTTTTTGGGAAATCTATGAATCAAATTCTGAAGATCTGGGGAGTGTGGAGTACTCCTTCATTGCCATTAATCCAGGTTCAACTCTGACCCGGAGTGGTAGTATATATTAGCGTCAAAACAGTCATTATTCAAAACAAAATAAAAACGCCTCCCGGGCGATGTAAAAATAGATTTTTAAACATATTGCCTGAGGGGTGGGAGTAAAAAAAATTCAATGTCAGCGAGTTTGTACCCTAAGTAAGTAAAATCATCAAATTCATTAAAGGATTAAAAAATAAAACAATTTGAAATATAAACTTTAGATATGTATTAAAATAAAACAAACTATAATAGATATATAATACCAGTCATGTATTTATTAAAACTTGTTTTAAAAACAATGAGGACTGTCTAATGTTCAAATTTTTATTCTATGTTATGACGATTTGGGGCAATGTGACGTAATTTTTATTACAGACAAAAACCGGAAGCGAATCTCCATTATTAATAGATTATAGATTCGATACCACCTAGTGCCTAACCCCAAAGATAGAACTTTTAAGAAACAACTACAGCTTAAATACTTATGTTTATACTTATCCCTGGGTGTAAGAAATAGGTATACCAAATTTGATAAAAGCATTTTAAATTATTTGACCGTGAATAGTGGACAACAATTAAACTCTTGCCAATTATGTACATAAATAAAACATTCTCAATATTCTATGCTCGCTGCTGCAACCAAAAGAGCGTAAAAGAGAGTAGTATCGTCTTTTGTTTCAAAATTGGCCAAACCTTGCTCAGTCATCGACCTCAAATCCTAAGACCGTTTCTTTCAATCATTCACCAGACAGCGCCAATGTCTGGCTCGCCCTCTACACAGTTATTCGTTTGTTCGCTTTCAAAGCCCATTATTGTTTGTCTTTTATTTCCACCAGCTCGTTATGCGACGTGGAAAAAACTCTCGGCCCATTTAACGTGAATAAACAAGCGATGTGCACCTTGGTCATCATTTGATTAGCCGTTCTTCATGTGTGCTGAGTGCGAACGCAGACACTACAAATGTCGCCAGTCTCATTATGTTCTGTAGTTTTTGCCCTTCGTCTGTCTTTTTCACATCTCTTCAAAATTCGTCTTGTTTCTTTTTCTTTTTTTTTTCCCCTGCCTCCTTTTATTGTATGTAGATGCTGGATGCTTTCTTGATTTTAATGTTGTATCCTGTCCTCATCTCTTCTTGTCTCGTCCTTTCTCGTCTTTTTTCGTTCTCCTATTCGTTCTCCTCCTCTCCCCTCGTCTTTATTCGTTCTCCTCCTCTCCCTCGTCTTTATTCGTTCTCTCTCCTCTCCCCTCGTCTTATTCGTTCTCCTCCTCTCCCTCGTCTTTTCGTTCTCCTCCTCTCCCCTGTCCTCTTTCGTTCCTCCTCCTCTCCTCCTGTCTCTTTCGTCTCTCCCATTCCTCTCCTCCTCTCCCCTTATTCCTTTCTAGTTCTACTCTCTCTTTGTCTCTCCCCTCTTCCTTTCCTATCTCTTCACGTTATCATTCCTTGTCTATTCTATCGTTTTCCATTCGTTCTCTTATGGTTTCTTTTCCTTCTATTTAAAACTCATTTTCTTTAAATATCCTTTTCTTCATAATTCTTCTCTTTACAAAATTTCCCTAATTTCATATATCTATCTTCTCGCCGATTTTTAAATCTTGATTTCTAATCTTTCATTTTCATCCTTTTCCTCTGTTTCTTTCATTTTCCTCTTCATCCTCCTCTTTCATTTTCCTCCCCCTCTTTCTCTTTCTTTTCTCCTCGTATTATTCATCTTTCTTCCCTCTACTTTCTCTTTTAATATCTTCAGCAGTTATTTTCCTTACTTCTGTTTTAATTCATCTTGTTTTTTTTTTTTTTACTTTTTACTTTTCTTTCACTCATACTTTTTTCATTGTCATTTCTCTAATTTTCATTGGTTAACAGATGTTATTCTATTTATTTTTGATCGTATTTTTCAAACTTCAATGTGGCGGTCTGTTCCTTCATCTCCTATAATATTTTTCACTTCAGTTTTATATTTTGTTCGTTTCTACTACCAATCCCTAATCTTTTTTATCGCCTATTACCTTCCTATTTTTTATATATTTACGCCTTTCTCATCACCACTGCGCTTTTATTCTTCTCACATACCATTACTATATCTAGTAAAGTTGTTCACGTCTTTCTTGCTTCTTATAATCTTAACATCAGATACCAGTTCTGGATTGACAAAAAGAAAGTGTCGTTGAATTTAAAAATACAAAACAAGATAAAATGGCTATATTGTGTTTTACTCATGCTATGGATATACGAAAGAGATTCTGGAAGTATTTTTCTGTTCATAAAAACGTGTTAATAAATTTTTAAAATCCGGTATGAAAAATATTCTAGTGTTTACACCAATATAAATATTTCTTTGATACAAAACCTATTCATTGATAAAGAACTAATGTAAGGTATGAATGAAAGTAGGATTCTATTAATATTGCATAAAAAGAATCTGAACTATTCCATTCAGGAAAATAAGCATAAGGTGTGTATGACGTTCTGATTATTGGATCGGGAAATGAAATTAGAGAGCAGAGTTCAAGATCTAGTAGTGGTTGTTTGCGTTCACTTTGCATTATAGCTCTTTGGTAAGGCATGAAATGATAATTCTCCCTCCAACTATGGGTAAAATAAAAGGGTAGCCTAGGTTCGCTCAACTTAGGATGCTTTTTCACACATTGATGTCGACTTGTAGGCATGATCAAACTTAACAAAAAAAATTAGATATTCCTATTGATAGCAGAAACGGGTAATTTATTTAGCCGCAAAGAGATAGAATATAATTCCTCAAATTGCATGAAAACTAGATCATACATAACTAAATTGTTTCTATGTTTAAAATCAGCAGATAAAAAATAGTAAAAAAACAGTAAAATAAAAAAAAAGTAACTCTGAGACTTTCCAAAAATTTGCTGTTCTGTTTTATTAGATCCATCGTTACCACCGGAGAAAGATGTACTTTGATTAACTGTTTATATTTTTCTTTTGCAAATTATAAAAAGAACAGAGGATAACTACTTCCTTTAAGAGCCAATGGCTGAATGGTAGAAAGGAATTCAAATGTTCAATTTCACTGGAGGGCTTTAGAATTCTACTGCAAAATATTTAAAGATCGAAAAATTTGACTTTAAGTTGAAAAGAAACTATTCTTTCTCGAGGTAATTATTAAAATAGAAATTACTTCAGCAGAAGTTATGATATCTTCTTATAATGGAAATTATGAAACTGTCTGTAACCGAAACTACGTCACCACTGATGTTATGATTTTCTTAGTTATTTAGGTTATATTCTCAACGAGTATGATAGTCATTATTTAATTTTAATTAGCATCTAATTAACGATGCCTCTATTAAAGTTTAGCTGAGTTATATTTGCCACAAAATTGCCCATATTATAAATGCATTTAAAATCCTAAAATGGGTTATATATTTCTAAGAAATAGATTTACATAGTATATGGTGGGAATAATTTGCACAATGATTTTAACAAACTGGGTTTAATAAATAATTATTTGCTTGTGCTGATTTCTAATACTTTCATGTTATTCTCAAACGTATTAAAAGCAATCGTATATATAATTGTGTATAGAAATCAAAATAACATTAAAATAGGGGTAATATAGGATTGGAACGAAAATCTTGTCCGATACAAAATAGTATTTATTTTAAGTAACGGTGTCAAGCACAGAGTTTAGCTCTTATCAATGGCTGGCGCATTCATTCCATCTTTCCACAAAAAATATCAGCTTTTTTAAGTGACTTCTCTTAAATTCTATTATACGCCACAAAATAATGTTCTTCTTTTTAAATAATTGCTATCTGAAACAAATAAAATATACAAATTAAACATTTAAACAAAGTATTTAATAAAACATTGAAACATTTAGACACTGACGAATAGTGTTTTTGTTTTTTTTTAAATATTTTTCAATTTATATATCTCTATTGGTTAAATAAATATTACTTTGTATTGGACAAGACTTTTGTTCCAATTCTATATTTTATATTCGTTGTCTCTTTCTAATTTAGTATATTTTATTACGTTAAAACTTAAATACTTGCAACCAGGGACGCATAATTTTGTTAGTATATGATATTATATATACTAGTACAAAACCAAAAACACCCTCCGGGCGATGTAAAAATAGATTTTTGAAACATATTGCCTGAGGGTGGGAGTAAAAAATTCAATGTCGGCGAGTTTGTACCCTAAGTAACTAAAATCATCAAATTCATTAAAGGAGTAAAAATAAAACAATTTGAAATGTAAACTTTAAATATGTATTAAAATAAAACAAATTATATATAGATGTATAATACCAGTCATGTATTTATTAAAACTTGTTTAAAAAAAAAACAATGAGGACTGTCTAATATTGCATGTTCAAATTTTGAGTGTATTTATTGAATAAATACACTCAAAATTTGAACATGCCAAAAATCGTAGAATAAATTTTATTCTATGTTATGAAGATTTTGGGTAATGTGACGTAAGCAGTGACGTAATTTTTGTTACAGAAAAAAACCGGAAGAAAATCTCCATTATTAATAGATATATATAATATATATATATAATATATTTTACATAGAAATTAACATAACATTGAAATAGGGGTGATATTCTTTATATTTGTTCATATCTATTTTAATCTTTCTAATTTAATATATTTTAATACATACAGGGGCAAATACTTTTGTTAGTATATAATATTATATATACTAGCAAATATATGCACCCTCCGGGTGCAAGTATTTAAGTTTTAATGTAATAAAATATCGTATTAAATTAGAAAGTCTAATAAGAAGGTAGATAAAAAGATTTGAAACAGAGTCGAAAAATAGAAATGAAACTTACTCTTCCATCACTCCCGTCTTTCATTGCTGAATTTTACTTATTTAACTATTTTGTTAAATTAGGAAATAAAGAATAAAATGACAGTTATTTTTTCTTGTTAATGGATTTCATTTAAGATTCATTGAAGAGATTTTTGCTTATATTCATTAAAATAAAACCAAACAGTTAGAAATCAATAATACCAAGCACATATTTAATAAAATCACATTTTTAATATCAATATGCAAATTAGCCTTCCCGTTCACACTGCAAACCGCTATTTGTTGTATATATAAATATAATTGCATGTTATTAGTATATAGATATGGACAACACTAATAAAAAAGTGAAGTAATTTTATTAATAATTGAGGTTTAAATATAAATAAAATCATGAAGAATGTGATGTAAATAACTATGTTAATTGTAACTCGATTAGTAATATAGTTTCAGTTACAGACAGAAAAACACACAATCTCCATTATAATAAGATATATATATATATATATTATATATATATATATATATATAATAATGTGTGTGTGTCTATATTTTATATAGAAATGAACATAACATTAAAATATGGATGATATTTTTTATAGTTGTTCTTATCCTTTTTTAGTCATTCTAATTTATACATGTATAATGTGTGTGTCTATATTTTTATAGAGAAATCAACATAACATTAAACTAGGGGTCATCTTTTTTTTATATTTATTCTTATCTATTTTAGTATTTCTAATTTAATATATTTTAATACATACAGGGGCGCATACTTTTGTTAGTATATAGTATATATAAAGTGTGTGTCTCTCGTATGAGACTGACATCAGTATTCTAATATTAATCTACTTTAGGAAAAGTAAAATATTCTGTAGCTAAAAAAGAAAGAAACGTTTCTTTTCATTTAAATCCTGAATGAACAATGAAACCAAATCGGTGACTCCAACTTATTTGTTGTGTTTTGTGTCACACTTGAATGATTTGTCAATAACTAAAAGTTGGTTTATTAATGTGACGGCCTCTTTTTCGTGGATTAGCCGATAGATCTTTTCTAGGCTTATGATGAAAAAATATTCTGTAATGTCATACCCATTAATTTAGATCATATAACTACCTTTGCATATTGGATAACATATGCTTTCTGCTTTTCATGGACCCCCTCCTCTAGTATTGCATTCAATCGTTACTTTGATTCTAGGTTCTCTGTTCACGGGGTATAACAATTAATAACTGATTCTCGCTTGGGCTTATTTTGTTTATTCTTTTTTTAAGTATTTGGCATTAACCTTATTTATATTGTATACACCCCCCACACACACACATATATATATATATATATATGTACATATATATATATATATCCTATTATAATGGAGATTGTGTTTTTCTGTCTGTAACCGAAACTATGTTACTACTCAAGTTACAATTTCCTTTGTTATTTACATCACATTCTCTCTGATTTTATTTTTATTCAAACCTCAATTATTGATAAAATTGTTTTACATCATTAAGACTGTAGACCGTATCTACATACTAATAACATGCAATTGTATTTATATATACAAAAAATAGCGGTTTACAGTGTGAATGGGAAGGCTAATTTGCATATTGATCATAAAAATGTGATTTTAATAAATATATGCTTAATATTATTGATTTCTAATTGTTTGGTTTTATTATTGAATATGTGCAAAAATCTCGGGGATAAATCTTAAAATAAATCTATTAACAAGAAGAAATAACTCTTATTTTATTCTTTATTTCCTATTTTAACTAAATAGTTAAATTATGAAAATTTACCAATGAAAGACGGGAGTAAGGGAAAATGATGGAAGAGTTAGTTTCAAAGTTGTTCTATTTTTCAATCATACCCCCTCTGTTCCAATTTTTTTCTGTATTTTTATTCAGTTTCATTAGCCTTTCTAATTCAATATGATAGTTTATTATATTAAAACATAAATACTTGTACCCGGAGGGTGCATATATTTGCTAGTATATATATATATATATATATATATATAGTAAAGTCGACGGGGCGGCCTAAAGTCGGTATCAGCCAGTCAGCGAGGGAGTCTATCCCCTTTTCAATAGCGCTAGAACAAGGAGATTGTTTTAGCATCTGAGGTGGAGCGCCACACCTACCATCAGCTCCTTACTTTACCACACAGATCCCTGTGCTACTCATACGCTGAGTTGGCGGGGACCGGTATCGAACTAGGAACCTTGTGGTAAGAATGGAAAATGAACCCGACAATATGTGGAAAAAATGAGTAAAGAAAAGAAATGTAGATGGATAAAAATGAATTTTATCGATATCACTTTTTATTCGATATCACTTACACATGTGTTTCGGTCTGTTTATCAAAATGTATACGGATTTACGTTATTATTATATTATTGTGCATCTGATTATTTTAATAATAATAATAACGTAAATCCGTATACATTTTGATAAACAGACCGAAACACATGTGTACGTGATATCGATAAAATTCATTTTTATCCATCTACATTTCTTTTCTTTACTCATTTTTTCCTCATATATATAATATAGATAATCTAATGAGTCAGACGAACCTACTATTAGTTTCGCATAAAGCTCTTCAGGGCTTAAATCCGACTCGGATTTTAGCCCTGAAGAGCTTTATGCGAAACTAATAGTAGGTTCGTCTGACTCATTAGATTATCTTTATTACTTGGCTCTACTTAGGTATCGAGCACTTTTTACATATTAGCTTCTCCTAGCGGTTATATGAATATATATATATATATTATATATATATATATATCATATACATATATATAAATTGTTTTTTCTTTTGGCCAAATACTGTACCAATAGATTATTTTTGTTGGTACGAATATCTTGGCCCTTTCTTTTTTTTCAAAAATTTTTTCTTCCTGGTTGATGTTCGGTAGTATATTTTTACAATCAAACTTTCTGCTGGTTTTTTTTCTCTCCGCTAGGATCTACCAACACGCTTGTATATATATATATATATATATATATATATATATATATATAAACCCAAATTTGTTAAAATCATAATGCAAATTATTTCCTTCATACACTTTGTAGATCTTTAATTCTTAGAGATATATAACATATCTTAGGATTTTAAATGAATTGATAATATGGTTAGTTTTGCGGCAAATCAAACTCAGATTTTATTAGAGATAATCGTTAGTAAATAAGATGCTAGTTGCGATTAAATAATGACTACTTAATAATCGTTCAGAATATAACTTAGATAAGGAATCATTACGTCATTGGTAACTTCGTTTCGGTTACAGCCAGATACATAATTTCTATTATAAGATATTTTTAAAAATACCCTTGTGATAAAAAAAAGTAAACGAATATAATTATTTATCTCTAGCGAATAATTATAAATGAAGAAGAGATCATAAAGATTTCAACTCGATAGTAAACCAAGCAGACCATAAACCTGCACGGAAGTCAAACATATAAATACAAAATCATTGTCTGTTTGGGTCAGACAGACTTATTCTGAGATATGTTTTTATGATGTGCACGGCAAAATAACTGATTGATGTCTCTTAGAAACACTAGATTTTCATCCATTCAACTTCCTGCTTCATGGTCTATTAATTCGGTTTTCTCTCGGACAGATTAAAATGGCTTCCAATCGTAAACATGTGGTTAATGCTGTGAAACGCCGTTGCTCCACAACGTTTTTTTTTTTATCTTATTTTTTTTTTAATATTATTAGGTGGGCGAAATGACAAAAATCAAAGAGACAACAATAATAAGTCTGGCTTAATAGACAGTAAAAAAGCAATTGATATTTACCTATGAAATTCAAACACAAGTCTAGACAGTCTAGGGGAGGGGTTAAATTTTAGGTACCGGACGTGTATGCTGAAAAGAGGAAAAATTGTGATATTGTAAAAAGTACCTGGTACTTCCAAGGAGGTAACCAAGTAAGTACCCGGTACTATTACCTAGTAACCCGAGAAACTCGTAAATTGGGGTACTCTTAAACAAGTTACCCCTGTATTTATTCATGAAATAAATATGAAATATAAAACTTTAGGACATTTAATGGATTCGAAATCGTTTCCTTTAATTTATTATGATATATTATATCTACATCTAGATAATAAATGTTATGCTTTAGTAATAGGTATTAGGCATATAACAATATTTTCTTAAGGTAAGCTCACTTTTTGGCATACATGTCCGGTATCTAAACTTTCCCCCTAGTCTAGCCATAATATTAGTACTGAATAAAAAAATGAATTCGAACGAATTAATTTTCTCACAGTTTTAAATTTCATATTTATTCCATAAATAAATACAGTGGTACTTTGACTTAAGAGTGCCCCAATTTACGAGTTTTAGATACTTTGCGTTAAGTTCACTAAAAACATTTAAGCTTCCAATTTACATACATACATACACAAACTGTAGTTTATATATAACTAAAATATAAAGTACAGTTTGTGTGTGTGTGTGTGTGTGTGTGTGTGTGTGTGTGTGTGTATGTAAGTATGTCCGGATGAAAGTACGAAAATAAAACATACGCATTAAATATCACCGGTTCTTTATTTATATTTGAAGATATTTAAAAAATTAAATTATATATAGAAATAGCATTGAAATTCTACTTAAAAATGTCTAGCATTTGTAGATCTCAAAAGTAAACAAATCAATAAAACAGGGTTTTGTCTCACCCATTCTACCCAGGCGATGCTGGGTAGCCGCTTCTAGTACATTATAAAAAAAACTCTTTTTACAACAAAGTAATGAGAAATTCTGTTTTTTTTTTTATGGGAACGAGAAATTTTACAAATTCCAATATATCCATGGTTTTCTTTACGGATAATAACGCGGTAGAAAACACCTCTTAATCACCCCGAGCTCTTTTTCGCGCTTTCGAGTTTTATTTTTATTCCCTTTTTGCTATAACTTCTTACTTCGTGTTTTTTTTTCTTTTCTCAATATATCTCCCTTCATTTTCTTCATACCCATTCATGCTTCCTTGCACTCTTCTGTTTACACAAATATGAAAGGATATCCTTTGATGTCACGATCCGAAACCCATTTACAAACAGAAATGCTGATTTCTACATAAATAAGCCCGTTATTTATACCGGTAACTATGCTAGTATATAATGACTTATATGCTAGTTTTTTTTTTTACTATTTCGGAAAATGAGGAACTTTTATATTAACTATAAACTTATTAGTTGTTACTATCAACCTTTAAAAAAGTCAGCTGTTAAATCCTACACATACCATGTTTCCCCGAAAGGACCGTTTTGTTCAGTCGGTAGAGCATCCGCATAGGAACCACAAGGTTCCTGGTTCGATTCTGACCCTCACCAACTCGGCGTGTGACTAGTACAGGGTTTGTGAGGTAAAGTGAGAAGTAGTGTGGCGCTCCTCTCAGACACAAATACAATCTTCTTGGTCTGGTGCTAGTGAAAAGGGGATAGACTCCTTTGATGCCTGGCTGCTACCGAGTTTAGGCCACCCCGATAACTTTACTTACTTTACTTGTATTAATTTCACTCCGAACTATAACACTAGGGCTAATTTTTTTTTTTTTTTTTTTGGGGGGGTCTTATTCTTCATATATCGAAAAACAGATTACGAAGAATGACAAACAGTATGGAAAATATCCCACTTGGCTGCGGGGGTATGTAGCAGAATATCTCGCATAGTAAGGGGGAGGGAGATATTCTTCTTGGCTAAGCAGAGGAGATGTAGATGAGCGTAACGTGTGAACGAACGGAGGAATAACCAGAATTATAAAATAGATTCTTAGAAAAATCCATATTTTTTCCTTTTTTTTTAATTCAAAGAATTGACGACTATTGTTTGTTGTTTGCACTCGTACGAAGTAAGAGTAAATAATCCAGTTCCAGCTTAATTGAAAATTCTAATCTCAGAAAATGTCCGTCTCAAAATAATTTTATTGAATATATTCATTTTGATTCTTTTTTTTTTTACGTTATTTACTTAATGTTTCGTGCACGTTTCGCTGTAGGTTAAATGGTGAGAGGAGGAACAGCCATTTTGATTTAAAAACAATGGTAGACTTTTTTGTTTTCTTTTTATACCAAGACTAAGATTGTGTTTATTTGACTCAGCCAAAAGAGATTATCTTTCAAAATAGTTTATATAAAATTGATTTCATCTAATATTTTATACCTATTTGATATTATTATTATTATTATTATTATTATTATACACATACTCGCCGAGGACAAGAGTTTAATGATGACATCACTACTATTCACCCATAGCTTAAGGGGGAATAGTTGGATATATACCTTTCTCAAGAGTATTAGCACTACTCTCTCTCTGTCTCTCTCTCTCTCTCTATATATATATATATATATATATATATATATAAAAGATAATCTAATGAGTCAGACTCATGTCTGACTCGTTAGATTATCTTTATTATTGGCTCTACTTGGTATCGAGCACTTTTTACTTATTAGCTTTCTCCTAGCGGTTATATGAATATATATATATATATATCTTATATACATATATATACATATAAATAGTTTTTCTTTTGACCAAATACTGTACCAATAGATTATTTTTTGTTGGTACGAATATCATGGTCCTTTCTTTTTTTTAAATTTTTTTTTCTTCCTGGTTGATGTTTGGTAGTATATTTTTACAATCAAACTTTCTGCTGTTTTTTTTCTCTCCGCAAGTATCTACCAACACGCTTGGTATATTAAATTATATATATATATATGTATATATATCGAATGCAACTACGAAAATAAAACTATATATATATATATATATATATATATATATATAATTATATATATATATATTATAGTTTGATAGATACAGACGGGAAATTGACTGCAATTAATCAATAACTTGATTAATCCAGTGGATTTAAGCCTGAAGATCCTTATGGTGAAACACGAGTAGGTTATTACCTTTATGATAAGATATATATATACATTGAATATCACCGGTTCCTGCTTTTTGAGCAACAACTATGAAGATTTGATTTATATTCGAAGATATCTAAAAATGAAATATACAAAGAAATAGCGTTGAAATTCTATTCAAAATTACACCATTTGTAAATCTCAAAAGTAAATAAAACAAAAAACATTTTTTTTTGTGCACCACCTATGCCCAGGCGATGCTGGGTAGTCGCTTCTAGTTAGAAATAAAAGGAAGGGAAATACAAAGAGGATTAATTATTTCTATGGATATTGTATTCTTAAAAACAAAAAAACTCTAAATGTTCTTTCGATTCGTAAACTTGTTCCGACTTTCACTCCCCGTCCTCAACGTCTTCCATTCCCACCCTTACCATTTTTTCCTCTTGGCATTATCCATGCAGTTCCTTCCTTCCTTTCTTACCTCGTTGCGTGTAAATTCATGTGTGAGCGTTACCCAGCCAGCCTCCGGCTCAACCAACACACATTCTGCCCATAAATGCTTCGGTGTAATACAACATAACCTGAGTATTCGATCTTAAGTCTGTCGGGTTGCAGTCGGATGAGAACGGCTCGGATAGAATTCTGGTCAAAAGTAGGAACAAGAGGTTCGAAAGAAAACCAAAGGATTGAAATACAATAGACGTGTAAAGGAAATGGGTTGGGGGTGAAGGTCAGTAATATTGCTTCAGAGTGTCCATCATCTTTTTACAGTTATTTTGGAACTTGGTATTGATTTTGCCAAGTGGTCTGCTAAGTTGAATCTCTCTCTCTCTCTCTCGCCCTCTCTCCCACTCTCGCCCTCTCGCCCCCCTCTCGCACTCTCGCCCCTCTCTCTCTCTCTCTTCTCTCACCCCTATCTCTCTGTTTGTCACTGTCTCTTGCTCTCCCTCTCAGAATGTCTATGGCTTTCTTGCTGGTTTTGTGTTTCCCTCACATAATATCTCTCTCTCTCTCTCTTCTCTTTCTCTCTCTCTCTTCTCTCTCTTTCTCTCTCTTTCTCTCTCTCTCTCTCTCTCAGTCTGTCTGCCTCTGTCTCTCTGTCTGTCTGCCTCTGTCTCTCTCAGTCTGTCTGCCTCTCTGTCTCTGTCTCTCTCTCTCTGTCTCTGTCTTTCTCTCTCTGTCTCTGTCTCTCTCTCTGTCTCTGTATCTGTCTCTCTCTCTTATTCTCGTTGGTTGAATGCCTATTGCTCACTTTAAGTTAGTTCTGTTCTCTTGTTTTACAGTTAAATCAATTTCTGAACGTTTTGTGCTGGCGTATATCTAAGTGGTTACAATGTAGTCCACAAGGTTAAACTATTCTTGAAATAGAACCGTTTAATGCTACTGGAAAACACTGGAGTCGGCTAATTTTAAAAGGGAGCTAAGCAGCGGTTTATTTATATTTTATTAGAGTTTATGGATACGAAGATATTAATGAAAAATCAGTTTCCGATATTAACGATCCAAGAAATAACGGATGATTGTTGATACTTGTTATTTTGTCTCAAGACTGCTCAGTCGGTGGGATTTAGCATATGCTGTCAGTGTCCTCTGCAGTTGAGTAACCTCAGTTGTGTGATTTTCTTGGTATGACACTAAACTGAATCTGATGGGAAGATCAGGGCGGGTGTGAAGTACCCTACCTTTACCGATACTTCCAGGCCTACTCTGACCCGGAGTGGTAGAATTATTTAAGATCTCATTTATGGGTCTGTAAAATATTACTCGTATTCGATAAAACCATGGGAAAATAGCGCTTCCCTTTGAGACACACACAAGAATGTATATTCATACAGAGAGATTGTACGAATACTAATATGATAAAGAGTTGGTCTGGAAGTAATAGCAAGGAAACGTGATTTCACACTCTGAAGAGTTCCAAAATTGGCACTCCTTCACCGGGTGTAATATAGTGCCCTGGCTTTGTTTTGGCTGTGATAAGTTCTTAGATCTTAAAAGTCAACTCCACCTGATCTCTCTAGGGATTCGGACATCACGTTACAATTCATAAAAAAATCAGGTCCTGGGACACACACGCTCAAGAACATTCCTCTTTAGACACACTCATATATATATTTTATCCTGTGACACACGTACTTCTGTGAAATACACACACACCAAGAACATTTCTGCTGTGACATACGCATACACACACAGGAACATCTCGTCTAGGACACAAATACACGCAAGGTCATTTCCACTGGGACACACACTCAATAATATTTCCCGTGGTACACTCAACCTCAAGAACATTTTCCACACACACACACTCTCTCAAGAATATTCCCCTTGGATACACACACACAGACGTGCGCGCGCGTGAACATTTTCCGTTGGACACACAGACACACACACAAGAACATTTTCCGTTGGACACACACACACACACAAGAACATTTTCCGTTGGACACACACACAAGAACATTTTTCCGTTGGACACACACACACATTTTCCGTTGGACACACACACAGAACATTTTCCGTTGGACACACACACAAGAACATTTTCCGTTGGACACACACACACACAAGAACATTTTTCCGTTGGACACACACACACACACACAGTTGGACACACACACAACAAGAACATTTTCCGTTGGACACACACACACACACAAGACACAAAAATACACACACAAGAACATTTCCTGTGAGACACATATAAAAATATTTCTTCTGGGTCACACAAAAACGCACACACAAGAACATTTAACATAGGACGCACACACAAACGCACACACAAGAAGGTTTGGTCCTATAGACAGATTTTAACAAGACTCCTCCTTACCGAACTATGAGGTACTAATATTGATCAATCATACCAATCGTTATTAGTAACGAGAGTTAATGGATTAAAAATGTTGACCTTGAACTAAATTCCATTGAGGTTATCAAGCACTAAATTGGGAAGATCTGCTTCCAATTTTTTCATTTTTGTGAATTCTACCTCTGACTCATACTAGAAGCTACGTGCTAATGTAACGTCTATTATAAGATGGGTCGTAATATTCATTTAAAGATTAGTACCACCGTTATCATCTGGCAACACACTCTGGTCAAGAATAAGACCACCCAAATCGTCCAAGATGAAATGCAAACTGTAAATCCTGATTATTGCCGTCACCTCGGCTAAATAATCGACCATTTTGTTTTTATTAGAAACAAAAAACAGGAATTCAACTTTTCAATTTTAGTTGTGATGGGAATACGATTTTTACTAGAAGCGACTACCTAGCGTCGCCTGGGTAGAGGGGGAAACCTGGTGTACTGATATGCTTGCTTTTAGGATTTACAAATCATGGTCATTCTTAAGTAGAATCTCAATGCTATTTCTATGTATTTTTTTTTTTTAAACTTAAAATATAAATCAAATCTTCATAATTCTTGCACTAAAAGCAAGGACTAGTGATATTTAATGTGTATATTCATATTTACTTTATCGTTAGCTGTTCTATTTTTGTAGTTTCATCCAGAAATATCACGCACCAACTACCCTTATATATTTATAGTGATTACAAATTATAGAGAAATTGGATATGTTAAGTAAGAATTTAAACTCTGATGTCTGTTTCTATATACGTCAGCCATTAATGTTAGCTAAAATAAGATAATGGTACCCTTGTCTTCCTGGAATCACGTCTCTTGGGACTTATCTTAGATTCCTTCAACTTTTCAAAAGAGTCTGCAAATCTCTCTTTTGGGGGATCATAATCTTCTGTCTCGTCGTATTCTTCCTAATCTCATTTACCGTCTGAAATCTCACTTTGAACGTTGTTTGTATCTTTAAAAACAAGCAAAAAATAAGAGGCAGCAAAATGCTGACTTTAGTGGGACTGACAGACACCAGTGATGTGATATTATTTCTTTTTTTTTGGGGGAAGGGGGGCAAATTAAACAAAAACGTAATATATATATAGCGTGGGCTAGTGGTTAGAGTCGTGGAAATTGGACTCGTCGATTCGAGTTCAATTCCTAGACGAAGCTGTTGGCATTTCACATAGCGATAATACCCTTGGGAAAGGTATGAATCCATATATTCTCCCTCCAGCTATGGGTTAAATAGTAGGGCAGACTGGGCTCTTCAGCCTTGGGTAGGTAACCAGTCTAGGAGAGGGATAACTCTGAATTCAAAATTCCTGAGGTCGGTCGTTGATTGGGTTTGTGGCAACCCTTGATCCACCAATTCTTTCCTATCGACTGTGCCAAAAAGTGTAGATGGTCCAACACAAGCCTTCACCACTATAAACAAATCCCTGTGTGGGAGTTCATAGTGTGTATAAACCCTCATCCGTCGAAAATCGACGGGAGAGTCCATTTTTATATATATATATATATAATATTATAAAAAAGAAGGTCCGCAAAATGTATCGTTCTCAGAAAAAATGTTTTATTCTTTTTATTTCACATACGCAACACGTGTTTCAGATATTCTGGTATCTTCTTCAGGCTTTGATAATTACATATATTGATAATATATATATATATATATAGGTTGTGCGTGTTTCTGTAATTTTTCTGTTACCGCTACGTTATTCTTTTCAATATTTGCGTGCGATTTGCGCGTGACCTGCATGTGACCTGCTCGCAAAAATTGAAAAAAAATGATGTAATGTTCCACAATCTTTGCGCGTAACTCGCACGCAGGTCACGGCTTAGTAATAAATTTATTAACTGAGCTTTCATTACTCTTTTAATAGGTATAGTTCATCCGATGTTAGTAAAGTTTTTGTCGTTGTTGTGTGTGTATATGTTTGTGTGCATGTGTGTGTTAGGTTAGGTTTAGTTTAGTATATACGTGTGAAGAGAAAAATGAAAGTGAATCCGACAGTGTGTAATATAGTGAACAATTGAAAAAACACAGGTTCAATAAAATGAGTGAGATTTATTCAGCCAACACTGCAGTGTTTCAATCTGTTTAGCAGATCTTCTTAGGACTTTTGTTGATTTAAGGAAAAATAAAATTTATCACAGATAATAAGGAGACTGTAAGTGTCTTTTGTTGATCAGTCTGTTTAAAAATTTTGAATGAAGAATTAGCGCTCTTAGAATTGTTTGAATATTATGAACGCTGAGATAAACGGTTTTGAAGATGACATAGAACATTCTCTTACGTTGTGTCTGAGTGTGTGTGTGAGAGGGGGAGAGAGAGAGCGTGTATGAAAATATGAGTAGATAATAAGTTTCTTTGTCGCCTCTTTTTTTAAATTCGTTTAATAGCTGAACCTATAATAAAGTATGTTACAGTTCAAACTTATATATATATATATATATATATATATGAGGTGTATCAAGAAAGTATTGAGATGTTTTGTACTTTTTGACACACCTTGTATTCTGAAAAAAGTAAACGTTCCATTCATTGTTCATTTCTATCTTAGTAAATACCTTTTATGTGTGCGTGTGAAGCGAAAGTGTTGGCTTCACTTGCGCAGAGAGCATTGCTAATATGATGCATCTTAATTTATGTACTAAACTAAACTATGCAAAAGAGGTGCATAAATTATTAGTATTCGATAGAAAGAGTGTGCAAAAACTTGAAAAAGATACTACACAGAAAATGTAATTATAAACGCGCAATGTAAACGATTTCCCTAACATACAGACATAAAATAACCCTAGGCGGGTTGATATGCCTAGAGAATCAATCTTACACATGATTTTTTTCGTGGGAGCCTCAACCTTCTATAGGATTTCTTTGTATTTGCGAACACATTTTCATATTACTTCATAGCAATGTTTATATGATTTCCGATCAACAATATTCAAATCTGTAACATAATGCGACACTATTGAGTTTCAAGTACGAAACACATCACTCAAAAAGTCCTTAAATATAGATGGCACCACTAATACAAAATCCATATAATTCTTATAAAGTACTAACCTTCGTATGGCTCGTGTCAAAATTTGAGCCCAACCGGATTATTAGTTTACAAATTACAAATTATTCAAGTGAAGCTACTGTTGAAAATTTTCAAAACATTGGAAAAATCTGAATTTTGTGTGTTGATAAAGCATTGCTTTCTGGTGGGAAAAAATACTGTTCAAGCAAAACAATGGCTTGATAAGTGTTATTCGGACTCAACAATGGTTAAGCGGTGGTATGCTGACTTTAAACGCGGTCGTACAGACACAAATGATGCTGAAGGCTCAGGTCTTCCAAATTCGGTAGTTGTTAAAGTGTCATTTGATAATGTTCTTCTTGCCCAACGAAACAGTCCTGTCGGCTGGGGCTCTAGAATACAATGGTGCGCCTCTACAGAAGGGTAACATTCCCATAAGGGGCCACCTGTTGGCTGTTGATAGCGACCCGTGATGCTTAATGATGGAATCACGGTGGCTGAGCATTCGAAGATATGTAACACTCACTTTGGCCTTTACTTAAGCAAGACGGGTGGACGGAGAGGCTTTTTGGATAAATCGACTGGTCACGCCAATCCCTAGCACCTATATGCTTGTCCCACACCTATTGCTCGTAAGGCAAACCCCAAATTCTTTTTATCACATATCTGCTAGAAAGTGGTGCCCGAGGACTTAATATCCAGGGTATGATGTTAAACTGCCTAAATATTGATATTAATAACCCATCATGGTTTGACATGCCCTAATATCCAACCAGTTACACTCTATGCTTGGAATAACCCCAGACGAGTTGGACATGTCGTTAAAATCAATCGAATTCATTCAGTGGCATCTGATTGCCGAAGTGAGTTATCCCAAAAGAGATTTTCTGTTCACGGTCAGGTTGATTTTGATTGTTTTCAAAGTTATCTAAGACCGCGCAACCGATCCACGAGTTATCCTAAAAGACTGACTACTTTCCAGGCCGACCTTGTACGTTAAGAAGTGAAACAGATTGGTATTGAGCTCGCCTCATCTAAGCTAAATTAATAGAAAAAAAAGGCTTGTGGGAATTCTCCTTTTGTTGAAAATCGCACAAAACAAAGTTATTTGAAAAGCGCCAGCATATGACTGGCAGCCATTTTGAAAACTTTCTTTTGTCGGGCGACTTTTCGTAACAAATCGACACCTCTATGGTGTTATCTATCTTGATGCGTGCAGTCGTCTTTATGTAGCCACGTCGTGATCAGACAGACATATCCCGCAGCGTGTAAGCATCATGACGTCTGCCCTAGAGCAAACGAATGAAATCAACAGAGAAACGTAAATATATAAAGATTTTTGCGTGCTCTGATATCGCGATCGTGTGTGTGCCCTATAGCCACAATGTTTGTATTAGTTTGGACGTATACATACATACATAATATATATATATATATATATATATATATATATGTGTATTATGCAACTCCTACTGATTTATTATTTTACCGACACGAGCTTTCATACTTTCTATCTGGCATTCTCTGAATTTCTTTAAAACAAACACACACACACAATGCGCGCGTAGACATATATGCATACATTATTTTTGAGTGTTTGGGGATAATGTATAATACAAATATTAATATACACGACTCTGTATTTAAAAAACCTTAATCACAAATATTGCATAATATCAGCATCACTAGTATGTATGTGTATATATATATATATATTCGTTCTTATGAATTTCTTATACAATCTGACTTTTATTTGTCGCCGGTGTATATACTTGAAACGTACCGGTCGAAAAGGCCTTCATATCCCCCTTTATTTTATATTTTATTCCTTAATAAAATATTACCTCCCGAAATACATATGATTCCTCCACTTTTAGTGTTATATAAGTTCTCATGTACCAAATCTCTCTCTCTCTCTCTCTCTCTATCTATCTATCTATCTATCTATTTATCTATCTATATATATATATATATATATATATATATTATATATATAATATATATATATATATAGGACCTAGATTAGACACTACCTATATCTGTGTATATATATAATTGTGTGTATATATATGTGTATATATATATATAAAGTAGATTATTACCTATATCTGTGTATATATAATTGTGTGTATATATGTGTATATATAATTGTGTATACTTATATATAAAGGACCTAGATGAGACTATCTAATTTTGTATATATAACTGTGTGTATATAATTGGGTATATATGTGTATATATGTGTGTTTGTATATATTTGAAGACCGAATAGAAAAAAATAGTTTGAAACAAAAGCATGAGTAATAATTTTGTAAACTTAAAATCCAGACATAACGAAAAGGACCAGGAGCAAGTATACACGTAAGAAAAACAAATTCATTAATTAATGATTTCGTGAGTATTTTAAAGATCGATTTAAACACCTGCATATAATGTAGCCACACATGCGTATATGAGTATTCGTATTTATATATTTGGGACGCGTATTTGCTATGTATTATCATGTGATATAACAATTCAGACAATATATCATTATTCATCATACACACACAATATATATATATATATATATATATATATATATATATATAATATATATATATATAATTAGTGCGTTTAAAATCTTGCAATGTGTCTTATACATTACTTAGAAGTAAAGGTTTACATAATATATGGTGTTGGTAATTAGCATACTGCTTTTAACAAACCGTTGTTAATAAATAATTACTTGGTGTTATTAATCTCTAATATTGTTTTATTCTCTAACCTATTGAAATCAATCCTATGAATAATTTTATATAGAAACCAATTAAGAGATAATTTTGAAAATTAATATGTTTATATGCGTTCTGAACATTTGAAATTTAATATATTTCATGACATTGAAATTTAAATACTTAGGCCTGGAAGGCACATATTCTTGCAAGCAAATGTAAAAAAAAAATTGCTTGATTAAATAGTGGAACTGTTTTATTGTTACACAACCCCTCCGCCAAGTCAATTCGTTAAGCGGGACAAAGTTTGTTTTCATTCTCCTAGACTGGTTGCCTTGCTCAGACTAAATAATCCAACCTGTCCTATTATTTACCCATAGTTGCGGGGAAGAATAGATAATTTCTTGCCATTCCCGAGGGCATAGGAGTGGAGTGAAACACAGTGACGTAGTTTTGATTACAGAAAGACACCGAATCTTCATTAAAATATTTGAATATTTGCGTCAAAAAGAAACTAAATAAAAAATGGTCTAGTATTGTGTTGTATACTCTTCTTAATTATTTTCTAATCATGTTTCTGTTCATCTAATATCCCCTTCTATCATCTTCGTCTTCTGTCTTCCATGAAGTGTTTCTGTTCTTCGTATCGGGTTTTTGCTTCTCTTTTTGGGACGGGTATCTTCTTCGTATTGCATTGCTCAGACTAAATAATCCAATCTATCCTATTATTTACCCATAGTTGCGGGGGAGAATAGATACTTTCTTGCCTTTCCCAAGGGCATTAGAGCGGAGTGAAACAAAAACAGTGAGGTAGTTTTGATTACAGACAGACACCGAATCTTCATTATACTATTTGAATATTTACGTAAAAAAGAAACGAAACAGAAAATGGTTTCTCACTCGGTAGAGCGTTCGGCTAGAAACCACAAGGTTCCTAGTTCGATACCGTCCCTCGCCAACTCAGCGTTATGAGTAGCACAGGGGGTAATTTATGAGGAAGTGCGTCCCGGTCCCCTGCCTCCGAAATTGCTCCCCGGTGAATTTTAAAATAACAACCCCAACTATCGGCGCCACAGCGGCGTTACTTGAAAGAAAACAACCAACTTAGGGCGTTAAATGTATTTGAGGGGGGGGGGGCTATTTTTTGTCTTAATTCTTGTTTATTTATTTTTTCCATTCGAAAGAAAAAAACATTAATCCTTTTTTTGTTGTAATTCTTATTTTTCTTTTTTTGTCGTAATTCTTATTTTCTTTTTTTTTTTTTTTTTGTAGTAATTCTTATCGTAATTTGTCGTAATTCTTGTTTATTCATAGAAATTTGTCATATTTCTTGTTCAGATAGTTTTGAACAGACTGAGATAGATATTTTCGACAAGTAAATAGATAAACAAAACGATATAGATAGATAGATAGATAAACAAACGATATAGATAGATAGATAATACAAAACGATATAGATAGATAAACAAAACGATATAGATAACAAAACGATATAGATAGATAGATAAACAAAACGATATAGATAGATAGATAAACAAAACGATATAGATAGATAAACAAAACGATATAGATAGATAGATACAAAACGATATAGATAGATAAACAAAACGATATAGATAGATAGATAGATAAACGATATAGATAGATAGATAGATAAAATAGATAGATAGATAGATAGATAGATAGATAACGATATAGATAGATAGATAGATAGATATAGATAGATAGATAGATAGATAAACGATATAGATAGATAGATATAGATAGATAGATAGATAGATATAGATAGATAGATAGATAGATAAACGATATAGATAGATAGATAGATAAACGATATAGATAGATAGATAGATAGATAAACGATATAGATAGATAGATAGATAATAGATAGATAGATATAGATAGATAGATAGATAGATATAGATAGATAGATAGATAGATAGATAGATAGATAGATAGATAGATAGATAGATAGATATAGATAGATAGATAGATAGATAAACGATATAGATAGATAGATAGATAGATAACGATATAGATAGATAGATAGATAGATAAACGATATAGATAGATAGATAGATAGATAGATAAACGATATAGATAGATAGATAGATAGATAGATAAACGATATAGATAGATAGATAAACAAAACGATATAGATAGATAGATAGATAAACAAAACGATATAGATAGATAGATAGATAAACGATAGAGATAGATAGATAGATAGATAAACAAAACGTGGTTGTTTTTATTTTTTTAATTCACCG
>CM042150.1:14320746-14330746 GCA_023376005.1 Doryteuthis pealeii | reverse complement strand
AAACCAGAAACATCGGCGAGCAACAATAATTCTCCTAAGAAAAGCGAAAAAACAAACCATCTTGTGAATAAATCAGAGTATCAGTTTGTTGGTAGGCAAGATTTATATCTATACTCTGGCGGCCAACTGAGGGTAATTTGAGGAACTTTGCCGGAAAGAAGGTAATTTTTACACAAAACGTCTGATCCTTGTACGGCATAAAAAAGAATCTAGTTTCTTGGTCCGTGTGTGTTGTAAACTGTATTTCTAAATGTAGAACAGGCTTTATCCCTCTTTACTTTTTAGTTTCTTTTTAATTTTATTATATTTTTTTTATTTCCTATTTTTTTTTGTTATCATTATTTGTATTTGCCTTGTTGGGATTTGTTGGTTAGATGTTTTTGCGTCGACGAATTTTTTCTTGTTTAGATTTAAGAATTTTTCCCGACATTTAACTTTTACATTGTCTTTTTTTTTTACTTTCTAGAAATGTAATTTTATTTATTTATTCATTTATTTTATTTATTTATTTTTCAATTCATTCAATTTTATTTTTTCTGAATTTTATTTCGCTACTACAAGAAGTTACATAATATATCTAGTTTGGGTTTTGAGTTTTTGTTTTATTTAGGATTTTTTTAGACAATTTCGTTGTCTTTAGTATACATCTCTCTCTCTCTCTCTCTCTCTCTCTCTCTCTCTCTCTCTCTCTCTCTCTCTCTTTATATATATATATATATATATATATATATATATATATATATATAAAGGAAAGATACCTGAATAGATATATATTCAGGTGTTAGTCCCTTTATTTATATTATATAATATATATATATATATATATATATATAGGGCCGGTTTAGCTCAGTTGGTAGAGCACTTGACTATGAATCGCAAGGCTCGCCAACTCAGCGTATGAGTAGCACAGGGATCTGTGCGGTAAAAGTAGGAGCTGATGGTAAGTGAGTCGCCCACCTCAGACGCAAAAACAATCTAGCACTAGTGAAAAGGGGATAGACTCCCTCGCTGTCTAGCTGATACCGACATTAGGCCTCCCCGACGACTTTTTTTATCTAATCAAAACTATGTACGTCCTGCTAATGTAAAATGAATCTTTCATTTTTCGTTCTCCATCTACTTTCTTCCTGCATTCTTTCTTTTTCCCCTTTCTACACATATTACTGCATGTCAGTCAACTGCAAATTGATCACTTTCCATTATAAATCTGATGGGACAGTTTCAATGATACCTTCAAATGGAATTTGAAAGATTTCTTACATCAATCATTAGAAATAATGAAAGGAAATAATTTATAGAGACTCTAATTGATAAGTTGCTTTTGGCCACAAGTTTCTCTCTCTCTCCCTCTCTTATATATATATATATATATATATATATATTTGTGTGTGTGTCAAGTTATTGCAGTAATGTAAGAGTTGATCTTGAAATGTTAAGTCCATTAAGCATCTAATATATAATCGTCTTCAATATATATCTCTAATATCAATGTCTGTCCGTCTCTCTCTTTTTATACACACACACACACACACACACACACACACATATATATATATATCCAGGATATTCTCATGTATATTTGTTTATATTAAATCTCTGAATATAAAAACAGATCGGTCGGATAGAATATTGCAGCGATCTAGATTCCACCCACGGAATAGAATTTGCTGCTGCGAAAGCATTTATTGAATAAAACTAATGTCTGAAATAATTTCATTCCAGGCATTGAATATCATGCGATTATGCATATTTTGTTTTGCATTGAAATGAACACTTGCAACAAACAGTGACATTCTGTCGACCATTATACCTACTCATGTTTACACATGAACGACTTTAGCGTGGGACACTGCAGAATACTGAGTGTTAGCTGTCGTTGTGTTTGTCCCAGCTGTCCCACGTTCTGGTAATTAAAGAACCTTCACAAGAAATATGAGTAAATGTATATAAATATTTTGTTTGTTTTTCTTGTAAAAACTCAAACAAAATTACAGAAATTCCAACATATCTGTCAATTGTTTTACCGGTAATAACAACTGCTAATAATAACTATCATAGTTAAGTCAGGATATCATATTCTAAGAAAGAAAAAGGTGTCATTTAAGTATGTTGTACTGGAAATCATAGTGTTACAATTTAGGTATTTTCCTCTCCTCAAGGTCATTTTATGTGGTCCCACCCACAAGCCGAAGCTCATGGGTGGTTGGCACAAAAAATGCGTTTATCCTGTCGGTATTCCTCCTCAAGGGGGCGCCTCAGGCACTGGGTAATAAACCCAGCCATGTCCCTTTAATTCAAGGGGGGCATATGTTGCCTGGTGGGGGGTAGCACCCTGGGATCAACTCGGTAAATTTACATTAACAAATAGCCCCGAAATGCCCATGTTATTAATGTTATATTAATCATAGTGTTACAAAATATGTGGTAGCATAAATTATTGACAAACCCTGTAGCAATAATTCAAAGGGGCCAGTGGAATATAACCAGGACTGTTGGTGACCCTGACCCAGAGTCGCGAGTTTCGCGATTAGTTAGTTGAGATTTTCGTTTCAACCTGGCATTGAAAGAGAGAGCACGTGCCTCTCTCTGCTGGGGTTATCTCCCCGTCAGAAGAGGAACATGGTCTAGAAAAATATATACGCCAATCTTTATATGTACATTTGAATTTTCAATTTTGGTTGAATCCTATCAAGTAAACACTTGATATCACCCCCCCACACACGTATATATGTGTGTGTACATTTATATATGCGTTTATATCTACATAAATCTGCATACATGGTTATATGTAATCATAAGTCGTCGGCGTGGCGTAAAGACGGTAGCAGCTAGACAGTGAGGGAGTCTATCCCCTTTTCACTAGCGCTAGACCAAGGAGATTGTGCGACTACCAACATCTCCATATTTTACCACACTCTTCCTTGCGCTACGCACACCAGGGCCGATATCGAACCCGGAAGCTTGTGGTTCCTAGGCTGACGCTCTACCAACTGACACGCATGCACACACACACACACACACACACACACACACACACGTGTGTGTGGTTAATTAACGCCTGAATAAGATATCAGTAGA
This sequence comes from Doryteuthis pealeii, assembly GCA_023376005.1. Classification (NCBI taxonomy): domain Eukaryota; kingdom Metazoa; phylum Mollusca; class Cephalopoda; order Myopsida; family Loliginidae; genus Doryteuthis; species Doryteuthis pealeii. The sequence continues at coordinate 14,327,668 of CM042150.1, read as the reverse complement.
TCTCAAACACGTGTCGCAAATGTAAAATAATTAAAAAAAAAAAATCTATTTTGCAGACCTTTTTTTATAAAATACTAAATTTTCTCCCGTTGGACCCATAAAAACACTTATATATATATACACATACTTTCTCGTTAGCCAAGATTGAATAAAAATGCCAGAGAATAGCAAAACTATATATTTCTTAAAAATCTATAATATATTCTTTTCATCTTAAATCTAAATATTTTTAATCCACATCACTGAACTCTTAATTTTTTTTCCGTCTTTATTCTACATCATTTCAGCCATCCGCTCACCACTGTAATTCTCTACCCCCGCAAGAAATATACTTATTATTTTTATTTTTATTTTTTATTTTTCTTTTTTTCTTTAGATGATGTTTTCTCTAATTTTTCTGAAATGCTACTGATCCACCCACTGAAAGTTTCTATCCACCCACCCAAAAATTAAAAATAAATGAAATAAATAAAAGAAAACAAAGGAAACGGAAATAGGCCTCGTTTTATTACAGTTGCATTTTATTGCAACTGAACGGAAATAGGAAGCGCATTTAACTTGCGTTTGCACGTTGATGCTTTGCACATGCGCACAGACACAAACAAGTATATGAATCTACGTAGGTACGTACGTGTATATGTATATATATATATATATATATATATATATATATATATATTCTTATAGATTCATAAATATATTATATATATATATACTTACGTAGATTCATATATATATATATATATATTATATATATATATATATATATTCTTACGTAGATTCATATATATATATATATATATATATATATATCTTACGTAGATTCATATATATATTATATATATATATATATATATATATATATATATACATTCACGTACGTAGATGTATGTATATATATATATATATATATATACGTATATTATATTATATATATATATATATACACATTCACGTACGTAGATGTATGTAATATATATATATATATATATATAATATATATACACATTACGTAGTATGTATGTATATATATATATATATATATTGGTTAGGAGGTAGATTTAGAAGGCATCAAATGCAGTTTGGAATAAATAAAAAATAATAATACGGTAACAATGGTGGTGTGTGTTGACCTGTATTTTTTTAATATTTCTTGAATTTTCGAGGTAATACCTCTTTATCAAAAGAATTCTTTTGATAAAGAGGTAATACCTCTTTATCAAAAGAATTCTTTTGATAAAGAGGTATTACCTCGAAAATTCAAGAAATATAAAAAAATACAGGTCAACACACACCACCAATTGTTACCGTATTATTATTTTTATTTATTCCAAACTGCATTGTGATGGCCTTCTAAATCTACTTCCTAACCAATACATACACAATGCTCCAAGCAAATTATGAAACTCTCTTATATATATATATATATATTTACGTACGTATATATATATATATATATATATAATATATAATTAATATATACCATTCAGTACGTAGATGTATGTATATATATATATATATATATATATATATATATATATACACATTCACGTACGTAGATGTATGTATATATATATATATATATATATATATATATATATATATACACATATCATGTACGTAGATGTATGTATATATATATATATATATATATATATATATATATACAATTCACGTACGTAGAGTATGTATATATATATATATATATATATATATATATATACACATTCACGTACGTATGTATTATATATATATATATATATCACATTACGTAATGTATATATTATATATATATATATATATATATATATAATATACGTACGTATTGTGTATATATATATACACATATACGTACGTAGATGTGTATATAATATAACATATACGTACGTAGATGTGTATATATATATACACGTACCATATACGTACGTAGATGTGTGTATATATATATATACAATACGTACGTAGATGTGTATATATATATATATATTTGGCAATACAAACATGTACATATGTATTGCACACATGTAAACTAATGATTTTACACACATTTCTTACATAGTCTGCAACATGTTCTCGTTTTTACATCGAAGTAGGTTACTAGGCATGTGCCAACATACATTTGTGTACACAGAAATCAAAGTTTTAGTCTCTGTTGCCGTATCTAATTGACAGTCATCGTAAAACAGCATTGCTTACTAAAATACACGCACAAGAATCTCCAATTATATTGTTGGCAACCAAATCCCTCCCACTATGTCTACATGCACACGCAAAACGTATCTACTCCAGCACACATGCCAGCCGATGTATAAACTTTTCACGGGTGCGTTTTTTGTGTTTCGATGCGTGTGTTGATACAAAGCCACATTATCTAATAATAATAATACTCTCGTTCCTAAAGCTTCCGACCGTTATCATCTTCCAACACCCTCTGGATAAAAATGAGACCGTCCAAATCGAAATGTAAATACTGATTATCTTTCGTTGTTATCCGCCGAATTTTTATTTCAAGTGTCATCAACTCAGCTAAATAATGAACCATTCCGTTTTTATTATAAAGAAAAAGAAAAAACACATGCTACATCTTTGTTTTTTAAAGGAGTAAATATTATTACTGGCTTCGGTATATCAAAACGTAACATATATATATATATAATCCAAAAGTCCAGAGAAGAAATCTTCCTTACGACACAATAGTTTTATTTAAAAAAAACTGTCACAGTTGGAGAGCTCAATGTGTGCTCTTAATGTTAGTTAATATATATTAAAAGAGCAAATATATAAGTAAAGAAATAACAAAAGACTTAGAGATTGAGCATTATAGTCTATTTCGTGGAGCTTAGACAAAATATCTAACTCTGCCAACTCATCAGATGCTAATCTTTTTTTTTGTTATTTCTTTACTTATATATATATATATTAGTATGTGTGTGTGTGTGTGTGTGGTGTGTGTGTGCGCGCGCACGTTCCATTGATAATTTAGTGCGTCTTAATTGATGAATTAAATTGGTGATGTTCTCTGCAGAGTTGAAGCACTCCTTTTTCAAACATTAAAATTAAGTTAAAATTCAATGTCAGAGGGTTTGTATCATAGGTAAGCAAAATCCTCATATTTATGAAAGGAATGAAAAAAATAAAATAATTTGAAAAGGAAACTTAGTCCTGTCCCCCTGAAATAAAATGTAGCGTGCATCGATTAATTATTAATCAAACAAAAATCTTTCATATTTTTCCACAAAATCGTAGGTATTTATTTATTTCTAAACTTTTTAGTTAACTAGTTGTTACTGAACAAAACGGGGCGAGAGTAAAAAAAATTTTTAAAATTAAAAAAAAAAACAATCTTTAAAATTGCTTACTCAAATTTTAAGTGTATATAACACAAGAATTTTGTGACGTAATCTGTGGCGAAGTTTTGGTTACAGCGAGAAATACACCCAAACTTCAAACATATTTTGGGCAACATCATTCTTCCCTTTTGCTAGATCATCTTTTTGCGAATATATATATATATATATATATATATAACTAGCAAATATATGCAACCTCCGGGTGCAAGTATTTAAGTTTTAATATATAAAATATCATATTAAATTAGAAAGGCTAATGAAACTGAATAAGAATGCAGAAAAACATTTGGAACAGAGGGGTATGATTGAAAAATAGAACAACTTTGAAACTGGATCTTCCATCATTTTCCATTACTCCCGTCTTTCATTGGTAAATTTTCTTAATTTAACTATTTTAATGATGTAAAACAATTTTATTAATAATTGAGGTTTAAATAAAAATAAAATAAGGGAGAATGTGATGTAAATAACTAAGGGAATTGTGACTTGAATAGTAATATAGTTTCGGTTACAGACAGACAAACATACAATCTCCATTATAATAAGATATATATATATATATGTATGTGTGTGTGTGTATTTTGGCAGCACCTTATTGAGTCAGGTATTGTTAAAAACCACGGAATACATTTTCTTTATGATCTTAAGTTGTGGACGTTCAAATCTTCTAGTAGTTTTTCGTAGATTGACATCTAGGTGTTGAAGAAATTGTCCCATATTTTTAACCCCAGCGCTTTCAGCAATTTCTCTGATTTTCCTTAAGGGATTGTTCCACATCTTAACGATCTAAAATCCCAATCTACAAAAAACTACAGCTGAAAATAATAAAGAGGTATTCCGTGATCATTAACAATAACTGCGTATAATAATAATAATAATAATAATATATTTATATAATATATATATATATATATAATATATATGACCTACACGAGTTGGATACTATCTACCTAGGTTTCCCTCGAATGGTTCTTCAGGATAATTCTGACTGATGGATGTTGTCACAAACGTGTTTTATTATGGGATTAGGTATCAGAGTAGGTAAAAATTAGCTTAAAAAGGTTATGATTATTTTTTTTAAATTTTATTGGCTAAGGACCTATGCTTTTTCTTTAATAGTTTGCTTTTTTTGTAATTAATTATGGCGAGTTTTTCCTCTGTGCAGAGTCGGCAAAATTTGTCTCCTGCTTGGTATTTTTATTTATTTATTTTATTTCTTTATTATTTCCCTTTTTAAGATGGGGTCTATACCTAGTTTTTCATATATATATATATATATATATATATATATATATATATCTCCATCCTCCCCTACGCACAAGCAGGCAGCGATACAATGTCAATATTTTAAGCAGGGTTTAATGTTTTAATTACGAGTTTTCATTCTTCTAGATTGGTTAAATAATCTTATCTGATCAACTATTTACATCTAACTGGAGGCAGAATAGTTGGATGCATACCTTTTCCAAGTGTATTAGTATTATGTGATATGGAAACATTGACGTCTCGTATTTGAACTCGTTCGCCGATTACATTTCCTACGTGACAAATGGTGTAATAATTAAATTAGCATACTGTTGTATATCCACAGGTCCTGCTAGTTCATATAACAACTAGATGAGTATATATGCCTTTTTAATCCTATATAAATGTCTGCTATACTGAAAATTCAACTGTTAATTTATGAAATTCATTCAGTTTTATATTTATCGTTTGACTTCATAGGTGAAAGATGCTTACCTAGGCTAAATAAAAGACCATTCCGTTTTTAGTATGAAGAAAGAAAGGGAAGAAAAACGTCATGCTACACAAGAAATATAAGGAAGAAAGAGTAGGGAAAAGAGAAAGGTGGTTGAGCTTCCGGAATTAATACCGCTAATATGTTTCAATGGAACATGATAAAAAGATTAAAAGAAGGAAAGAAAGAAAAAAGAGTAAGAGTTAAATCAAGATTGATACTTTTATATATATTGAACAATCTGCAATAACTCTTAAGCATATCAAACGTTGGTAATCTTCACCTTTAGTTGGATAAATTCCTAGTAAATAAGGCAATTAGAGTAACCTCTCTTGACTTTCACTTTGAAATAAACCGGTAGCCATTTTGAAAGTCTCCGTGCGAAATCAAAGTCTTAGAAACTTTTTCGAAAACAATACAACTGCATGCTTTAATGCAAAATATCATAAAATGTGTTCTTAATAAATTAAGTTCATTTCAGATAATTTTATGCTAGAATTTAGCCAACTGACTTCACTTTGAAACAAGCCGGTAGCCATTTTGAAAGTTCCGTGCGAAATAAACAAATCTAAGAACTTTTTCGAAGACAATACAACTGCATGCCTTTTAGTCAAAATATCATAAAATGTGTTTAATAATAATTCAGTTATTCAGACAATACGCACGCACAATTTTATGCTAGAAATTTAGCCAACTAAAGGTGAAAATTACCAATTGTGATATGAATTATCATCCTGTGATTATGACAGATCCTGCTAGTTTCAGTTAATAAGTTTATGATATTTATTGTTTGACCTTATGTAAAAGATGCTTTCCACTGACCTTTTAATGTTGCCATAAAGCAAAGATGTACCGACCGTTTATTTCGAAATATTAAAAAGAAAAACAGCAGTATTACATCACACTGCTATTTATGAAGTAAGTAATGAATAAGATTTTGCTAAGAAAATCAATGTTGCTTTGGGTTCGGCTAAATGCAATTTCGCGGAGTAACGCTATCGTGACAAGTCTTTAAACCGATATAAACGTTCAAGGGTATTGTTTTACGGAAAAAAGAAAAAAAGACTTTCGTATTGAAATTAGAGGTAACGATGACTTTTTAGATAGAGAAACGTAGATAGTGAGCGAACGAATAAAAAAAATAAAAGTTAATTCCAGGAGTAAGAAAATGGAAGAGCAGTAGAGTGAAAGTAAGAAATTTAAGGAGGAAAAAGAGTTTTAAAAGGCAAGAAAAGGAAAAGTGGAAAAGGATTTGATATAGGGAAACGTGAAGATAGAACTTTAAGAAAATGCAGTTGTTAAAAGTGAGATAGGATATTGTGGAACGGGGAAGAACAGAGGAGGCAAGATGAAGAAAGGAAGGGAATCAACAACTGGGTAGTAGGGGTGGTAAAAAGCTAGGACATAGAAACTGGGGAACAGAATGGAGAAACGAAGGGGTAAGACGAGGGAGAGAGAGAATGGGATGAGAGAGATACGGGGAAATGTGTTAAGTGGTAGGGATTGGGAAAATAGTGGGAGAATAATGAGAAAAGAATGTAGGGAAAACTTTGAGAGAATGAAGGTGAGAGGGATAAATAAAAGAGGGTAGAGAGAGAGAAAGAGTGAATGATAAGAAGGATATAGTGAAGGAAGAAAGATAATGAAAAATGTGCAACGAGAATAGTAAGGGAAAGAAAGGAATGATTAAAGCCAACATTAAATGAGAAAGAATGTAGGGAAAGACTTTGAGAGAATGAAGGCTGGGAATGGATAAATAAAAGAAGGAGAGAGAGAGAGAGAGAGACGTGAATGGGATACTAGAGATATAGTGGGAAGAAGATAATTGAAAAAT
>CM042150.1:14203080-14320646 GCA_023376005.1 Doryteuthis pealeii | reverse complement strand
TCGCCTTGCTTATTCATTCTCGCCTTTCTTAGTTTCATTCTCGCCTTTCTTAGTTTCATTCCGCCTTTCTTAGTTTCATCGCGCCTTTTTAGTGTCTTCTCGCCTGTCTTATTCTTTCTCGCCTTCTTAGTTGCTTTCTCGCCTTTCTTAGTTTCTTTCTCGCCTTCTGAGTTTTCGTTTCTCGCCTGTCCTTAGTTCTTTCTCGCCTTTTTTCTCTCCCCTTCAACATCTTTCTTCGTCTTGTCTTCTTCCTTTTTAAATTCGTCTCTAATTAATCAATTCTTTTCTTTCTTCTTCCAATCAACCTTTTCTGTGGCCATTTCCACTCCCTCTCTCATCGCTTGTCTTTTCTTTTCCCATTTCCCTTGTCCACTTCCATTCAATTGCTTCCGAGTTAAAATTACTTATCTATATTCATTTTGCAGATTGTATACATTTTATGACTTTTGTAGAAATGAATTTGTGGGGGCACTCTATCTCCCTTTCTTTACATCATTTTTAACATGTATACTACGCGTTAACGCGTTGGTGGGGAGAGGGATCACAAGCTGCTATTTATATGTTATCATGTTCGCCTCCCAGGTATTAGACGATATCCATGACGCTCTCTCGTCAACCGCCCCTATCACCATCTTCGAATCAGGTCCTCTGCACAACGAAAGATCCAGTAATCCACACAGTTGGTCAATGTACGTCTTTGCTGGACGACCAAACTGCGGGCCCATTTTTTAGAGAGAGGACGAGAGAACTTCCCTAGTTAAAATTATTGATCCATCCGTGTTTTCAATTTCGCATACTTGTGTAGAAAATGTTTATTACTTTGTAAAAGGAATTTCTCTCTCTCTCTCCCTCCCTCGTTTATCTCATATGTACAAAGCTAAACTGCCACACCTACGCTTGGGCTAAAAGTTGAGATTGAGCAACAAATCGTTTATTTTAACGTCTTTAAATATTTTAAATAGAAATTTCCCTACAGGAAAAGGATATACCAATCGTCATTCTAAATTTGTATTATCTAATCATTTTCACGAAAATTTAGTACATTATTTTGTTTTCCGTTAAGGCAGTAAAAACTTAAAAATATCATTCAAGCGAGCTTACTGCCCATACTCGGAAAACAACAAATTAGCATAAAAAATCTCCCTCAGCGGTCCAGTAAATTACATTATTTATTTAGCACACAACGGGTAAATAAACAGTATTTCGTATAAAATTATTCAGTTCAAACACTTACTCACCTCCATTCATGCGGTGAAAAAAAAGACAGTATTTGTAATTTTTATAAACATTTCTGTTTGTTTGTGTGTGTGTAATAGCATGAATTAGATAGTAATATGAAACGCTACGAATAGTGCTTATTGGTGCTTGTTTATGTCTGCGGGGCCGCTTTTTTTTATAAAATCGATGTCCAGCAAAGATTTTTAACGTTCTAAATAACACCTATTTGGCCTCCCATAACTTTTCGATATATTTTAGCCAGTTATTCGATTGTCTCAACCAAAGAACCATAAATCTTCTTGTATTTCTGCCCACTCGTATATGCTGAGAACTACAATAAATACAAACAATTAAAAAAAAAAGTCCAGTCGCAAAATAACCCAACAATCAAACAGACCACCTTCTTCAAATTACGGTCGTCTTCGAGAACTTCACAAAATAAACAAAATAAAACAAATCCAGAATGTACAAGCCGAATAAAAAGAGGCCAAGCGCCAAACGGTGAAATTGCGGGAAGCCTAAACTAGGCTGGGCCTGCAACGCTATTCTGACAGTAATTTTTTCTCGCTATTATTGTTTCTGATCGCTATAAATAAAGTGTCTCGCTCCAGTGCATTGTGCCAACAACACCCACTGCCGGCCGCTTTTTTTTCTAATTCTGAGAAAAATTAGATATGAAATAGCCACGTTGCAGAGTATCACAAATTCCACTCCACGATATAATGAAAGTAGTAGGAATGTGGGAAACAGGAATTTCTCAGATTGAAACCCAGAGAAGAATTACGTTGAATACCATTCAGAGATCCAGTTTAATTGAAAACCTATAACTCAAAATACTTACTTGGGCTGACCACTTAAGCAACAGTAGCGTACAGTAAATAACCTGAATCAAAAGATTTGATTCGTATTAAATGACCCAAAAGGGTTGATATGCGTAAAACAATAAACAACCAATATTAGAACTTGGAATGTAAAAAAAAACGCCCTTCGACAATACAGAAATATAGAAACAATAAAGCAAGCTGCGTTCACGCCGAAACCACAGAAATTAAGATAATAATATTGCTACTAGGGTGACAACTTAAGCAACAGCAGTCCTGTAAGCAACCTGGTTCTTAGTTTAAACAATGATTCATTCCGCGATTAAATACACAATAAAAGGGTGATAAGCTTGTAAAGCACAACTAACAACCTATACATCTATATCTCTTCATATTTATCTATCTCTTACCCTGTCAGCACACTGAACGCAACCGGTTTTCAAAGTTAAGCAGTGAAAGCCTGTTCATTACTTATATTGTAACCATGTCTGCAGTACTGCTAAAGAAAAACTGAATATCAACTGACTTGCATTCGGCATTAAAATTACCCGAATGTAAGTTGTGATATGCCGTAAAAGAAAACAACCAACCAGCAGAAATAACTTAATTATATTTTTATTCTTGTGAGTTTTTTACACCAGTTAACTAGTGGGTTCTTTCCTGAATTTGCGTGAGAGCAAGTCTACTTATGATGTAAGACTATTCTACAGTATTTAAGCTGATTTACTGTTTCAATTCTTATCTGTCTCCAGTTTTCCCTAATTAATTTCCCAGCGCCATTACCGACTATTCAAAGGACTCCAAAATATAATTGTAATATAATTCACCTTCCACAGATTTTCCAGCTCTCTGCAAGGTAATACTATCTCTTTGTCCGTATTTCTGTTATTTTTACTTTACATCCCGCTACATTGGCGAAATCCACTAGTTGACAAATTTCTTATCCAAATCCTGTGAGATGGCTGGCGTAAATGAATACTATAAAACAATAGTTCCCACTGTAGTGATCTTATACCACTATTAAAGGCACGTGGTGTCATGTTAGCGTCGTAGAAATTGACTCGGCGAGAGAAGTTCAAATCCTTGAAGAAGCTGTTTGCAATTCACATAGTGCTACAAACTGGAGTAGGATATGAATTCCAATTATCCTTCATAGCAGCCATGAGAAATAGGACAGATACTTCCTTCCCTTTTTACGATTAGCGAACTACATGATTGGCAAGCCACCCAACCCTTTTTAACATACATATGCTAAAGGCAGGGTGAGGGACAATTCATCAAGTACTTCTTAATACACATGAAGTTAATGGAAAATGATTTTCCACCATTTATTAATAAATCAGTGAAGTAAAAAAGGTTTGGCATTAAATAACCCAAGTGTTAATAGGCCCAGAAAACACCAACCAAACAACCGTAATATATTACTAACTTTAGCCTAAGATCCTAGGTATTCATTAAACTGCATCTAATCGGAAGTTCCAATTCTGCTACTATGGGAGTTGGAGTACGCCTTTCACGCCATTAGTCACTGGACCCTAGGAGATAGCACCGGTAGGGCACATCTATTAGTTAACAAAAATGATTTAAAAGATTAAATTAAAAAATAATTTTTCAAAACATCTAGAACGAATAGAAAGAAAACGGTTTCGGTATTAAAAAAGAATCAACCCAGTAAGGGTGACCTGCCGTAAAATCCAAAGAAAGTAGCCTAGCATAAATCCACAGTTGTATTAATCAATGAAATTTAAAAGTAATATCTACTATTCTTTACGTGGTATGACAAAGAACATGTCTTTACTAAATAACATTATTACTGCTGTCCAACGTATATAAAAATTGCACCACCGAATCCGTTTCTTCAATATTTTCAATCATAGCTGCTCTACCAACTGCCTAGTGGGTGTTAAAGTTCCTGTTGCGCTTCTCATGATGGTTGTCTTGTACTGAGCTTTGCGTACCGTTTCCACGAGATCCTCTCTCAGTTGGGAGTACAGAATCTGCTTTGGTAGTCTGTCATTTCCAAACTCTGTTAATGGGAGCCCATCTCAGGGTTACGCTGGACAAGTATGCGTGAATTCCAGAGAGTCCAGATCTCTCGGGATCGTACTCTTTGAAACATGCTGCCACACTGACATTAATATACTGCGCAAGTGACGCATGTAGTAACATGGGGGTATACGCTTTGTATAATCATCCACACTTCCGCATCGTACAGGACGTTTGCAGAGAAATATGGCATTGTATATTGCACATTTGTTCTTCAGCGGAGATGTATCTTTGGAACCAGACTCGCCTCTACAGCGGCTTAAAGCTTTAGAAGCATTTTGAAATATCGGGGAGCAACTCTGCATTGAGTCTATTGTTGTAAATAACATTAAATTCTGATACATTTTTAATTTATTACACAACTAAAGATGTCATTCATGGAAAGAAAAAATTAATATTGTTGAAATTGATGCGCTTAATTAGCGCTACTCGATTCAAAAAATAGCTTGAACAGCCTGATGCGACATTGAAGTAGGCTAAGTACTTGGGAAAATTAATTAAAATTACAAGATTTTAATAATATAGGATTAGATAATTCCATTTGAAAAAAGATAAATTTTTATGGTTGGATAACTCTTCATTAGCTGATATGGTTTTCTGCTTCCTTGTTACTACCCCCACAAAGATAAACCTGATACACATATATGTATTTACGCGTATACTTTATTTTTAAAAATACTGTTCATTACAACTAAAAACGTAGTTTAAAACCTAAAATTATGCGTGCCAACAACAGTGAATTAGCAATGTTCAGCTGCAAAAATATCCTTTTCAGATCATAGTATACATTAATATAGCGGATGTTTGTGTGTCGCACACATACACATATGTCATATAAAGAGAGACGAAGAGAGCTGTTTATTGCCTATATTAACACACACACGACACACACACACACATTTAAGGCCTTTCTACCGGTAGATCTAGTTAAAAGTCACAATGTAAATTAAATGCGGTAAAAGAGAGATCATCATACGAGAATGGTGGGGTAATATGAAATAAATGAGGAGTTAATCCCACCTTAGCAATCCCATCCCCGGAAAAATTACCAGGAGTGTTTCGGCATGACTTTGTCTACACAAGGACGGCAGTAAAAAAAATGGAGACGCCCTCAAGTCATTGAGGATGGTGTCCTTGCCTTTGCTAGAACGGAAAATTGCTGATCGTGTAGTGGTTATTTTGCAACTATTTGTACTACAAAGGTTGTCACATGGCAGAATTCATGTGCCTGTGAAAAGGCCGGATTGTGACTTTCTTAAAACGATCTACGTCGTACTTTTGACAAAGCACCGGCGAAAGGGCCCTTAAAGTTTTATTCTCTTTTCTCTTTCGAATGCTGTCATAAAAGATGTCATTATTTTAAATCCTTTATACATATAATATATATATATATATATATATGGGTCTGAATAAATTATGTGTATATACTCGTTAATCAGGACTGCTTTCCTGCTATACGTTACTTTGTTTGAAAAGAAAATATATCTATTCATTCATAACAACTATATCCATTAAATATCAGTAGTTATAATATATAGATATAGGATATATATGAGGTGATATATATATATATAGATATAGTAATATTAGTGTGTGTGTTTATTTTTTAGTCGGTATGTGATATTTTAAAAATAAGATTGGTCTATTTTCTCTATCCGGTTCCTACCTGAAAAAAAAGGAGTTGAGTCGTTTTCTCCTTATTTTGATGGGCGAGATAACTATATTTTTCGTGCTAATTATTTTGTTGCTTTACCAGCTGTGAAGGAGCGGTCGTTTGGTGGATATTCCCTCTAGGAAATGTAAAGTTTAATAATTTTATTCTCCGTAGCTGCCTTATCAGGAAGAATAGAATTTAATAAATAAAAAATTATACATTCCTTTACATTTAAACTAGTCGCTTACATCCTTTTTTTCTCTTTCTTGTGCTTTATCTCATCTGTAGCTGTTCTATACCTTTTTATTTTTCTACCAAAAGGTGCGACGGAAATACCCCCAACATTTTAAACTATCACCTGCGTGGTGCATATGAACTCGGGCAAGTAGCAATGATAACTCAATCTAGCCTAATTCTTAGAAATTATCTCAGATATTATTACTTACGTCATGACTTGAATGGGTTGCAGCATCGTTGCCGCTTTGCTGTTAATTTTTTTATAAGAAAATTATATCGAGAATTTAGAATATAAACATATTACATTTAGGTACAGATGCAAACTGTCGAATCTTCATTAAATTTTCCAAACGCCCTTGACAAGAACAAACATTTGCATTTTCTATGGATTCTATCTAAGAAAGAGGACCTATTGGGGTTAGGTCCATCTATAAATTAAATAGAAGAAATGATTTTAAAACGGTTTTGAAAAAAATGAGTACCAGTCAAGAATGAATAAAAAAAATCTTCGGCATAATATAACCCAAAGGTTGACACGCCGTAAAAATCCAACCAACTGACAAATGGGGTTGGAACAGCTTTTAATTAGTTGACTCAGTTCCTCACTCCTGAAATCGATTCACTATTTTTTTTTTTTTTTTTTAATTTGACTCCAACTTTCAATACAATAGACCGCTCAAGCCCAATCAACAACGCCCATATAATTTCTCATATTCAAATGGCGCCTAGCGAAAACTGAATCTGTTGACCTGTACGCTGTCAATCACCCCACACGAATGTCGGAGACATAAAAGGACGTCGAAGGCGGTAGCTGGAGGGCATTACGTAAAAACGCGACCAGTGAATGAAAACTGTTATTTTGGATAATTTGCGTCGTAAGATATTGTCGTAAAAGAAAACTTTAATTTTATACTTGTAAAAATGAACTTAATTATTGTGTTAGAGATTAATCTTCACTTTTAAACACCTTACTATGGAATCGATGAGAAGGGAACGATGCAACTCCTAAACACCGTAGACTAACACTGGCTGTATCTCTTAGACTAATTATATAAATATATATATAATATATATATACATTAATAATACGTATAGAATAAAAAAGACTATCCTTTTTATTTTCAATTATCTCTAATAGGATTTATTATTTCTTTTTAGCGTCATTTTCTTTTTGGATGCAATCTGTAATGGCTTAATGCCAAACAAGGGGAAACTTTAACATTGCTTAATATAAAACAGTCATTGAATATGGGTTGTAGAAGAACCGAAAGTACTTGGAATTTCGGACTATTTCATGAGTTCTTTCCTGATAAAATCAAAAAAATATGAGAAATGAAGAAAAAAACGTCATTGGATGTATCGTGTTTAAATAAATTGGTCTAACCACACACACACACACACACATATACACACACACACACACACACACACACAGTATATATATATATATATACGGAAAAGGGTCAGTTACCAAGCGCCATGATTTTGTCTCTCTACGCTGATAAAGAATGCCTCCTAACAATATTGAACATTCTTTACTAATAAAATAGCAAACGTATATATTATATATATATATATAATTATATATATATATATATGATGTCTTTGTCCATCTGTTATGAGCCCACTTGAAACTTCTACCATGTTAGCAGACACATTGCACAGATATGCAATGCAACGACAAACCCTCCCTAACAATACATTTTATGACACTTTAATACAACCAAGCCTGCATATCAGTGTGATTGCTTTAGTATTAAGAATGTTAAATGGCTTCACCTTAAGTATATTAAAGCAATTTTTTAATTTATATTGCATTTAATGAAAAGTTTCCCTTTGTAGATTTTTCTTGGTGCCTAAAAATTCGTGACATTTTACTGCTTTTATTCTGTTTTGAAATGTAATTTCACAGTTAGCTAAACTTTTATCATTATACCAAATTACTTAGAAGCAAAGAATATAAGACAGATACCCAAATAAGCACACACGTAACAGTTTCGATATAAAAAAACCCAATAAGTTGCCATGCGCGCTAAAATCAACTAACACCCTCTTATCTTTCATGGCTTCTCTGCTTAATCTGCTTGGGTGTTCAAATATTCAAAGGTGTATGACATTCGTTGTTCTACAATGAAACCTCAAATAGATCGTTTTGTCTCATTGCCAACGAGGCTAACGTATCTTTAAACCGTTAACTACTAAAGTGATAATATATTAATGCCCCAACCCTATTGCTCTAATAGCAAGCCCAACCATCTGTTTATCATTGAGTGCTAGAGGCGGGGCTGAGGTCTACATGCCCCCCCCCCCCCCCCCCCCCATGGAATGATCATTAAACCTATCTGATGCGTGAGGTTCCATTTCGGTGGTTTTGGGATTGTGGAGCACCCCTTCATCACCATTGCCTCCCTGTCACTCTGACCCGGAGTGGTAGTACCTGTTTAGGTCCATCTATGGTTAAATAGAAAAATGTATTTAAAAAAAAATTGTATTATCCATTAAGAATTATTTACTTCAAAACTTTTACGGTATTAAATGACCACTGCCCGGTTGAAACAAACAAACAAAACAAAGTATAAATATAGATATATAACATGTATGTTTTTCTAATCTTTAGCATTAAAATAACCCTAGAATAGTTGAGTATGCCATTAAAATCCACCAACCAACCAAATGTTGTTTTATCATTGCCAGCAGATGGAATTTATCTGTGCTCGAATAAGCGACACATACGAGAAGGGAAACTGCATTCTGGGTTTAAACAAATTTCTATTCCTCAAATGATACCTCATATCTCTACAATCCATTGCGTGTATCTTTTTAACAAAGCCTCGATTTGGAATTCTCTGAAACCAGTGTATCAGAAATTGATTCCGTCCACAATTCACTATAAAATTCTTTTGATCTTATTTTCTTCTTGCCGTCGTCGCCATACTTTCACCTATGCATGGCTTTCTAGATGATATCATCATTCTGTTCTAGCCCCTTTTTTTTTCAAGTTTACTGTTCGTTATATTTGATATTCTGATTTTTTTTTTTGTTCTCCTTTATTTGGAGTGTGATTGTCATCTTATCTTTAACTATTTCCATGCTTTGCTCTTTTAATCTGCTAGGCTTTCTCTCATCAGAAGCCGCATCAATGCAAATGATATGAAAGATTCTATCTGCAAAATGTCAAGCTTTTGTGACATTCTAGCCTTCTGAGAGAAATGAAAGCATACCAAAAAGTATAAAACAAACTGTTCAATGACGATAAAAAAAGTAAACCTTAACACAAGGGCGACGAGCGGCTAACGTATCGTTTAAAAACCGTTAACTACAAAAGTTAATAGATATATAACATACAGTTGTTTCAATCCGTCTAGCATGAAAATAACCGAGAATAGTATATTGCCATTAAAAATCGCCAACCCGCCAACCAAATAGATCATTTTTGTATTATTATTTTACTCCTTTGTTTTTCCATCAACATTAGTTGATGGTCTTTCACATGGAGTCTGTGTGACAGCAAGTCTCCTTCAGGTCTCCAGGGACTCTTCTGAGTATTTTTGGCAGATTGCAGCAGTGCAGTGTTCTGGAATGGTTTCAATCCTCATCTTGATATCCAAAACTTTCCAAACCCTTTTCTAATCCTTTTGGACTGTTCCAAGTGCACCAACCAACAATTGCGTTATCACTGTTCATATTCCATAACTTTTTCAGTTCTCTGCAAGGTTCCAGATATTTGTCCATTTTTATTTTCCTTAGCTTCACCCTGTGATCTGCTGGCACTGCCAAAATCCACCAGTTGCAACTTCTTCTTTTTGTTTATCAACCACTAGGTCTGGTTCTTCTGCGGATAAGGTGATTCCGTTTTATTTTCAAAGTCCCAGAGAATTTTATGCGTTTTCTCTCAAAAACAGATTCTGGTCTATGCATAATACCATTTGTGTGTGGTCAAAAATGTAGATTATTATTATTATATTTATTATTATTCCCAACTGTAATTATCTATGCTCGAACTAAGCGACAAATACAAGAAAGGGGAAACTGATTGTGGTTTTAAACAAATTTCTTTTGGCCTGATTGATACCACATATCTCGATAATACTCTGTGTTCTTTTTAATGAAGCCTCGATGGAACACCGAACATGATCAGTGTGCGTCCACAATCATTTATGTTTCTTTGTCTACTCCTTCTCGTTGGTTCGTCGCTCTTTCACTTTTCATTGCTTCTCTATAATATAATTCTTTTCGTATTCCCCTTTTTTCCATCTTGTTTATTTGTTCTGTTTCCTTATCATGTGATATTCTGATTCTTGTTTTCTTTAATTGGAGTCTTAGTAATTTTTTATCTTTTAACATTTTTTCATTTCCTTCTTTATTTTGCTGTTGCTGGAAGTTGTCACTTTTCCTGCGGTTTGTTTGTCGTTTTAATTCAATTTGTATATTCCTATTCGTTTCGTGTTTCCAGGTTCCTCTTTGTCCCCAATTGGGCGGGATCAGAATACTTTACTGTATCCCCTACAGAAGAGTTTACCCATCCCCCAAATTAAAGACTTTCCTTAGTTAAAATTGCATCTGATACTTAAGTACCAATGACTACATTGTTAATTGTATATGAAATTATTCAAACAGAAACAACAATAAAAATTCAAATCCAGTTTAACTATAATATAAGTAAATTGGTATAGTCAGAAATTCACATGATCTGGGACATCAAAAATAAATACGTTTATATCCTCATCATTAAAATGGGAAATGGTAAAAAGACTTACCATAGACCGGCGAAATAAATTCTACTATCTTTTATGCTTGAAGAAAAATTAGCTACCGACAACGTATGATTCGAAGAATTAATTTAACGGATGTCATTGACGTAGATGTGACTCGACAATTAAAAACGTAAACAGATGAAGCAACGATTGGATCCAAATTTTCTTAACTTGATCAGGTATCTGATCTTACTCCTTGTCATCGTTGTCGTTACTCTTTCTCTTTACATGGCTTCTCAACGATATCATGATATTTTTTCTTATTCCTCTTTTTTTTTTTTCATTCGTTTATTTTTGTTTCATGTTTCATATCTGATCTTGTCCTCTTTTTAATTGGAGTGTATTGTAATTTATCTTGAACTTTTTTTCATTTTCCGTTTC
Organism: Doryteuthis pealeii; assembly: GCA_023376005.1. Lineage (NCBI taxonomy): Eukaryota > Metazoa > Mollusca > Cephalopoda > Myopsida > Loliginidae > Doryteuthis > Doryteuthis pealeii. Next base: position 14,309,535 of record CM042150.1, on the reverse strand, counting down.
TTTTTAATCTTGCTGTCGCCTGAGTATGCATTTTCCCTGCTTTTTCTCTCCCTTTTCCAATTCGTATTTCCAATACATTTTCTGTTTCTGTTCCACTTTTGACACGCCTGTTAGTGTTTTACTGTATCCCCGGCAGATAGTATAACCCCCTCCCAAATTGTTATCAGTGATATAAGCTGTATTAAATGTCACCCACTTTAATCTAGGAATTATCAGGAGTACATGGACCCAATTAACAAACGAGATATTAATGCATTTAATGTTAATTTCCTGAAGTCTGTGCTAAATGGACAATAAAAGAGGTATCCTATGACTGCGGGTTCTCTGATACAGCACCACTTTGTTCTACCTGTTCGCCTGAAATAGCGACAAGAATCGTAACAGCCACTTTTCCTGGTTCTTGTCTCTACCTACTCTACTTTTTCAATTTCGTTTATTCCTCTTGTTCCCTCTTTGTCATCCTGTTGGTAGGGCTGAGAATACGTTACTGATCCCTTGCAGAGAGAGATGACAGCCCCCACGAAGACTGCCATTGAACCCCGAACCTTGAGATACCTCGGTGGATGCTTCTTACACTGAGCTAATTATATCAATTCTTACATAAAAAGGGGTGGTAGTACGTGTTAGGTTCTATCTCTGAGTAATAGATAAAAAGCAGTTTAAAAAAATGTGTAGCGAAAAATTGGGTTTTACGCATGCTCAAACCTTTGTTGATACTTTATACTGAAGATATTTGTTTTATTCATTCTGATGGAAACTTCAATCTTTTCCTAACACATTTTTAAACTCATTTTTATCTATTTTAACTCAGAGATAGACCCTAAACACGTACTACCCCCCCTCTTTATGTTAAAAGAATTGATTAATTAGCTCAGTTTGGTAGAGCATCCACCGAGGTATCTCAAGGTTGGGTTCGAATCAGTCTTCTCGTGGGGTGTCATACTCTTCTGCAAGGGATACAATAAACGTATTCTCAGCCCTACCAACAGAGACAAATGAGGGAACAAGAGGAATAAACAAATTGAAAAAAAGTAGAGTGAGGAGACAAGAACCAGGAAAAGTGGCTGTGTACGATTCTTGTCCGTATTTCAGGCGAACAGGTAGAACATATAGTGTGCTTGTATCAGAGAAACCCAGTCATAGCCGTATATCTTTATAAGCTCCATTTAGGCCCAGGACTTCAGGAAAATAACATTAAAGCATTATATCCTCGTTTTAATGGTCAATGCCTACTCCTGGAATAATTCCATAGATATAAGTGGTGACATTTTAATTACAGCTTATACCACTGAAACAATTTGGGTAGGGGTTATACTCATCTGCCGGGGATACAGTAATAAACACACAACAGGGTGTCAAAGTGGAAAACAGTAAACAGAAAATGTATTGAACATACGAATTGGAAAAAGGGAGAGAAAAAGCAGGGAAAATGACAATACTCAGCGACAGCAAATTAAAAGAAAACTGAAATGAAAAAAATTCAAGACTAAAAAATAAATTACACTCCAATTAAAGAGGACAAGAATCAGGAATATCGAAACATGAAACCAGAAAAATAAACGAAAATTTTGAAAAAAAAAAAAAAAGAGAATAAGAAAAAAGTATCATATATCGTTGAAGAAGCCATGTAAGAGAAAGGAGTAACGACAAACGATGACAAGAGTAAGATCAGATACATGATCAGAGTAAGAAAATTTGGATCCAAATCGTTGCTTCATCTGTTTACGTTTTTAATTGTCGATCACCATCTACGTCAATGACATCCGTTCAAATTAATTCTTCGGAATCATACGTTCTGCGATAGCAATTTTTCTTCAAAGCATAAAAAGATAGAATATTCCCGGTCTATAGTAGTCTTTTTACAATTTCCCATTTATGATAGGATCTAAAGCCGATTTATTTTTGATGTTCCCAGATATGTTATGACTTTCTTGACTATACCAATTTACTTATATTTATTAAGTAAACTGATTTGATTATTTTTGTGTCTGCTTTGAAAATTCATATACAATAAACAAAATGTAGTTCAATTGGTACCTAGTATAGATGCATTTACCTAAGGAAAAGCCCTTATGGGGAGGGGTTAAAACTCTTCTGTAGGGGATACAGTAAACGTATTCTGATCAACCCCAATTGCGGGGACAAGAGGAAAACCTGGAAACAGAAAACAGAATAGGAATATACAAATTGAATTAAAAGACAACACAAAACCCAGGAAATTGACAACTCCAGCAACAGCAAAAATTAAAAGAAAGAAATGAAAAAAATGTTAAAAGATAAAAAATTACTAAAGACTCCAATTAAAGAAAACAAGAATCAGAAATATCAATGATAAGGAAACAGACAACAACAATAAACCAAGATGGAAAAAGGGGAATACGAAAAAAGAATTATATTATAGAAAGCCAGTGAAAAAGTGAAAGAGCGACGACAACAGGAAGGAGTAAGATCAAAAGAAACATAAGATGAATTGTGGACCGAACAAACTGATACATGTTAGGGTATCCAAAATCCGAGGCTTCTAAAAAGAAACACAGATATTATCGAGATACTGTGGTATCATCACCAAAAGAAATTTGTATTTAAACCCACAATCAGTTTCCCCTTTCTTGTATTTGTCGCTGTAGTTCGAGCCATAGAAAATTCATCAGTTAGGGAATAATAATAATAATAATAATAATAATTAACATTTTGACACACAACAAAATGTATATGCATAGACCAGAATCTGTTTGTTGAGAACAAAACGCATAAATTCTCTGGGAACAAAAACGGATCACCTTATCCCGCAAGAACCAGACTTAGTGTTGATAAAACAAAAAGAAAGAAGAAGTTGCCAACTGGTGGATTTTGCAGTGCCAGCAGATCAACAGGGTGAAGCTAAAGCGAAATTAAAAAATGGAACAATATCTGGACCTTCCAGGAGAACTGAAAAGTTATGCGAATATGAAAGTGATACCAAATTGTGGTTGGGCACTATGAAACAGCCCAAAAGAATTAGAAATGAGGGTTGGAAAAGTTTGATATCAGATGAAGGTTGCAACACGATCAGAAACACTGCACTGCGCAATCTGCAAAATACTCAGAAGAGTCCTGAACCTGAGTGAGACTTGCTGTCACACAGGACTCAGTGAAAGACCATCAACTAATGTTGATGGGAAAAACACAAAAGGAGGTAAATAAGTTCAATAACAAAAATGAATCGTTATTGCGTTATGGCGGTTTGGCGGATTTTAAATGCATATCAACTATTCTCGGGGTATTTATGCCTAGACGTTAAGAAACAAGGATGTTATATATCCTCTATTACACTTTTGTATGTTAAACGGTTGGTTAAACGATACGTAGCCTCGTCGGGCATGTGTGAAGGTTACTTTTTTTTATTTCGTATTGAACAAGTTTGTTTATTACTTTTGGTTATGATTTCAATTCTCTCAAGAAGGATAGAATGTCCACAAAGTTGAATTTGCAGTAGATCTATTCATACATTTGCATGAAAATGCGGCTTCTGATGAGAGAAAAGCTAGCAGATTAAAGAGAAAAAGCAATGGAAATATAAAGATTAAAGATGACAATACACCCAATAAAGGAGAACAAAAAAAAAAAATCAGAATATCAAAATTAATAACAAACAGTAAACTTGAAAAAAAAGGGAATAAGAACAGAATGATGATATCATCTAGAAAGCCATGATAGGTGAAAGTATGGCGACGACGGCAAGAAGAAATAAGATCAAAAGAAATATAAGTGAATTGTGGACGAACAACTGATACATGTTCAGAGAATCCAAATCGAGGCTTTGTTAAAAAAAGATACACGCATGGATTGTAGAGATATGAGGTATCATTTAGAGAATAAAATTTGTTTAAACCCAGAATCAGTTTTCCCTTCTCGTATGTGTCGCTTAGTTCGAGCACAGATAATTAACTGCTGGCAATTGATAAAACAACATTTGGTTGTTGGTGGATTTTAATGGCATATCAACTTTCTAGGGTTATTTTATGCCTAAAGATTAGAAAAACATACATGTTATATATCTATATTTATAACTTTGTTTTGTTTTGTTTTGTTTCAACCGCAGTGGGTCATTTAATACCGATAAAGTTTGAAGTAAATAATTCTTAATGATAATACAATTTTTTTTATAAATACATTTTTCTTTTAACCCATTCAGATGGGACCCTAACAGTACTACCACTCCGGGTCAGAGTGGACCAGGGAGCGATGGTGATGAAGGGGTGCTCCACATCCCCAAACCACCGAAACTGGAAAACCTCACCATCAGATAGAGTTTAAATGTCATTCCCCAGGGCATGTAGACCCTCAGCCACCGCCTTCTAGCACTCATATGATAAAAAGTGTTGGGCTTGCTATTAGAGCAATAGGGGTTGGGGCAATTATATATTATACTTTAGTAGTTAACGGTTTAAACGATACGTTAGCCTCGTTGGCAATGAGACAAAACGATCTATTTGAGGTTTCTTGTAGAACAACGAATGTCATCACACACTTTGAATATTTGACACCCCAAGCAGAATATAAGCAGAGAAGCCATGAAAAGATAAAGAGTGGTTAGTTGGATTTACGGCACATGGCAACTTATTGGGTTATTTTATATCGAAAACTGTTACGTGTGGTAGCTATTTGGGTATCGTCTTATATTTTGCTTCTATCAGTAATTTGGTATAATGATAAAAGTTTAGCTAACTGCTGAAATTACCATTTCCAAAACAGAATAAAGCAGTAAAATGTCACGAATTTTTAGGCACCAAGAAAAATCTACAAAAGGGAAACTTATTCCATTAAATGCAAATTAAATTAAAAATTGCTTTAATACTTAAAGTGAAGCATTTTAACATTCTTATACTAAAGCAAATCACACTGATATGCAGGCTTGGTTGTATTAAAGTGTCATACAAATGTATTGTTAGGGCAGAGGGTTTGTCGTTGCATTGCATATCTGTGCAATAGTGTCTGCTACATGGTAGGAAGTTTCAAGTGGGCTCATAACAGATGGAAAAAACATCATGATATATATATATATATATATATATAATAATAATATAGTTTGCTATATTTATTAGTAAAGAATGTTCAATATTGTTAGAGCATGTATATCAGCGTAGAGAAGACAAAATCAATGGCGCTTGGTAACTGACCTTTTCCGTATATATATATATAGATGTGTGTTGTGTGTGTTGTGTGTGTATATGTGTGTGTGTGTGTGTGTGGTTAAGACCAATTTATTTAAACACGATACAATCCAAATGACGTTTTTCTTCAATCTCATATTTTTTTGATTTTATCAGGAAAGAACTCATGAATAGTCGAAATTCCAATACTTTCGGTTCTTTACAACCATTATCATGACTGTTTTATATTAAGCAATGTTAAAGTTCCCCGTTTGCATTAAGCCATTACAGATTGCATTCAAAAACGAAAATGACGCTAAAAGGAAAATAAATAAATATATTAGAGAAATTGAAAAAAGAAAGATAGTCTTTTTATTCATCGTATTTATGTTTATATATATATATATAATAGTATATATAATATATATATATATCAAGAGATACAGCCAGTGTTAGTCAATAAGGTGTTTAGGAGTTGCAATCCGTTCCTTCTCATCGATTCCTAGTAAAGGTGTTTAAAAGTGAAGATTAATCTCTAACACAAATAAATTAAGTTCATTTTTACAAGTATAACAATTAAAGTATTTCTTTTACGCAATATCTTACACGCAAATTACTCCAAAATAACAGTTTTCAATTCACATGGTAGCAAGTTTTACGTAATGCCCTCCACTACCGCCTTCGACGTCCTTTTATGCTCCGACATTAGTGTGGGAGTGATTGACACGTACAGGTCAACAGTTCAGTTTTCGCTTAGGCAGCCATTTGAAATATGAGAAATTATATGGGCGTTGGTTGATTGGCTATGAGCGGTCATATTGTATTGAAAGTTGGAGTCAAATTTAAAAAAAAAAAAAAAAAATAGTGAATCGATTTCAGGACGTGAGGAAACTGAGTCAACTAATTAAAAGCTGTTCCACACCCCATTGTCAGTTGGTTGGATTTTACGGCGTGTCAACCCATTGGGTTATATTATGCCGAAGATTTTTTTTTATTCATTCTTGACTGGTACTCAATTTTTTAAAACACGTTTTTAAATTCATTTCTTCTATTTAATTTATAGATGGGACCCTAATAGGTCCTCCTTTCTTAGATAGAATCCATAGAAAATGCAATGTTTGTTCTGTCAAGGGCAGTTTGGAAAATTAATGAGATGACAGTTTGCATCTGTACTAAATGTAATATGTTAATATTCTAAATTCTCGATATAATTTTCTTATAAAAAATTAACAGCAAACGCACGATGTGCACCAATTCAAGTCATGACCGTAAGTATAATATCTGAGAATATTTCTAAGACATTAGCTAGATTGAGTTATCATTGCTACTTGCCGAAGTTCATATGCACCACGCAGGTGATAGTTTAAAATGTTGGGGGGTATTTCCGTCGCACCCTGTATGGTAGAAAAAATAAAAAAGGTATACGAACAGATACAGATCGAAGATAAAGCACAAGAAAGAGAAAAAAAGGATGTAAGCGACTAGTTTAATGTAAAGAAATGTATATTTATTTATTTATTTATTAAATTCTATTCTTCCTGATAAGGCAGCTACGGAGAATAAAATTATCTAAACTTTACATTTCCTAGAGGGAATATCCAACAACGACCGCATCCTTCCAGCTGGTAAAGCAAAAAAAATCAATTATGCACGAAACATCATAGGTTATCTCCCCATAAAATAAGGAGAAAACGATCAATTTTTTCAGGTAGGAACCGGATAGAGAAAATAGACAATCTTATTTTTAAAATATCACATACCGACGTAAAAAATAAACACACACACTAATAATATATATATATATATATATAATATATATATATATATATATATATATATTATACATACTGATAAATTTATGGATATAAGTTGTTATGAATGAATAGATATATTTTCTTTTTCACCAAAGTACGTATACAGGAAAGCAGTCTTGATTAACGAGTATATACACAAATTTATTCAAGACCATATATATATATATATATATATATATATGTATAAAGGATTTTAAAAAATAATGACATACTTTTATTGATCAGCACATTTCGAAAGAGAAAAGAGAAAATAAAAACTTAAGGGCCCTTTCGGCCGGTGCTTTGTCAAAAGTAACGACCGGTAGATCGTTTAAAAGTCACAATCCGGGCTTTCACAGGCACATGATTCTGCCATCGGTGACCACCTTTGTAGTACAAATAGTTGCAAAATAAACTACAACGATCAGCAATTTTCCGTTCTACACAAGGCAAGGACACCATCTCAATGACCTTGAGGCAGTCTCCATTTTTTTTACTGCCCGTCCTTGTGTAGACAAAGACATCCGAAACACTCCCTGGTAATTTTTCCGGGGATGGGATTGCTAAGGTGGGAATTACTCCTCCCTATTTATCTTCATATTACCCCACCATTTCGTATGATTGAATCTCTCTTTTACCCATTTAATTTACATTGTGACTTTTAGACGATCTACCGGTAGAAAGGGCCCTTAAATGTGTGTGTGTGTGTGTGTGTGTGTTATATAGGCAGATAAACAAGCTCTCTTCCGCTCTCTCTTTATATACATATGTGTATGTGTGCACACACAAACATCCGCTATATATATGTATACTATGATACTGAAAAGGATATTTTTGCACTGAACACTTGCTAATTCACTGTTGTTGGCACAGCAATTTTAGGTTTTAAACTGACGTTTTTAGTTGTAATGAACAGTATTTTTAAAAAATAAAAGTATACGCGTAAATACATATATGTGTATAGGTTTATCTTTGTGGGGGTAAGTAACAAGGGAAGCAGAAACCATATCAGCACTATGAAGAGTTATCCACCATAAAAATTTATCTTTTTTTCAAATGGAAATTATCTAATCCATATTATTAAAATCTTGTAAATTTTAATTAAATTTTCCAAGTACTTAAACTTCAATGTCCATCAGGCTGTTCAAGCTATTTTGAAATACGAGTAGCGCTAATTAAGCGCATCAATTTCAACAAATATTAATTTTCTCTTTGCCATGAGACAATCTTTAGTTGTGTAATAATTAAAAATGTATCAGAATTTTAATGTTATTTACAACAATAGACTCAATGCAGAGCTTGCTCCCCGAATTTCAAATGCTTCCAAAGCCTTTAGCCGACTGTAGAGGCGAGTCTGGTTCCAAAGATACATCTCCCTGAGAACAAAATGTGCAATATACAATGCCATATTTCTCTCAAACCTCCTGTACGATGCGGAAGTGTGGATGATATACAAAGCGTATACCCACATGTCTACTACATGCGTCACTTGCGCAGTATATTAAATGTCAAGTGGTGGCAGCATGTTTCAAAGAGTACCATCCCGAAGAGATCTGGACTCTCTGGAATGCACGACATACTTGTCCAGCGTACCCTGAGATGGGCTACCCACTTAAACAGAGTTTGGAATGACAGACTACCAAAGCAGATTCTGTACTCCCAACTGAGAGAGGGATCTCGTGGAAACGGTAGACCAAAGCTCAGGTACAAAGACAACATCATGAGAAACCAACAGGACTTTAACATCCCCATAGGCAGTTGGTAAGACGCAGCTAGTGATTGAAAATATTGAAGGAAACGGATTCGCGTGGTGCAATTTTTATATACGTTGGACAGCAAGTAATAATTGTTATTTAGTAAAGCATGTTCTTTTGTCATACCACGTAAAAAGTAGTAGATATTACTTTTAAATTTCCATTGAATTACTACAACCTGTGGATTTATGCTAGGCTAAACTTTCTTTGGATTTTACGGCATGTCAACCCTTACTGGGTTGATTCTTTTTTTTTATACCGAAAACGTTTTCTTCTATTCGTTCTAGATGTTTTGAAAATTATTTTTTTAATTTAATCTTTTAAAACTCATTTTTGTTAACTAATAGATGTGCCCTAACAGGTGCTATCTCTACGGGTCAGTGACTAATGGCGTTGAAAGGCGTACTCCACACTCCCCATAGTACCAGAATTGGAACTTCCCGATTAGATGCAGTTTAATGAAATACCTAGGATCTTAGGCTAAACTTAGTAAATATATTAGGTTGTTTGGTTGGTGTTTCTGGCCTATTAACACTTGGGGGTTATTTAATGCCAAAACCTTTTATAACTTCATGTTTATTAATAAAATGGTGAAAATCATTTTCATTAACTTCATGTGTATTAAGAAGTACTGATGATTGTCCCTCAACCCCTGCCTTCTAGCATATGTATGTTAAAAAGGGTTGGGTGCTTGCCAATCATGTAGTTGCTAATCGTAAAAAGGAATATCTGTCCTATTTGCTCATGGCTGTATGAAGGATAATTGAATTCATATCCTACTCCAGTTTAGTAGCACTATGTGAATTGCAAACAGCTTCTTCCAGGATTTGAACTTCTCTCGCCGAGTCCATTTCCTACGACCGTAACCATGACACCACGTGCCTTTATAGTGGTATAAGATCACTACAGTGGGAACTATTGTTTTATAAGTATTCATTTACCCAGCCCATCTCACAAGGATTGGATAAGAATTTGTCAACTAGTGGATTTCGCCAATGTAGCGGGATGTAAAGTAAAAATAACAGAAATACGGACAAAGAGATAGATACTTAAACCTTGCCAGAGAGCTGGAAAATCTGTGGAAGGTGAATTAATTACAATTATAGTTGGAGTCCTTGGAATAGTCGGTAATGGCCTGGGAAATTAATTAGGGAAAACTGGAGACCAGAGTAAGAATTGAAACAGTAAATCAGCTTAAATACTTAGAATAGTCTTACATACCTAAAGAGACTTGCTCTCACTCAAACTTCAGGAAAGAACCACTAGTTTAAACTGGTGTAAAAAAACTCACAAAGAATAAAATAATAATTAAGTATATTTCTGCTGGTTGGTTGTTTTCTTTTACGGCATATCAACTTAATTCGGGTAATTTAATGCCGAATCAAGTCAGTTGATATTCAGTTTCTTACAGTACCTGCAGAAATGGTTACAATATAAGTAATGAACAGGCTTATCACTGCTTAACTTTGAAAACCGGTGCGTTCAGTGTGACTTGACAGTAAGAGATAGATAAATATGAAGAGATATAGATGTATAGGTTGTTAGTTTGTTGCTTTACAGCTTATCAACCCTTTTATGTGTATTTAATGCGGAATAAAATCATTGTTATAAACAAAGGAACCAGGTTGCTTACAGGAACTGCTGTTGCTTAAGTTGTCACCCTAGTACATATTATTTCTTAATTTCTGTGGTTTCGCGGTGAACAGCTTGACTTTATTGTATTCTATATTTCTGTATTGTCGAAGGTTTTTTTTTACATTCCAAGTTCTAATATTGGTTGTTTTTGTTTTACGGCATATCAACCCTTTTTGGGTCATTTAATACCGAATCAAATCATTTTGATTCAGGTTATTTACTGTACCTACTGTTGCTTAAGTGGTCACCCAAGTAAGTATTTTGAGTTATAAGGTTTTCAATTAAACTGAACTCTGATGTATTCAACCGTAATTCTTCTCTGGGGTTTCAATCTGAGAAATTCCCTGTTCCCACATTCCACTACTTTTCATTATATCGTGAGTGGGAATTTGTTGATACTCTGCCAACGTGGCTATTTCATATCTATATTTTCTCCTCAGAATTTACGAAAAAAAAGCGGCCCGGCAAGTGGTGTTATTGGCACAATGCAGGAGACGAGACACATTTATTTATAGCGATCAGCAAACAAATAATAGCGAGAAAAAAATTACTGTCCAGAATAGCGTTGCAGGCCCAGCCTAGTTAGCTTCCCGCCAATTTCAACCGGTTTGGCGCTTGCCTCTTTTTATTCGCTTGTACATTTCTGGAATTTGTTTTATTTTGTTTATTATTGTGAGTTTCGAAGACGACAGTAATTTGAAGAAAGGTGTCTGTTTGATTTGTTGGGTTATTTGCGACTGGACTTTTTTTTTTAATTGTTTGTATTTATTGTAGTTCTCAGCATATACGAGTGGGCAGAAATACAAGAAGATTTATGGTTCTTTGGATTGAGACAATCGAAATCACTGGCTAAATATATCGAAAAGTTATGGGAGGCCAAATAGGTGTATTTAGAACGTTTAAATCTTTGCTGGACATCGACTTTTAATAAAAAAAGCCCCCAGACATAAACAAGCACACAAACTAAGCACATATTCGTAGCTTTCATATTACTTCTAATTCATGCTATTACACACACACAAACAAACAGAAATGTTATAAAAATACAAATACTGTCTTTTTTTTCAAGCATGAATGGATGGTGAAGTAAAGTGTTTGAATAGACTAATATTTACGAAATACTGTTTATTTACCCGTTGTGTGCAAATAAATAATGTAAATTATACTGGACCCAGGAGATTTTTTATGCTAATTGTTGTTTTCCGAGTATGGCAGTAAGCTCGCTTGATGTATATTTTTAAGCTATTTTACTGCCTTAAACGGAAAACAAAATAATGTACAAAATCTTCGTGAAAATGATTAGATAATACAAATTTCAGAATGACGAATTGGTATATCACTTTTCTCGTAGGGAAATTTCTATTTTAAAAATAATTTAAAAAGACGTTAAAATAACGATTTGTGATCCAAATCTCAACTTTTTACCCAACGTAGGTGTGCAGTTTAGCTTGTACATATGAGAAAACGAGAGAGAGAGAGAGAGAGAGAAATTCCATTTCTACAAAGTAATAAACATTTCTACAAAGTATGCGAAATTGAAAAACACGGATGGATCAATAATTTTAACTAGGGAAGTTCTCTCGTCCTCTCTCTAAAAAAATGGGCCCGTCAGTTTGGGTCGTCCAGCAAAGACGTACATTGACCAACTGTGTGGATACTGGATGTTGTGCAGAGGACCTATCGAGAACAATGAGTGATAGGGGCGGTTGACGAGAGAGCGTCATGGATATCCGTCCTAATACCACGACATGATAACAAAAATATAAAATAGCCAGCTGTGATCCAACTCTCAACCGCTTAACCGTAGTATACATGTTAAAAATGATGTAAAGAAAGGCGAGATAGAGTGACAAATTCCATTTCTACAAAGTCATAAAAATGTATACAAATCTGCAAAATTGAATATAGATAAGTAATTTTAACTCGGAAGCAATTGAATGGAAGTGGAAAGGGAAATGGGAAAAAAAAAAGAAAAAGACAAGCGATGAGAGAGGGAGTGGAAATGGAAACAGAAAAGGTTGATTGGAAGAAGAAAGAAAAAGAATTGATTAAATAGAGACGAAATTTAAAAAAGGAAGAAGACAAGACGAAGAAAGATGTTGAAGGGGAGAGAAAAAAAGGCGAGAAAGAAACTAAGGAAGGCGAGAAAGAAACTAAGAAAGGCGAGAAAGAAACTAAGAAAGAAAGAAACTAAGAAAGGCGAGAAGAAACTAAGAAACTAAGAAAGGCGAGAATGAAACTAAGAAAGAGAATGAAACTAAGAAAGGCGAGAATGAACTAAGAAAGGCGAAACTAAGAAAGGCGAGAATGAAACTAAGAAAGGCGAGAATGAAACTAAGAAAGGCGAGAAGAAACTAAGAAAGGCGAGAATGAAACTAAGAAAGAAACTAAGAAAAGAAAAAACTAAGAAAGGCGAGAAAGAAACTAAGAAGGCGAGAAAGAAACTAAGAAAGGCGAGAAGAAACTAAGAAAGGCGAGAAGAAACTAGGCGAGAAGAAACTAAGGAAGGCGAGAAAGAAAAATAAGGAAGGCGAGAAAGAAAATAAGAAAGGCGAGAAAGAAAATAAGAAAGGCGAGAAAGAAAATAAGAAAGGCGAGAAAGAAAGAAACTAATCATTTGCGGTGGGAAGAGAAGAAAAAGAAAAGAAATACAAAAAGAAAGGAAGAAAGAAAAGTTTGATAGAATGACAAATTCTATTCCTACGAAGTAATAAAACTTTCTACAAATATGCGAATGTGGATGGATCAGTAATTTTAACTTGGAAAGTCCCCTCTCTCCACCTCCCTCTCTCTCTCTCTCTCTCAAAAAAGTGTAATAATTATGCGCGGTAAAATCCTTGTAAAAAGGAATCCGTGCCCAATTCCAGGCCTGTTTTTTTTTCCATTTCTCAAAAAAAAATCTCTCATCCTGAAAAAGTTGGCGTCACGAAATCTTGTTAGTTCTTCTCATGCGTGCTATGCAGATCATTGATTGTTGCCAATAGGGCTAATGTCTTTGATTGTATTGATAACAGCATCTATCGATTATGCTCAATGCGTTTCCATCATGCCAGTGACAACGCTACACTGCACACCTCTACCTCTCCAATCCCGCATAAATGACACGAAGGCCAAACGCGCTCAGAATGTGACGCGCAATGATTCATCCAAGCGTGTCACCTGAAAGTAATCATGAAACTTGCTGCCTTACCTAAAAATGCGAAGCCCCCCCGAGAAGATTTTCTTAAAAAATGCTTTGGGCAGCAGTTTTAAGCCCATTATCAGCATTTATCAGCTCAATTAAGTTACAGAATTAAATATCCAGGCAGCAGATCCGAGGAAGAGCCATTGATAAGCCAAGGCAAAATTAGAAAAATGATATAAGCGTGTATTATTTAGTGGGAAATACGAGCTACTTCAAAATATATAGGACATAATTCATGATTTACTGATCATATTACAATCACTGTTAATTAGAATTTTCAGGGAAAAAAATACATCACAGTTTTAAATAACGTCGCCGACGTTAATCAGCGTTTTGGAGTATGTTTTTTTTCTCCATATATTTGAATATGACCAAAAGCAGACATTTACCTAAAGAAGGCGAGAAAGAAAAAGAGGCGAGAAAGAAAAAGAAGGCGAGAAAGAAAAGAAGGCGAGAAAAGAAGGCGAGAAAAAAAGAAAAAGGCGAGAAAGAAAAGAAGGCGAGAAAGAAAAAGAAGGCGAGAAAGAAAAAGAAGGCGAAAGAAAAAGAGGCGAGAAGAAAAGAAGGCGAAAACGAGAAAAGAGAAAAGAGAAAGAAAGAAGAAAGAGAAAGAAGAAAACGAGAAAAAGAAACGAGAAGAAAAGAAAACGAGAAAGAAAAAGAAAACGAGAAAGAAAGAAACTAATTATTGAGGGAAGAAAGAAAAGAATAGAAATACAAAAAGAAAGGAAGAAAGAAAAGTTTGATAGAATGACAAATTCTATTCCTACTAAGTAATAAAACTTTCTACAAATATGCGAATGTGGATGGATCAGTAATTTTAACTTGGAAAGTTCCCCCCTCTCTCTCTAAAAAAAAGTGTAATTTTTAATGTGTAAATATACCAAAAGCAGAGTGTCGCAGAATCTTGTTTTCATTAATAATTTATTTTTCTTTAAATCAACGAAGGCTCTGAGGAAGGGTTGATAAACAAACCGAAACACTGCAGCGTCGGCTTATTAAGTTAATGAAACTCATGTTTTACATTTTACTTCCACTTTTTCTTCATAAATCGGTTATGTATATATTAACACTCGTGTTCCTTAATTGCACAACAATTAGAATCAAGAATTGGAACTTTACATCTAGATCCAGTTTAACGACCATGCACAGGACAATAAGCCCCGCAGCCACCACGAGCTCATCTGTGGATTTGCCACAAGGGCAGTACGGTCGGGACAATTTTAAAGGTACTAGAGTTTAACGTGACCAGTCGATCCGTGAAGAAGCTATTGAGAAGCGAAGGCAACATTGGATAAATAATGTAAGCTAGTGGTAGGGCCGGGTTAGCTCAGTCGGTAGAGCGTTTGGCTAGAAACCACAAGGTTCTTAGTTCGATAAAGGCCCTCGCAAACTCAGCGTAAGAGTAGCACAGGGATTTGTGTGGTAAAGTAAAGAGCGCATGGTAGGTGTGGCGTTCCACCTCAGGGGCAAAAACAATCTCCTTGGTCCAGCGCTAGTGAAAAGGGGATAGGCCCCCTCGCTGATTGGCTGATACCGACTATAGGCCACCCCGACAACTGTACTTACTTACGGTATCGAACCCAGAACCTTGTGGTTCCAAGGTGGATGCGCTACGACCGAGCTAAACCGGCCTATATATATATATATATATATATATATATATATATATATATATATATATATATATCTCAATGTGTATCTTTGGCACTATTATACTTGAAGAAGCGTAGTAATCCAACGTAGAGTGTTATTAGAAGAGTGCTCAATATCTGTGATAGAGCGTTAATAGATACATAAAAAAGTTTTAGTTTATATTTATTGGCATTTTTTTAAAACACTTTCGTTGTCTGATGACTGCCGCAGAGCAAGAAACCAATGGTAGCAACCTTGTTCCAATACTAAAAATATAAACTAAAAAAACTTTATATATATATATATATATATATGTTTAGTCAAAAAGGTAGTTCTAAGACCATAAGACGAACCCATTCAGAAAGGATGGTCAAATGTTTGAAAGGAAGTAAAATGTTTTTAGACTATAAATCGAACAAATTAGATCCCCGGTCTTTTCGCATGTTAACTGAAATGTATAGAAAAAATACATGTCATTTTACCTCACGTTAGAACAGGGCATAGGGATTTTGTTAAATTTTTGATGACAACAAAGATGAACGTCATGGATGCCTATGTGCAGTAGCAGCGGTCAAAGAAATAAAAAATAAATAAAAAAGGCAAAATCAAAAACATCGAACCAGTCATTCGAAATGATTGACGACTCTACATGAGAAAGATTGAAGGATTAGTTTCTATCCACCAGGAGACATTTAGGAACATTGTGCACGAAAATCTAGATATTACCGTTTTTTTTCTCTTCTTTTCTATGTTCTCGACCTTCTCAACATCTCTCGTGTCCCTCGATAACATGAGCACGTGACACTTATTCTACGCCATAAGCTTTAGAAAACATTCGCCGTTTTCTTCCATTACATCAAGATGTATACGTAAGCAAGATGTATTTCTTGAGTTTTAAACCGTTCGTTTTTAAGACATGACAGTAATTCGTATCGACTTCAAGAGTGGGAGGGTATGCAACCAACTATTCTCTCTTCATCTATGAGTAAATAGTAGAGCAGACCCGGCTCTTTAACTTTGGTATGGCAACTGAGCTAGGAGAAGGAAAACTCTGGATTCAGACAAAGAAAAAAGATGTTGGTAAATTTTAAGATCGTTTCCAGTGGACAAGTTGTAACAAGATGAATATAGCTTACCACCCTGACCGACTTTGCCGAGGTTACCATCTGAGTGTCCCCCAGCAGAAGCAAATGTGGGTGTTATATGAACCATATATCCTATACACATGCTACTTTGATAATAGTCCAGAAAAGAGTTGTAAGTGTTTAGTCTACCAATAATAACTCTTGCAGACAATTCATTAACGCCTTTCAAGATGATAACATCAAGAATTTATTAGAAAACTCGAAAGAAAAAACCCCGAAAAAGATAAGGATTCTATTTTGTTTAACCAAATTTGTTTGAATATAAATAAGTATCGGCTATGTAAAGTCAAGGGCGTTTGGTTACAGATAGTTTCTCGCCGATGCGATTCTCAAAAGTACCGTTGAAGTTACTGAATACAACAGACAATTGAAAATTTATTGATTTTAACGGCAGATCAACACGTCCAGGGATATTTTATGCCAAGCAGCAAATTGTGAGGTATTATCAGACTTATTTATGCTTTTTCCAAGAATATTTTTATTTTGAAGCAAGAAGTCTGCAGTTGTCTGTTGCTAAATGGATTGGGAATCGCTTTGAGGAATAAATTCATAGGTTACAGTTCAAGTTTTAGATATTGTTACAATTTCTATTCCTTCAGAAAAGACAAAAAGTCATATATACTTCTAATATGTTTTGAGTCGTAAGAAATGGACTTTCAACCGAATTCAAATCCTGGACGAGGCTGTTTGCATTTTACATAGTGCTAATCCACTTGGTAAAGGTATGCCTCCAACTACACAACTATGGTTAAATAGAACAGACTGGGTTCTTTAACATTGGCAATGTAACCATTCTATGAGAACGAAAAATAAATTCGAACCTCATTTAAGAAATGTGTCACATCCTGGTCATGTGGAGAGGTTGCTAAATATGTATACTAACATATTCAATTATATTTCGTGTTTGTTATCCAAAAACATTGTTTAATAACAGCAAAATCACCACATTCTATTAGAAAACAGAGGAGACCGCGGTCGAAACCTCGTAACTATAAATACAAGGATATTTGTTTGGACACATCAATGTAAAAGAGCAAACCTCTCGCTTTCCATGGCGTTTTTAAGACATTTAAAGATACATAGTTTAGTCTGAACAAAATAATTGCTTATATTATCTAAAGATGCCCAAGACACATATTTCATATTTACCAAACAGTCAATTTCATATGAAATTTAACAGAGTCTGATTGTAAAACTAGAGTAAGCTTAGAAGCGTAGGCTATGGACAAAAAAGTGTTTTTTCTTCCTCGGCAGAGGGACTCACCATCAGCAATATATATGCAAATGAAGAGGGCATTCCATTTCCGGTGGAAAGCTAAATCAAAAATGTCGGATTGCTGAAGTATCATATGATGGTCATCACGGGACAGCAATCGCACTAGTCGTAATTATGGAAAGACTTTTGAGGAAATGTCTCATGGTCTGTAGAGGGAGTAAAAACGCATAAGTTTTTCATCTTGGCATAAGCTGTGATTTAACGACGACGGAACTTGTTCTTTAAAAACAGTCAAGAGAAGTGGGTAGTAAATATAACTGGGAAAATGCGGAGTTTGGTGGTTGTACTGATAATGCTTGTCATTTACTGAACTTAATCATACCCAAAAGTGGACATACTGTTTGGTTTGGTTTGTTTTACGGCATAATCAACCTCAGTGGGTCATTTAATGCCGATAAAGTTGTGAAATAAATTCATTCTTAATGCATAATACAATTTTGTTTATCAATTCATGTTTTTCTATTCAACCCATAGATGGGACCCTAACAGGTACTACCACCCCGTCAGAGTGGACCAGGGAGCAATGGTGATGAAGGTGCTCCACATTCCCCAAACCTCCAAAACTGGAACCTCACCATCAGATAGAGTTTAACGTCATTCCCAGGACATGTAGACCCTCAGTGACCGCCTTCTAGCACCCATATGATAAAAAGGGGTTGAGGCTTGCCATAAGGGCAATAGGGTTGGGAAAATCATATAGGTGCAAGGGATTGACGTGACCAGCCGATTGATCGGAGGGGGCCTCTCCGACCGCCTGTCTAGCCCAAGATAGGGCCAAAGTGGAGTATTGCAAGTCATGAACTGCTCAGCCACCTGGGTTCCATCCTTAAGCATCACGGGTCGCCACCCAGAGCCAACAGGTGGCCCAATTGGGGGTGCCTTACCTCTCTGCAGGCGGTGTATTCTAAAGCCCAAGCCAACTGCTTAAGCGAATAATAATATCTAGCAAAACCTGTGAGTATACCACAGGATGATGATTTAATTATTACGTCACATGTTTACTTAAGAACTATTGAAAAATAGTCCAATATGTAAAACGTATACCACCTGTCGTTATATTTCCCCGACTCTCTTAATTGTTTTTCTGTGTAGCATTTCCTTTTGCTACCCTTTATTTCTTAATAATAACGGAATTGTTCATTATTTAGCTGAGGTGACGACACGCAAAAGAAATAAGGATTCGGTGTCTAAGGAACACCAGAAAAATCGGGATTTACATTTTTGCATTTCATCTTTGACGATTTGGACTGCCTGACCTTTAACCAGAGGGTGCTGCAAGATTATAACGGTCGTACAATTTAGGATCTTGATTATTAATATATCTTATTATAATGAAGATTGTGAGTTTGTCTGTAACCAAAACAATATTACTCAATTAACAGTTCCTTAGTTATAAATATCAGATTCTCCATGATTTTATTTCTATTCCAACCTCAATTATTAATAAAATTGTTTTACATTATTAATGCTATTGACCATATCTACATACTAATAACATGCAATTGTATTTGTAAATACAACAAAATAGCAGTGTACAGTGTGAACGGGAAGGCTAATTTGCATATTGATGTTATTGTTGATGATTGTTTGATTTTAGGTTAATGAATATGATAAAAAACCTCTAGGATAAATCTTAAAGGAAATCCATTAACAAGAAGAAATAACATATACTTTACTTCATATTTTAACTATAGAGTTAAATTGGGAAAGTTTAGTATTGAAATACAGGAGGCATGGAGGAGCAAGTTTCAGTTGTTCTATTTTTCGATTATACCCCCTCAGTTTCAAATCTTTTAATCTGCATTATCATTTAGTTTCATTAGCCTTTATAATTTAATATTTTATTACATTAAAACTTAAATACTTGAACACAAAGGATGCATATACTTGCTCGTGATAATAATCATTGATTAAGATAATTCTAAAAGTCTAAATTAGTTATAAAAGACGGCGGATAAAAAGGGCTATACTAAAAATAAATTAAATATAAACGTTGGTGTTTCATAAAAGCAAAGAAATCCTGGCGAGGCAAAAATCAGTGAAAAATTGTATCTCTAACCTTTTGACAAAAATGGTAGTTTTGTATTTTCCAACCGTCTCAGATCATGACTCGTCGCTTGATATCATAAAGAGGTGAAAAGTTTTCAGGTGCAATCGTGATAACATTAAAAAGGATAAAAAGCAAAAGAGGAACACTGCAAAACCATTTGGCCACTGCTATTGGCTGTTGTTATTCAACAGTTCCTTTTGTGCAGCCAAATGCTTACGGCGTTTTGCAAAAGTTGTTGATTCGATTTTTCCCGTCTTCATCGACATCTACACCACCACCACCAGATGAGTTAAGACTTTAACGTATTTTTCATAAAACATTACCTAATTTTTATTTTTACACTTTTATATAAAACTAAAAACATTAATGTTGGTTTTTAGATTATTATTGTTATTTTTTAAACATTTGACTCTTTCAAATCATTCCTTTCTTTCCCTCCCTCACGGTTCTCGTCGCTCATTTTCAATTTATCTTCCTTCCTCACTATATCTCTAGTTATCATTCACTCTCTCTCTCTCTCTCTCTCCCTTCTTGTTATTTATCCATTCTCAGCCTTCATTCTCTCAAAGTCTTTCCCTACATTCTTTCTCATTTAATGTTGGCTTTCAAATCATTCCTTTCTTTCCCTTACTATTCTCGTTGCACATTTTCAATTTATCTTTCTTCCTCACTATATCCCTTCTTATCATTCACTCTTTCTCTCTCTCTCCCTTCTTGTTATTTATCCCTTCTCACCCTTCATTCTCTCAAAGTCTTTCCCTACATTCTTTCTCATTTATTCTCCCACTTATTTCCCAATCCTTACCACTTACACATTTCCCCGTTCTCTCTCAATCCCATTCGTTCTCTCTCCCTTCTACCCTCTTCGTTTTCTCCATTCTGTTCCCCAGTTTCTATGTCCTTACTTTTTACACCCTCTACTACCCAGTTGTTGATTCCCTTCCTTTCTCTCAGCTTTGCTCCTCTGTTCTTCCCCGTTCCACAATATCCTATCGTCACTTTTTAACAACTGCATTTTCCTTAAAGTTCCTATCTCTCACGTTTTCCCTATATCAAATCCTTTTTTCACTTTTCCTTTTCTTGCTCTCTTTAAAACTCTTTTTTCCTCCTTAATTTTCTTACTTTCACATCTACTGCTTTCCATTTTCTTACTCCTGGAATTAACTTTTATTTTTTTTATTCGTTCGCTCACTTCTACGTTTCTCTATCTAAAAAGTCATCGTTACCTCTAATTTCAATACGAAAGTCTTTTTCTTTTTTCCGTAGAAACAATACCCCTTGAACGTTTATTATCGTGTTTAAAGACCTTGTCACGATTAGCGTTACTTCCGCCGAGAATTGCATTTAGCCGATACCCAAAGCAACATTTGATTTTCTTAGCAAAATCTTATTCATTACTACTTCATAAATAGCAGGTGATGATTATACTGCTGTTTTTCTTTTTAATATTTCGAAATAAACGGTGGTAAATCTTTGCTTTATGGCAACCATTAAAAGGTCAGTGGAAAGCATCTTTTACATAAGGGTCAAACAATAAATATCATAAAACTATTAACCGAAACTAGCAGGATCTGTGCATATATCACAGGATGATAATTCAATTATCACAACGTTTGGGTAATTTTCACCTTTAGTTGGCTAAATTTCTAGCATAAAATTGTGCGTGCGTATTATCTGAAATGAACTTAATTATTATTAAGAACACATTTTATGATATTTTTGTACTAAAGCATGCAGTTGTATTGTCTTCGAAAAAGTTTCTTAGATTTGTTTATTTCGCACGGAGACTTTCAAAATGGCTACCGGCTTGTTTCAAAGTGCAAGTCAGTTGGCTAATTTCCTAGCATAAATTATCTGAAATGAACTTAATTGTTATTAAGAGCACGTTTTTGATATTTTGTGTTAAAGCATGCAGTGTATGGTTTTCGAAAAAGTTTCTAAGTTTGTTTATTTCGACGGAGGACTTTCAAAATAGCTACCGCTTGTTCAAACATCAAGGAGGTTACTCTAATTGCCGTATTTACTAGTGAATTTAGCCAACTAAAGCAAGATGAGCCACGATTCCATCATCACTTACTTGAAGACACTTCACCATCGCATATAACTGTGCAGAAGAGTGAGAGAAGAAGTGATACATGTGATACCTCTCTCTGTATCGGAGCTTTCCTTCTGCCTAAGTCTAGTAGCACAACGCGATACCGTGAAGCGTAACTCATTGCCGAGCTCAGAGCACATCTCAGTACTTTCCCTACTCCTTTCTTTCTAGCCCACTCATACGTGTCTTCATCGCCGCGAGTGAGCGTGTGTGTTACACGTTCTCTCGCGTGTGCGATGCTAATAGTAACCCATATAACATGTGACCTCTCTGGAGTGCTCGTGTCGAGCGTATGAGTGCGAAGCACGAACATGACTAGATAGATCCAGAAGCCTCTAGCCACTCCATATAAATTAAGAGTGGTGATATTCCATACAGATATAGCAATATTCTCTCACTCCTCAGCACTAATATAACTATGAATCATATGCTGCGAGGCAGCTATGATCATGAGCAAATGTGTCAGTAGCTCCATACATAGAGGACACCAATATGTCTATAGCGACGCAGTCTCAAGTATTATGATACGATACCCGCAGCTCGACATAATCAGATCAGACAGTACTATTGATCGCATTGGCCGACGAAGCCGACATACCACCCCTGCTACAGTAGATGACGGAAGCTAAATTATCGCTATAGTTTGAGATGCACTTCTGTCAGAGCCGAGCAATACATCAGAGATCAGAATAGAACTCTATACTAATCCACCGCACTCTCGTATATCTTAGTGACAGTTTACGCTGCCTGCATATACTAAGATATGCCCATATACAAGGCTCATAAGTCCAAGTAATATAAGTCTTGGTCATCCGTACTAGAGCTCGGCTATATCAGTATCTCAGCTGGTACTGCCGCGCGATGCGTAAGAACGGAATAGAAGATAAGAGCGCAACTTCGAAATACGAGCGAGACAAATTTGCCCGACTCTGCACGAGGAAAAAAACTCTCCATAATTACATTACAAAAAAAGCAACTATTAAAAAAAAGCCGATAAGGCCTTAGCCAATAAAATTAAAAAAATAATCATGAACCTTTTTAAGCTACTTTACCTACTCTGAACCCAATCCATAATAAAACAGGGTGACAACATCATCAGTCAGAATTATCCTGGAGAGAACCATTGCAGGGAAACCTAGGTAATAGTATCCGACTCGTGTAGTTTATTAATGGAATATATATATAATATATGATTATATATTAGATATATAAGATATTATGAAGTATTATTAATTACTAGCAATATAGTCTCTCTAGTGCAAGATTAAGTTGTTAAGTATAGGTGATAGGTATATCATATTAAGTAGACAAGCCAATGAACTGAATAACAGTAAAAGCAGATAACGATTTGGAACAGAGGAGTATGATGAAAATAGAACAACTTTAAACTTCTTCCATCATTTTCAATTACTTCTATTCCTAAGTTAAGCTATTTAGTTAACATAGGAAGTAAAGAATAATATTACAGTTATTTCTTGTGTTAAGGATTCTTTAAGATTTAGTGAATTTAGAAGTTGCTGCATATCATTAAGATAAAACTAAACAATTAGAAATCAATAATATTAAGCACAGAGTTGTGATGAGGGAAATCAATTTTTTTCAGATCATCATGCAAATTAGCCTTCCCATCACACTGTAACCGCTGTTTTGTTGTATAATATAAATACAGCATGTTAGTTGTATGTAGATTATGGTCAACATTCTTAGATGATGTAAAACAATTTATTAATAATTAGGTTTAAATAAAAATAAACATCATGGCAGAATGGATGCACAAAACAAGGAATTGTGCGCTGATCTAGAGTATATAGTTTTCGGTTACAGACAGAAAAACATACAATCTCATTATATAAAGATTATACGCAGGTTATTGTTAATGATCACGGAATACCATTAAACCTCTTCAAGCGTAGATCCATCGGCTTGTCAGATTCGGACGTATATCTTAAACAGTGTATAACACCACATCAACGCGAATACAACAGAGCGGCAATATACTATGTTATCCTGGTGAGCGAAGCGAGTCTAACTCAATACATCTCTATTATCCACTCTCGGATAATAACTTTCTCAACGTCTACAATACTTAAGTCCTCCAAGCAACATGTATATATCTGTTTAACGAACCCTGCCTAGTATAATACACATCTCGAGACAAATGCATCATAAAATGACTGTATCGGTAGCGCTATCCTCAGACTATCCCTTATCCATAATCCGAGGTATACCGATTCGTAGAAGCGTAGTCACTGTGCAAGGAACCAAAGAGAGCACAACTTTTCCAAATATTTATAAGTGTTGTCGTACATTTTCTCGACATAGTAAGACGCAGAGGTGCTTATCCACTTACGAAACATAAACTCACCTCACGAAGGTGTTAGCGAGTCGCTAACTCATAGAGATGTGTACTTCTCGTAAGTATATAGTGCTCTATCACCAAGAGCCAACCAAACTCAAACATATTTTGGACAAACATCACTTCTAATCCTCTGCGTCGTGATCAATCTTTCATGCATGAAATACACAAAGGTAAAATATAAATATAATAAAAATATATATAATATATATGTAGGTAATACTCTGCGTGTCTCTGGTGCGCAACCTTATTGAGTCAGCGATTGTTAAAAACACGGAATACATTTTTCTTATGATCTTAAGTTGTAGACGTTCAAATCTTCTAGTAGTTTTTCGTAGATTGACATCTAGGTGTGAAGAAATTGTCCCATATTTTTAACCCCAGCGCTTTCAGCAATTTCTCTGATTTTCCTTAAGGGATTGTTCCACATCTTAACGATCTAAAATCCCAATCTACAAAAAACTACAGCTGAAAATAATAAAGAGGTATTCCGTGATCATTAACAATAACTGCGTATAATCTTATTATAATGGAGATTGTATGTTTTCTGTCTGTAACCGAAACTATATTACTATACAAGCCACAATTCCCTTTTATGTGCATCCATTCTCCATGATTTTATTTTTATTAAACCTCAATTATTAATAAAATGTTTTACATCATTAAGACTGTGACCATATCTACATACAAATAACATGCAGTTGTATTTATATATACAACAAAACAGCGGTTACAGTGTGAATGGGAAGGCTAATTTGCATATTGATCTTAAAAAAATTGATTTTAATAAATATGTGCTTAATATTATTGATTTCTAATTGTTTAGTTTTATCTTAATGAATATGAGCAAAAATTCTATTCAATAAATCTTAAAAGAAATCCCTTAACAAAAAAAATAACTGTAATATTATTCTTTACTTCCTATTTTAACTAAATAGTTAAATTAGGAATAGAAGTAATTGAAAATGATGGAAGAGTTTCAAAGTTGTTCTATTTTTCAATCATACTCCCTCTGTTCCAAATCATGTTATCTGCATTTTTATTCAGTTTCATTGGCCTTTCTAATTTAATATGATATATTATTATATTAAAACTTAAATACTTGCACCTGGAGGGTGCATATATTTGCTAGTAATAATAATAATAATAATAATTTATATATATATATATATATATATATATATATATATTCATTCATAAACTACACGAGTCGGATACTATCTACCTAGGTTTCCCTCGAATGGTTCTTCAGGATAATTCTGACTGATGGATGTTGTCACAAACGTGTTTTATTATGGGATTGGGTATCAGAGTAGGTAAAAAGTAGCTTAAAAAGGTTATGATTATTTTTTTTAATTTTATTGGCTAAGGACCTATGCTTTTTTTTAATAGTTTGCTTTTTTTGTAATTAATTATGGAGAGTTTTTCCTCTGTGCAGAGTCGGCAAAATTTGTCTCCTGCTTGGTATTTATTTCATTTCTTTATTATTTCCCTTTTTTAAGATGGGGTCTATACCTAGTTTTTCATATATAATAATATATATATATATTATATATTATATATCCCTCCCTACGCACAAGCAGGCAGCGATAAAATGTCAATATTAAGCAGGCTTTAATGTTTTAATGACGAGTTTTCATTCTTCTAGATTGGTTGACATAATATGATTAAATAATCTTATCTGATCAATTATTTACATCTAACTGGAGGCAGAATAGTTGGATGCATACCTTTCCCAAGTGTATTAGTATTATGTGATATGGAAACATTGACGTCTCGTATTTTAACTCGTTCGCCGATTACATTTCCTACGTGACAAATGGTGTAATAATTAAATTAGCATACTTTTGTATATCCATAGGTCCTGCTAGTTTGTATGATAACTAGATGAGTATATATTCCTTTTTAATCCTATATAAATGTCTGCTATACTGAAAATTCAACTCTTAATTTATAAAACTCGTTAAGTTTTATGATATTTATCGTTTGACCTCATAGGTGAAAGATGCTTTCCTAAGCTAAATAAAAGACCATTCCGTTTTTAGCATGAAGAAAGAAAGGGAAGAAAAACGTCATGCTACACAAGAAATATAAGAAAGAAAGAGTAGGGAAAAGAGAAAGGTGGTTGAGCTTCCGGAAGCAATACCGCTAATATGTTTCAATGGAACATAATACAAAGATTAAAAGAAGGAAAGAAAGAAAAAAGAGTAAGAGTTAAATCAAGATTGATACTTTTTATATATTGAACTATTTGCAATAACTCTTAAGTAAGTATATCAAACGTTGGTAATCTTCGCCTTTAGTTGGCTAAATTCCTAGTAAATAAGGCAATTTGAGTAACCTCCCTTGACTTTTGAAAACAAGCCGGTAGCTATTTTGAAAGCTCCGTGCGAAATAAACAAATCTTAGAACTTTTCTTCGAAAACAATACAACTGCATGCGTTAACACAAAAAAATATCAAAAACGTGCTCTTATAACAATTAAGTTCATTCAGATAATTTTATGCTAGGAATTAGCCAACTGACTTGCACTTTTTGAAACAAGCCGGTAGCCATTTTGAAAGTCTCCGTGTGCGAAATAAACAATCTAAGAAACTTTTTCGAAGACAATACAACTGCATGCTTTAGTACAAAAATATCATAAAATGTGTTCTTAATAATAATTAAGTTCATTTCAGATAATACGCACGCACAATTTTATGCTAGAAATTAGCCAACTAAAGCGTGAAAATACCCAAACGTTGTGATAATTGATTATCATCCTGTGATATATGCACAGATCCTGCTAGTTTCGGTAATAGTTTTATGATATTTATTGTTTGACCCTTATGTAAAAGATGCTTTCCCACTGACCTTTTAATGGTTGCCATAAAGCAAAGATTTTACCACCGTTATTTCGAAATATTAAAAGAAAAACAGCAGTATAATCATCACCTGCCATTTATGAAGTAGTAATGAATAAGATTTTGCTAAGAAAATCAAATGGCTTTGGGTATCGGCTAAAGTGCAATTCTCGGCGGGAAGTAAACCCCCCGGCCTTTGAAAATTTCCCGTGGGAACCAAGGTTCTTTTTAAAAAAACCCACATTTAAAACGTTAAGGTATTGTTTCTACGGAAAAAGAAAAAGACTTTCGATTGAAATAGAGGGTAACGATGACTTTTTAGATAGAGAAACGTAGAAGTGAGCGAACGATAAAAAAGAATAAAAGTTAATTCCAGGAGTAAGAAAATGAAAGCAGTAGATGTGTAAGTAGAAAATTAGGAGGAAAAAGAGTTTTAAAGAGGAGCAAGAAAAGGAAAAAGTGAAAAAAGGATTGAGTATAGGAAAACTTGAGAGATAGGACTTTAGAAAATGCAGTGTTAAAAAGTGACGATAGGATAGATATTGTGGAAATGGGGGAGGAACAGCAGGAGCAAAGCTGAGAGAAGAAGGGAATCAACAACTGGGTATAGCTTAGAGGTGAAATTAGTAAGGACATAGAAACTGGGGAACAGAGGAGAGAGAACGAGAGGATAGAAGTGAGAGAGAACGGGGATATGTGTATGTGGTTAAGATTGGAACTAGTGGGAGAATAAATGAGAAAAGATGTAGGGAAAGACTTTGAAAGAATGAAGTGAGAAGGATTAAATAAAAGAAGAGAGAGAGAAAGAGTGAATAAGTAGGGATATAGTGAGAAAGAAAAGATAAATTGAAAATGTGCGACCAGACTAGTAAGGCAAAGAAAGAATGATTTGAAAGCCAACATTAAATGAGAAAGAATTACGGGAAAAGGACTGTTTTTGGGTGAGAGGAAAGAAATTGGGAAGGGCTGAGAAGGATTAAATAACAAGAAGGCGGAGAGAGAGAGAGAATATAAACTAGAGATATAGTGAGAGAAGAAATTGAAAATAGGCGACGAGAACCGTGAGGAGAGAAAGATGGAAAGGAATGATTTGAAAGAGTCAATTTTTAAAAAAAATAACCAATAATAATCTAAAAAAACCAACATTAATTTTTCTAGTTTTTATATAAAAGGTAAAATAAAAATTAGGTAATGTTTTATGAAAAATACGTTAAGTCTTAACTCATCTAGGTGTGTGGTGTAGATGTCGATGAAGACTGGGAAAAATCAATCAACAACTTTTGCAAAAACGCCGTAAGCATTGGCTGCACAAAAGGAAACGGTTGAATAACACAGCCAATAGCAGTGGCCAAATGGTTTTGCAGTGTTCCTCTTTCTTTTTCCTTTTTAATTTCATCACGATTGCCACCTGAAAACCTTTCACCTCTTATGATATTTAAGCGACGAGTCATGATCTGAGACGGTTGGAAAATACAAAAACTACCATTTTGTGTCAAAAGGTGAGAGATACAAGTTTTTCAGATTTTTGCCTCGCCAGGTATTTCTTTTGCTTTTATGAAACACAACGTTTATATTTAATTTATTTTTAGTTAGCCCATTTTATCCGCCGTTCCTTTATACTAATTTAGACTTTTAGAATTATCTTAATCATAGTGACTCGATTAATCTATATTAACTGTACCACAGTCAACAATGCTATTCCTTTGTTTCTAGAGTATTAGTGTTTTATAATGTCATCAATATTCTCCTAAATTGATAATGTGTCAATAGTGAATCTAATTATAAATAAACTCTGCCTTCAAATTTGTGAAATTATATAAGTGGTTTACGGTATACTTATACTACGTAAGACACAATAATCTAACGGATAACAATCATGAAAAACCTTACTCCTTCCACTCGACCTATCCTGTATTTCTGAATACTAAACTCTTCTATATTTTATAACTAACTATAGGTATACAGGAATATAATAGATAGTTAATTATATTTCTTCGTTGTCTAAGTGATTTCCTTGTAAGAATTGATTGTTCGAGAAGTCTTAATTTCTGTATTCCAATAAACCTTATAATATCATAAACTTTCTACAAAAATATTTTGATATCAAAAATAGCAATTATATAGCTCTCCGTTCACACGTTGATATCAATAGTTGTTCTATATTTATTGTATTAATTATCAGATTTGCATTGTTTTTTGCTGTAAACGTATGAGCTCAAATGATACAACATACTTAATTATTGCAAAATCAATATTATACTAATATGAAGAGTTGGAAAATCACGATATCAAGAAAGATAATATGAGCGGATTCTTGATATGGATTCCTTACTCCCTATACTATTACAAAAACAGTTTAAAGTAATTGTGAAATTTGAATCTCTGTATAGAGAGATCTACAGAGCAAAACTCACAATCTTTCATTATAATAAGATATATAATAATCGATAAGGATCCCGTAAAATTGTACGTACGCCCGTTATAATCGAAGAGTTAGCTGGCTCTTCACATCTGGTGTAACATAGGTTCATTCCGCATGTCACACTCCGTGTCATGGTATTACTCAAAATAGTGCAATAATACTACATAATTCGTATTATTTTCTTGGTGTTCCTCATTAGACCCATTCCGAACTCCTTTAGTTATCTTTGATGCGTGTCGTCACCTCTAGATTATTATATATAAATAATATTAATACTATGCCCGGAAGTATTATGTAGAATTATAGCAAGGTTAGCAAAAAGATGTTTCGTAATAATCATCAGAAAAAACCAATATTATGAGAAGAATACAAGGGAGACTAGAAAAAAGTATTAGTACTTAAGCTCTTAGGTCTCTACTCGGATGTAATTTAGCGAATAATATAGGTACTATATAATTCAAACTAATAGTAAAACATCCATAAGTAGAAGATAGATGAACGTAATAAAATATAATCATTAATCCTGTTGGATGTTATCAACAGAGTTGATAGTTATTCTTTATGCCAATTGGTGCATCGTAACTTGTAGTATATATAGCGCGCCTGACAGAATCAAGTAAGCTGCTATCCCACACTGAGAAACATTGGCACTCCATCTCCGATGCAGTTCCAGAATGTGTTGAGTGCGACCGCGTCCTATTATGTCTTACCGAAGGACCCAGTGGACTGATAAGCCCGATGAATCAGATAGCATCTGTGCACATACGTCCCTCCCGTATGTCGCGTATTCTGAAGCGGGTAGAAAGCCGCCGGCTTCGGGAGCGCGCCCTCCAGATCTCTAAATGTGCGCGAGAGGGTCTGCTATTTGGGAACTCCACGGTCTAATCAAAGGCACACGCTAAGTACCTATGTATGGATTTTCCCCAACCCTATCAGTAGGCGCCATTTCGTTGACATTGGGGCAGAGAACGCGTCAACCCCTTTTATGCATGCTAATGCTGCATAGCTAGAGCACACAACACCTGGGAGCGTCTACATGTCCTTGGAATCGAATGATATATCAACCTATAATAATAATTGACTGAGCTTTGGCACGGGTAATCATATGATATACAGTCATTTGCAGTACGTGAATGGGTATGGTATGATGACTATTCCAATAGGGAGGTCGAACACACTGAAAAATAATCATTCCTATCGCTTTCAGTACACACCATTGCTCATCACTATTCCTGGGTGCTAAACACTCTGGACCCGAATCATTTATTATCTTAATAGATATGTGAACTCATGGTGGTAGTACTCAGTCACCTCAAAGAGAGTAACCTGCACTTAGTAAAGTCTTGATACCTGAGGAAATAACATTAGTAGAAGATAAAAAAAATCCATATTATGACATTATAATTAAAAAGATGAATTTTATTTTGCCACAATAACATTAATACAGAAGACAGAGTAAGTAAATCAAATGACAATCACCACTGAGGTTGATATGCGCTGTAACTACAACACT
Organism: Doryteuthis pealeii; assembly: GCA_023376005.1. Lineage (NCBI taxonomy): Eukaryota > Metazoa > Mollusca > Cephalopoda > Myopsida > Loliginidae > Doryteuthis > Doryteuthis pealeii. The sequence goes on along the minus strand of CM042150.1, from coordinate 14,278,702 downwards.
AATACCCAAACCCACGTTTTATGCCTAAAGTTTTGGAGATTATTATGAGTTCAGGTACAAAATCATACAAGCTAGAATAAATAAAGTAAAAATACCAGTAACATAACTAGGCACCCTCATCCGCATATTGTTCCAGTCCCAAGCCAATACATCAATAATGAATTTCCTCCAATTTAACATATCTGAAATACCACTCTGCTATCCTAGTTTTTAAAGAACAAGTTCCGTCGTCTTGAAGTAGAAGTCACAATGCTTCATTATGCCAACACAGTGATGCTGAGAGATAAAACTAATTGACAGTATCGTATAACATCGCCGTATAGCATAAACCATGAGTATCAATTTCTTCTAAAAAGTCTTTCACATGAATACTTGACTACGTGCGAATTGCCTGTCCCGTGATATGACCCATTCTGATGAAATTACTCAGCCATGCAAGAGCATTTACTTGATTGTAGCTATATCGCACTCTCACGGAAATGAGATATGCCCTCTCTCAATTGCAATATATAATATGCTGATGGGAAGAAGTACTCGCATCTTGCCGAAGTGAAAGTTGAAGATATACAACATATTCTTGTCCATAGCCTTACCTCGAATCTCTCTACCTAGGAATTATTTCTAAGATCTCTGTAAATTTCATATGATTGACTGTTTGGTAATTGAGGAAATCACAATGTTTGGCCTGGTAGAGAAGTCACTATTAACATATAAGCTAAATACTTTGAATTTTCAGAACTATATACCATGTACGCTATCTGTTACAAATTGATCTATTTTAACAACTCTGCCATGTGCACAAGCGAGAAATGTAAGAAGTTTGCTCTTTATACATTATGTGTCCAACAAATATAATCCAATATTCGAACACTATTATATTTATACGATGGTAATATATCGATATCAATCGTCGTTTTGTACGTCTCTCGTTTTCTAATAGAATGTGGTGATTTTGTGTACGTCTATATCAATGTTTGCGACAAGAAATCAAACAACCATAAAATAGTTAACGCTGACATGTAATGTTAGTACTTGTAGCACCCACACTCCACTTTGTGAGTCTATATATTTATCAACGCTCTACACACACAGCGGACGCAGGGAGTGACCCGAATCTTCGTATAAATGAGGTTGCTCATTTATCCTTCCTCCCTCCTCCAGCTCATCAATGTTCACGATTCTGGAGTCAGTACTCGATTAAAGCACCCCGAGTCTATTCTATATTTGTTCTACCACAGCTTTGTGTAGTTGAAGATGTCATACCCTTATTTTCTCATCTATAGTGTGCGTTACAATTTATGCGCGTATGGTGATATAAAATAGTGCAAATGCCGCACGTCTCTAGGATGCTTTTGGAGCAATAATCGGATTGACCGCGGTCTCATCATTCCCGAACTGAGCCTCAAGAGCATAATGTAAAGTTCCATTGCTGTTGCTCTCTGTCGTTGTAGGAACTAGAAATGTAACTAATATCTAAATTAGCTTGAACCGTCCTCTATACTATGATTTATCTGCTCCAAATGCGATTCTCCTAACACAGTGTGTTGTTAAGACAACAGAGAGCTAGTCAAGCACTTCTAGCTTCAAATATACAGCAATATATAGTTTCTATTAGGAGAACCAAACCGAACCTAAATAGAGGTTGATAATAAATTAACCCTCACAATGGGTGCTGCTTGGCATTAGAAAATATCTCCTGTGACTGCGAAATCTCGAACAACTCGTAAAAACAAATAACCAATATACCCTGATTGTCTGTAATTCGTTGTCCATCTCAACGAATTAACTTATCAAGTAAGATTCATTTCGCATATCTGGCGCGCAAGACAATATATGCATTACTCTATAACTCCAACTTGAACTTACAGTAGACAGTGTTACAAGTTGTTAATTAGTATTAACAAATTATTCGTGAGTTTTTATGACAGAACCAAAATAAGTTAATCTCTCTGTGTTCGGGTTATTGATTCGAGTTCTAACTCCTAATTACTTGGAAATAGTGTATATGTCTCAATATAGTGAAAGGCTTAAGTAATTATGATAAATTAAACTTCCTAGCTAGCCAAACAATAGGTGTTGAAATAGTATCAGTATAATGTGTCGTAGAACCAAGGAGCTAATAATTTACTACTTCATATATCGTGCTCTTGCTGGAAATAATTATCAAAATTAGGAAAGTGATAGCTCAAATATTGTATTAGATTTGATTATATTAGGTTCACTGTACGAGCGCGAGCACTAAGTTCTTAGCTATCTGACTCTGAATAATGGAGCCGACATATAGATTGTGACCTCGGCAAATCTCTTGGTTCACATTACTTACCAATAGAAAGAGGCCGTGTGTAATGGGTAAGGGTTGAAGAGGCGCAATGTAGTTACTTACTGCTGTCCTGCCACAACAGAGTTTCTGAATCTCCGACTGGTAAGATTCGTTCAATTACAAACTTGCATCTCTCACATACCTCTTGGTTAATATGTATGATATCGATCCCTCCTGACTCCACGACATATTTGTCCTTCTGCCTAGAATCGTAGTGCATACCCAAAGTTAAAGAGTCGGGTCTGCTCTACGATTTACCCATAGATGAAGAGAGAATAGTTGGTTGCATACCCTCCCACTCTTGAAGTCGATACGAATTACTGGCATGTCTTAAAAACGAACGGTTTAAAACTCAAGAAATACATCTTGCTTACGTACACATCTTGATGTAATGGAAGAAAACGGCGAATGTTTTCTAAAGCTTATGGCGTAGAATAAGTGTCACGTGCTCATGTTATCGAGGGACACGAGAGATGTTGAGAAGGTCGAGAACATAGAAAAGAAGAGAAAAAAAAAACGGTAATATCTAGATTTTCGTGCACAATGTTCCTAAATGTCTCCTGGTGGATAGAAACTAATCCTTCAATCTTTCTCATGTAGAATCGTCAATCATTTCGAATGACTGGTTCGATGTTTTTGATTTTGCCTTTTTTATTCATTTTTTATTTTTTTGACCGCTGCTACTGCACATAGGCATCCATGACGTCCATCTTTGTTGTCATCAAAAAATTTAACAAAAATCCCTATGCCCTGTTCTAACGTGAGGTAAAATGACATGTATTTTTTCTATACATTTCAGTTAACATGCGAAAGACCGGGATCTAATTTGTTCGATTTATAGTCTAAAAACATTTTACTTCCTTTCAAACATTTGACCATCCTTTCTGAATGGGTTCGTCCTTATGTCTTAGAACTACCTTTTTGACTAAACTATATATATATATATATATATATATATATATATATAAAAGTTTTTTTAGTTTATATTTATTAGCATTGGAACAAGGTTGCTACCATTGGTTTCTTGCTCTGCGGCAGTCATCAGACAACGAAAGTGTTTTAAAAAAATGCCAATAAATATAAACTAAAACTTTTTTATGTATCTATTAACGCTCTATCACAGATATTGAGCACTCTTCTAATAACACTCTACGTTGGATTACTACCGCTTCTTCAAGTATAATAGTGCCAAAGATACACATTGATATATATATATATATATATATATATATATATATTAGGCCGGTTTAGATCGGTCGCTAGCGCATCCACCTTGGAACCACAAGGTTCTGGGTTCGATACCGTAAGTAAGTAAAGTTGTCGGGGTGGCCTATAGTCGGTATCAGCGAGGGGGCCTATCTCCTTTTCACTGGCGCTGGACCAAGAAGATTGTTTTTGCGCCTGAGATGGAGCGCCACACCTATCATGCGCTCTTTACTTTACCGCATAGATCCATGTGCTACTCATACGCTGAGTTGGCGAGGGCCGGTATCGAACTAAGAACCTTGTGGTTTCTAACCAAACGCTCTACCGACTGTGCTAACCCGGCCCTACAACTAGCTTGCATTATTTATCCAATGTTGCCTTCGCTTCTCAATAGCTTCTTCACGGATCGACTGGTCACGTCAAGCCGTAGTATCTTTAAAATTGTCCCGACCGTACTTTTTTGAGAGAGAGAGAGAGACTTTCCAAGTTAAAATTACTGATCCATCTACATTCGCATATTTGTAGAAAGTTTTATTACTTCGTAGGAATAGAATTTGTCATTCTATCAAACTTTTCTTTCTTCCTTTCTTTTTGTATTTCTATTCTTTTTCTTCTCTTCCCATCTCAAATAATTAGTTTCTTTCTTTCTTGCCTTCTTTTTCCATCTCGCCTTCTTTTTCCATCTCGCCTTCTTTTTCCATCTCGCCTTCTTTTTCGCCTACTTTTTCTTTCTCGCCTTCTTTTTCTTTCTCGCCTTCTTTTTTCTTTCTCGCCTACTTTTTCTTTCTTCTCGCCTTTTTTCTTTCTCGCCTCTTTTCTTTCTCGCCTACTTTTTCTTTCTCGCCTTCTTTTGGTAAATGTCTGCTTTTGGTCATATTCAAATATATGGAGAAAAAAAACATACTCCAAAACGCTGATTAACGTCGGCGACGTTATTTAAAACTATGTGATGTATTTTTTCCCTGAAAATTCTAATTAACAGTGATTGTAATATGATCAGTAAATCATGAATTATGTCCTATATATTTTGAAGTAGCTCGTATTTCCCACTAAATAATACACGCTTATATCATTTTTCCAATTTTGCCTTGGCTTATCAATGGCTCTTCCTCGGATCTGCTGCCTGGATATTTAATTCTGTAACTTAATTGAGCTGATAAATGCTGATAATGGGCTTAAAACTGCTGCCCAAAGCATTTTTTAAGAAAATCTTCTCGGGGGGGCTTCGCATTTTTAGGTAAGGCAGCAAGTTTCATGATTACTTTCAGGTGACACGCTTGGATGAATCATTGCGCGTCACATTCTGAGCGCGTTTGGCCTTCGTGTCATTTATGCGGGATTGGAGAGGTAGAGGTGTGCAGTGTAGCGTTGTCACTGGCATGATGGAAACGCATTGAGCATAATCGATAGATGCTGTTATCAATACAATCAAAGACATTAGCCCTATTGGCAACAATCAATGATCTGCATAGCACGCATGAGAAGAACTAACAAGATTTCGTGACGCCAACTTTTTCAGGATGAGAGATTTTTTTTTGAGAAATGGAAAAAAAAACAGGCCTGGAATTGGGCACGGATTCCTTTTTACAAGGATTTTACCGCGCATAATTATTACACTTTTTTGAGAGAGAGAGAGAGATAGAGGGGGGTGGAGAGAGAGAGGACTTTCCAAGTTAAAATTACTGATCCATCCACATTCGCATATTTGTAGAAAGTTTTATTACTTCGTAGGAATAGAATTTGTCATTCTATCAAACTTTTCTTTCTTCCTTTCTTTTTGTATTTCTTTTCTTTTTCTTCTCTTCCCACCGCAAATGATTAGTTACTTCTTTCTCGCCTTTCTTAGTTCTTTCTCGCCTTTCTTAGTTTCTTCTCTTTTTAGTTTCTTTCTCGCCTTTCTTAGTTTCTTTCTCGCCTTTCTTAGTTTCTTTCTCGCCTTTCTTAGTTTCTTTCTCGCCTTTCTTAGTTTCTTTCTCGCCTTTCTTTTCTTAGTTTCTTTCTCGCCTTTCTTTGTTTCTTTCTCGCCTTTCTTAGTTTCTTCTCGCCTTTCTTTGTTTCTTTCTCGCCTTTCTTAGTTTCTTTTCTCGCCTTTCTTAGTTTCTTTCTCGCCTTTCTTAGTTTCTTTCTCGCCTTTCTTAGTTTCTTTCTCGCCTTTCTTAGTTTCTTTCTCCCTTTCTTAGTTTCTTTCTCGCCTTTCTTCTTTTCTTTCTTTCTCGCTTTCTTAGTTTCTTTCTCGCCTTCTTAGTTTCTTTCTCGCCTTTCTTAGTTTCTTTCTCTTTCTTAGTTTCTTCTCGACTTTCTTAGTTTCTTTCTCGACTTTCTTAGTTTCTTTCTCGACTTTCTTAGTTTCTTTCTCGCCTTTCTTAGTTTCTTTCTCGCCTTTCTTAGTTTCTTTCTCGCCTTTCTTAGTTTCTTTCTCGCCTTTCTTGTTTCTTTCTCGCCTTTCTTAGTTTCTTTCTCGCCTTTCTTTCTTCTCGCCTTTCTTAGTTTCTTTCTCGCCTTTCTTAGTTTCTTTCTCGCCTTTCTTAGTTTCTTTCTCCTTTCTTAGTTTCTTTCTCGCCTTTCTTAGTTTCTTTTCTCGCCTTCTTAGTTTCTTTCTCGCCTTTCTTAGTTTCTTTCTCGCCTTTCTTAGTTTCTTTCTCGACTTTCTTAGTTTTTTCTCGCCTTTCTTAGTTTCTTCTCGCCTTTCTTAGTTTCTTTCTCGACTTTCTTAGTTTCTTTCTCGACTTTCTTAGTTTCTTTCTCGACTTTCTTAGTTTCTTTCTCTTTCTAGTTTCTTCTCGACTTTCTTAGTTTCTTTCTCGACTTTCTTAGTTTCTTTCTCGACTTTCTTTGTTTCTTTCTCGCCTTTCTTTGTTTCTTTCTCGCCTTTCTTAGTTTCTTTCTCGCCTTTCTTAGTTTCTTTCTCGACTTTCTTAGTTTCTTCCCTTCAACATCTTTCTTCGTCTTGTCTTCTTCCTTTTTTAAATTTCGTCTCTATTTAATCAATTCTTTTTCTTTCTTCTTCCAATCAACCTTTTCTGTTTCCATTTCCACTCCCTCTCTCACCGCTTGTCTTTTTCTTTCTTTTTTTCCCATTTCCCTTTCCACTTCTATTCAATTGCTTCCGAGTTAAAATTACTTATCTATATTCTTCAATTTTGCAGATTTGCATACATTTTTATTACTTTGTAGAAATGGAATTTGTCACTCTATCTCGCCTTTCTTTACATCATTTTAACATGTATACTACGCTGGGTAAGCGGTTGAGAGTTGGATCACTGCTGGTTATCTTATATTTTTGTTGTCATCATCATCATGTCGTGGTATTAGCACGGATATCCATAACACTCTCTCGTCAACCGTGCCTATCATTCATTGTTCTCTGGAGGTCCTCTGCACAGCATACAGTATCCACACAAAGTTGGCCAATGTACGTCTTTGCTGGACGGCCCAAACTGACGTGCCTTTTTTTTAGAGAGAGAGGGTGAGAGAACTTCCCTAGTTAAAATTACTGATCCATCCGTGTTTTTCAATTTCGCATACTTTGTAGAAATGGAATCTCTCTCTCTCACTCTCTCTCTCTCACTCTCTCTCTCTCTCTCTCTCTCTCTCTCTCATGTGTACAAGCTGAACTGCACACCTACGTTGGGTAAAAAGTTGAGATTTGGATCATAAATCGTTATTTTAACGTCTTTTAAAATAGAAATTTCCCTACGAGAAAAGTGATATACCAATTCGTCATTCTGAAATTTGTATTATCTAATCATTTTCACGAAGATTTTGTACATTATTTTGTTTTCCGATTAAGGCAGTAAAATAGCTTAAAAATATACATCAAGCGAGCTTACTGCCATACTCGGAAAACAACAATTAGCATAAAAAATCTCCTGGGTCCAGTATAATTTACATTATTTATTTGCACACAACGGGTAAATAAACAGTATTTCGTAAATATTAGTCTATTCAAACACTTAACTTCACCATCCATTCATGCTTGAAAAAAAAAGACAGTATTTGTATTTTTATAACATTTCTGTTTGTGTGTGTGTAATAGCATGAATTAGAAGTAATATGAAAGCTACGAATATGTGCTTAGTTTGTGTGCTTGTTTATGTCTGGGGGCTTTTTTTATTAAAAGTCGATGTCCAGCAAAGATTTAAACGTTCTAAATACACCTATTTGGCCTCCCATAACTTTTCGATATATTTAGCCAGTGATTTCGATTGTCTCAATCCAAAGAACCATAAATCTTCTTGTATTTCTGCCCACTCGTATATGCTGAGAACTACAATAAATACAAACAATTAAAAAAAGAAGTCCAGTCGCAAATAACCCAACAAATCAAACAGACACCTTTCTTCAAATTACTGTCGTCTTCGAAACTCACAATAATAAACAAAATAAAACAAATTCCAGAAATGTACAAGCCGAATAAAAAGAGGCAAGCGCCAAACCGGTTGAAATTGGCGGGAAGCTAACTAGGCTGGGCCTGCAACGCTATTCTGGACAGTAATTTTTTTCTCGCTATTATTTGTTTGCTGATCGCTATAAATAAATGTGTCTCGTCTCCTGCATTGTGCCAATAACACCACTTGCCGGGCCGCTTTTTTTCGTAAATTCTGAGGAGAAAATATAGATATGAAATAGCCACGTTGGCAGAGTATCAACAAATTCCCACTCACGATATAATGAAAAGTAGTGGAATGTGGGAACAGGGAATTTCTCAGATTGAAACCCCAGAGAAGAATTACGGTTGAATACATCAGAGTTCAGTTTAATTGAAAACCTTATAACTCAAAATACTTACTTAAGCAACAGCAGGTACAGTGAATAACCTGAATCAAAATAATTTCATTCGGCATTAAATGACCCAAAAAGGGTTGGTATGCCGTAAAACAAAAACAACCAATATTACAACTTGGAATGTAAAAAAAAAACCTTCGACAATACAGAAATATAGAATACGATAAAGTCAAGCTGTTCACCGCGAAACCACAGAAATTAAGAAATAATATGTACTAGGGTGACAACTTAAGCAACAGCAGTTCCTGTAAGCAACCTGGTTCCTTTGTTTATAACAATGATTTTATTCCGCATTAGATACCCAGAAAAGGGTTGATAAGCTGTAAAGCAACAAACTAACAACCTATACATCTATATCTCTTCATATTTATCTATCTCTTACTGTCAAGTCACACTGAACGCACCGGTTTTCGCTAGATCAAAGTTAAGCAGTGATAAGCCAGTTCATTACTTATATTGTAACCATTTCTGCAGGTACTGTAAGAAACTGAATATCAACTGACTTGATTCGGCATTAGATTACCCGAATTAAGTTGATATGCCGTAAAAGAAAACAACCAACCAGCAGAAATATACTTAATTATTATTTTATTCTTTGTGAGTTTTTTACACCAGTTTAAACTAGTGGTTCTTTACTGAAGTTTGAGTGAGAGCAAGTCTCTTTAGATATGTAAGACTATTCTAAGTATTTAAGCTGATTTACTGTTTCAATTCTTACTCTGGTCTCCAGTTTTCCCTAATTAATTTCCCAGGCCATTACCGACTATTCCAAGGACTCCAACTATAATTGTAATTAATTCACCTTCCACAGATTTTCCAGCTCTCTGGCAAGGTTTAAGTATCTATCTCTTTGTCCGTATTTCTGTTATTTTTACTTTACATCCCGCTACATTGGCGAAATCCACTAGTTGACAAGTTCTTATCCAATCCTTGTGAGATGGGCTGGGTAAATGAATACTTATAAAACAATAGTTCCCACTCTAGTGATCTTATACCACTATAAAGGCACGTGGTGTCATGGTTACCGTCGTAGGAAATGGACTCGGCGAGAGAAGTTCAAATCCTGGAAGAAGCTGTTTGCAATTCACATAGTGCTACTAAACTGGAGTAAAGTATGAATTCAATTATCCTTCATACAGCTATGAGCAAATAGGACAGATTCCTTTTTACGATTAGCAACTACATAATTGGCAAGCACCCAACCCTTTTTAACATACATATGCTAGAAGGCAGTGGCTGAGGGACAATCATCAGTACTTCTTAATACACATGAAGTTAATGAAAATGATTTTCACTATTTTATTAATAAACATGAAGTTATAAAAGATTTTGGCATTAAATAACCCCCAAGTGTTGATAGGCCAGAAACACCAACCAAACAACCTAATATATTTACTAAGTTTAGCCTAAGATCCTAGGTATTTCATTAAACTGCATCTAATCGGGAAGTTCCAATTCTGGTACTATGGGGAGTGTGGAGTACGCCTTTCAACGCCATTAGTCACTGACCCGTAGAGATAGTACCTGTTAGGGCACATCTATTAGTTAACAAAAATTAGTTAAAAAATAATTTTCAAAACATCTAGAATGAATAAAAGAAAACGTTTTCGATATAAAAAAAAAGATTAACCCAGCAAGGGTTGACATGCCGTAAAATCCAAAGAAAGTTTAGCCTAGCATAAATCCACAGGTTGTAGTAATTCAATGGAAATTTAAAAGTAATATCTTCTCCTTTTTACGTGGTATGACAAAAGAACATGCTTTACTAAATAACAATTATTACTTGCTGTCCATCGTATATGAAAATTGCACCACGCGAATCCGTTTCCTCCAATATTTTCAGTCTCTAGTTGCGTCTTGCCAACTACCTATGGGGATGTTAAAGTCCTCTGTGTTTCTCTTGATGTTGTCTTTGTACCTGAGCTTTGGTCTACCGTTTCCACGAGATCTCCCTCTCAGTTGAGAGTATAGAATCTGCTTTGGTAGTCTGTTATTCCAAACTCTGTTTAAGTGAGTAGCCCATCTCAGGTTACGCTGAACAAGTATCTCGTGCATTCCAGAGAGTCCAGATCTCTTCGGGATTGTACTCATTGAAACATGCTGCCACCACTTGACATTTAATATACTGCGCAAGTGACGCATGTAGTAGACATGTGGGTATACGCTTTGTATATCATCCACACTTCCGCATCGTACAGGAGGTTTGAGAGAAATATGGCATTGTATATTGCACATTTTGTTCTCAGGGAGATGTATCTTTGAACCAGACTCGTCTCTACAGTCGGCTAAAGGCTTTGGAAGCATTTGAAATTCGGGGAGCAATCTCTGCATTGAGTCTATTGTTGTAAATAACATTAAAATTCTGATACATTTTTAATTATTACACAACTAAAGATTGTCTCATGGCAAAGAGAAAATTAATATTTGTTGAAATTGATGCGCTTAATTAGCGCTACTCGTATTTCAAAAATAGCTTGAACAGCCTGATGGACATTGAAGTAGGCTTAAGTACTTGGGAAAATTTAATTAAAATTTACAAGATTTTAATAATATGGATTAGATAATTTCCATTTGAAAAAAAGATACATTTTTATGGTGGATAACTCTTCATAGTGCTGATATGGTTTCTGCTTCCCTTGTTACTTACCCCCACAAAGATAAACCTATACACATATATCTATTTACGCGTATACTTTTATTTTTAAAAAAAATACTGTTCGTTTACAACTAAAAACGTCAGTTTAAAACCTAAAATTGCTGTGCCAACAACAGTGAATTAGCAAGTGTTCAGTGCAAAAATATCCTTTTCAGTATCATAGTATACATATATATAGCGGATGTTTGTGTGTGCACACATACACACATGTATATAAAGAGAGAGCGGAAGAGAGCTTGTTTATCTGCCTATATAACACACACACACACAACACACACATTTAAGGGCCCTTTCTACCGGTAGATCGTCTAAAAGTCACAATGTAAATTAAATGGGTAAAAGAGAGATTCAATCATACGAAATGGTGGGGTAATATGAAGACAAATAGGGAGGAGTAATTCCCACCTTAGCAATCCCATCCCCGGAAAAATTACCAGGGAGTGTTTCGGATGTCTTTGTCTACACAAGGACGGGCAGTAAAAAAAATGGAGACTGCCTCAAAGTCATTGAGATGGTGTCCTTGCCTTGTGTAGAACGGAAAACTGCTGATCGTTGTAGTTTATTTTGCAACTATTTGTACTACAAAGGTGGTCACCGATGGCAGAATCATGTGCCTGTGAAAGCCCGGATTGTGACTTTTAAACGATCTACCGGTCGTTACTTTTGACAAAGCACCGGTCGAAAGGGCCCTTAAGTTTTTATTTTCTCTTTTCTCTTTCGAAATGTGCTGATCAATAAAAGTATGTCATTATTTTTTAAATCCTTATATATATATATATATATATATATATAATATATATATGATCTTGAATAAATTTGTGTATATACTCGTTAATCAAGACTGCTTTCCTGTATACGTACTTTTGAAAAAGAAAATATATCTATTCATTCATAACAACTTATATCCATAAATTATCAGTATGTATATATATATATATATATATATATATATATATATATATATATATATATATATTAGTGTGTGTGTTTTTTTTTACGTCGGTATGTGATATTTTAAAAATAAGATTGTCTATTTTCTCTATCCGGTTCCTACCTGAAAAAAATTGATCGTTTTCTCCTTATTTTATGGGGAGATAACCTATGATGTTTCGTGCATAATTGATTTTTTTGCTTTACCAGCTGGAAGGATGCGGTCGTTGTTGGATATTCCCTCTAGGAAATGTAAAGTTTAGATAATTTTATTCTCCGTAGCTGCCTTATCAGGAAGAATAGAATTTAATAAATAAATAAATAAATAAATAAATAAATAAGTATACATTTCTTTACATTAAACTAGTCGCTTACATCCTTCTTTTCTCTTTCTTGTGCTTTATCTTCTATCTGTTTCTGTTCGTATACCTTTTTTATTTTTTCTACCATACAGGGTGCGACGGAAATACCCCCCAACATTTTAAACTATCACCTGCGTGGTGCATTTGAACTTCGGCAAGTAGCAATGATAACTCAATCTAGCTAATGTCTTAGAATTATTCTCAGATATTATACTTACGGTCATGACTTGAATTGGTGCACATCGTGCGTTTGCTGTTGTTTTTTTTTATAAGAAAATTATATCGAGAATTTAGAATATTAACATATTACATTTAGTACAGATGCAAACTGTCATCTCATTAATTTTCCAAACTGCCCTTCACAGAACAAACACTGCATTTTCTATCTAAGAAAGGGGGACCTATTAGGGTCCCATCTATAAATTAAATAGAAGAAACGAATTTAAAAACGTGTTTTAAAAAATTGAGTACCAGTCAAGAATGAATAAAAAAAAGTCTTCGGCATAATATAACCCAATGGGTTGACACGCCGTAAAATCCAACCAACTGACAATGGGGTGTGGAACAGCTTTTAATTAGTTGACTCAGTTTCCTCACGTCCTGAAATCGATTCGCTATTTTTTTTTTTTTTTTTAAATTTGACTCCAACTTTCAATACAATATGACCGCTCATAGCCAATCAACCAACGCCCATATAATTTCTCATATTTCAAATGGCTGCCTAAGCGAAAACTGAACTGTTGACCTGTACGTGTCAATCACTCCCACACTAATGTCGGAGCATAAAAGGACGTCGAAGGCGGTAGTGGAGGGCATTACGTAAAACTTGCTACCATGTGAATTGAAAACTGTTATTTTGGAGTAATTTGCGTGTAAGATATTGCGTAAAAGAAATACTTTAATTGTTATACTTGTAAAAATGAACTTAATTTATTTGTGTTAGAGATTAATCTTCACTGTTAAACACCTTTACTAGGAATCGATGAGAAGGAACGGATTGCAACTCCCAAACACCTCATTGACTAACACTGGCTGTATCTCTTAGACTAATATATATAATATATATATATATATATAACATTAAATACGATAGAATAAAAAAGACTATTCCTTTTTTTTTAATTTCTCTAAATATATTTATTTATTTCCTTTTAGCGTCATTCTCGTTTTTGGATGCAATCTGTAATGGCTTAATGCAAACAAGGGGAACTTTAACATTGCTTAATATAAAACAGTCATGATAATGGTTGTAAAGAACCGAAAGTACTTGGAATTTCGGACTATTCATGAGTTCTTTTCCTGATAAAATCAAAAAAATATGAGAATTGAAGAAAAACGTCATTTGGATTGTATCGTGTTTAAATAAATTGGTCTAACACACACACACACACACACATACACACATATATATATATATATATATGGGAAAAGGTCAGTTACCAAGCGCCATTGATTTTGTCTTCTCTACGCTGATATACATGCTCTAACAATATTGAACATTCTTTACTAATAAATATAGCAAACTATATATATATATATATATATATATATATATATATATATGATGTCTTTTTCCATCTGTTATGAGCCCACTTGAAACTTCCTACCATGTAGCAGACACTATTGCACAGATATGCAATGCAACGACAAACCCTCTGCCCTAACAATACATTTGTATGACACTTTAAACAACCAACCTGCACATCAGTGTGATTTGCTTTAGTATAAGAATGTTAAAATGCTTCACCTTAAGTATTAAAGCAATTTTTAATTTAATTTGCATTTAATGGAATAAGTTTCCCTTTTGTAGATTTTTCTTGGGCCAAAAATTCGTGCCTTTTACTGCTTTATTCTGTTTTGGAAATGGTAATTTCAGCAGTTAGCTAAACTTTTATCATTATACCTAATTACTGATAGAAGCAAAATATAAGACGATACCCAAATAGCTACACACGTAACAGTTTTCGATATAAAATAACCCAATAAGTTGCCATGCCGTAAAATCCAACTAACCACTCTTTATCTTTTCATGGCTTCTCTGCTTATATTCTGCTTGGGGTATCAAATATTCAAAGTGTGTGATGACATTCGTTGTTCTACAAGAAACCTCAAATAGATCGTTTTGTCTCATTGCCAACGAGGCTAACGTATCGTTTAAACCGTTAACTACTAAAGTATAATATATAATTGCCCCAACCCTATTGCTCTAATAGCAAGCCCAACACTTTTTATCATATGAGTGCTAGAAGGCGGTGGCTGAGGGTCTACATGCCCTGGGAATGACATTAAACTCTATCTGATGGTGAGGTTCCAGTTTCGGTGGTTTGGGGAATGTGGAGCACCCCTTCATCACCATTGCTCCCTAGTCCACTCTGACCCGGAGTGGTAGTACCTGTTAGGGTCCCATCTATGGGTTAAATAGAAAAATGTATTTATAAAAAAATTGTATTATCCATTAAGAATTATTTATTTCAAAACTTTATCGGTATTAAATGACCCACTGCGGTTGAAACAAAACAAAACAAAACAAACAAAGTATAAATATAGATATATAACATGTATGTTTTTCTAATCTTTAGGCATAAAATAACCCTAGAATAGTTGATATGCCATTAAAATCCACCAACCAACCAAATGTTGTTTTATCATTGCCAGCAGATGAATTATCTGTGCTCGAACTAAGCGACACATACGAGAAGGGAAAACTGATTCTGGGTTTAAACAAATTTCTATTCTCAAATGATACCTCATATCTCTACAATCCATTGCGTGTATCTTTTTTTAACAAAGCCTCGATTTGGATTCTCTGAACATGTATCAGTTGTTCGTCCACAATTCACTTATATTTCTTTTGATCTTATTTCTTCTTGCCGTCGTCGCCATACTTTCACCTATCATGGCTTCTAGATGATATCATCATTCTGTTCTTATTCCCCTTTTTTTTCAAGGTTTACTGTTCTGTTATTATTTGATATTCTGATTTTTTTTTTTGTTCTCCTTTATTGGAGTGTATTGTCATCTTTATCTTTAACTATTTCCATTGCTTTTCTCTTTAATCTGCTAGCTTTTTCTCTCATCAGAAGCCGCATTTTCAATGCAAATGATATGAAAGATCTATCTGCAAATGTCAACTTTATGACATTCTATCCTTCTTGAGAGAAATGAAATCATACCAAAAAGTATAAACAAACTTGTTCAATACGATAAAAAAAGTAAACCCTTAACACAATGCCCGACGAGGCTAACGTTCGTTAAAACCGTTAACTACAAAAGTGTTAATAGAGATATATAACATACATTGTTTCTTAACGTCTAGGCATAAAATAACCCGAGAATAGTTGATATGCCATTAAAATCCGCCAACCCGCCAACCAAATAGATCATTTTTGTATTATTATTTACTCCTTTTGTGTTTTCCCATCAACATTAGTTGATGGTCTTTCACTGGAGTCTGTGTGACAGCAAGTCTCCTCAGGTCTCCAGGACTCTTCTGAGTATTTTGGCAGATTGCAGCAGTGCAGTGTTCTGAATGGTTTCAATCCTTCATCTGATATCCAAACTTTCCAAACCCTTTTCTAATCCTTTTGGGACTGTTCCAAGTGCACCAACCACAATTGGTATCACTTTCATATTCCATAACTTTTTCAGTTCTCTGGCAAGGTCCATATATTTGTCCATTTTTTAATTTTCCTTTAGCTTCACCCTGTGATCTGCTGGCACTGCAAAATCCACCAGTTGGCAAGTTCTTTCTTTTTTGTTTATCAACACTAGGTCTGGTCTTCTTGCGGGGATAAGGTGATCCGTTTTTATTTCAAAGTCCCAGAGAATTTTATGCGTTTTGTTCTCAAAAACAGATTCTGGTCTATGCATATACCATTTTGTTGTGTGGTCAAAATGTAATTATTATTATTATTATTATTATTCCCAACTGATGAATTATCTATGCTCGAACTAAGCGACAAATACAAGAAAGGGGAAACTGATTGTGGGTTTAAACAAATTTCTTTTGGCTGATGATACCACATATCTCGATAATACTCTGTGTTTCTTTTTAATGAAGCCTCGATTTGGATACACCTGAACATGTATCAGTTGTTCGTCCACAATTCATTTATGTTTCTTTTGATCTTACTCCTTCTCGTTGTCGTCGCTCTTTCACTTTTCATGGCTTCTCTATAATATAATTCTTTTTCGTATTCCCCCTTTTTTCCATCTTGGTTTATTGTTGTTCTGTTTCCTTATCATGTGATATTCTGATTCTTGTTTTCTTTAATTGGAGTCTTTAGTAATTTTTTATCTTTTAACATTTTTTTCATTTCCTTTTTTTTAATTTTTGCTGTTGCTGAAGTTGTCACTTTTCCTGGGTTTTGTTTGTCTTTTTAATTCAATTTGTATATTCCTATTCTGTTTTCTTGTTTCCAGGTTTCCTCTTTGTCCCCCAATTGGGGGTGATCAGAATACGTTTACTGTATCCCCTACAGAAGAGTTTAACCCATCCCCCAAATAAAGGGCTTTTCCTTAGTAAAATGCATCTGATACTAAGGTACCAATTGACTACATTTGTTTAATTGTATATGAAATTATTCAAACAGAACAACAAAAATAATTCAAATCAGTTTAACTTATATATATAAGTAAATTGGTATAGTCAGAAAGTCACATATCTGGGACATCAAAAATAAATACGGTTTAGATCCTATCATAAAATGGGAAATTGTAAAAAGACTACTATAGACCGGGAAATAAATTCTATCTTTTATGTTTGGAAGAAAAATTAGCTGTCGCAATGTATGATTCCGAAGAATTAAGTTTTGAACGGATGTCATTGACGTAGATGGCGACTCGACAATTAAAAACGTAAACAGATGAAGCAACGATTTGGATCCAAATTTTCTTAACTCTGAACATGTATGTGATCTTACTCCTTGTCATCGTTGTCGTTACTCTTTCTCTTTACATGGCTTCTCTATGATATCATGATTTTTTTTCTTATTCCTCTTTTTTTTTTTTTTCAATTTTCGTTTATTTTTCTGTTTCATGTTTTGATATTCTGATTCTTGTCCTCTTTAATTGGAGTGTTTTGTAATTTTTATCTTGAACTTTTTTTCATTTCGTTTCTTTTTAATCTTTGCTGTCGCTGAGTATTGTCATTTTCCCTGCTTTTTCTCTCCCTTTTTCAATTCGTATGTTCCTATACATTTTCTGTTTCCTGTTTTCCACTTTGACACCCTGTTAGTGTGTTTACTGTATCCCCGATGATGAGTATAACCCCCTCCCAAATTGTTGGTCAATCAGTGGACATAAGCTGTATTAAATGTCACCACTTATATCTATGGAATTATCAGGAGCAGGCATTGACCAATTAAAAACGAGATATAATGCATTTAATGTTAATTTTCCTGAAGTCTGGGGCTAAATGGACTTAATAAAAGATAGGCTATGACTGGGTTCTCTGATACAAGCACACTATTGTTCTACCTGTTCGCCTGAAATAGCGACAAGAATCGTAACAGCCACTTTTCCTGGTTCTTGTCTCTCTACTCTACTTTTTCAATTTGTTTATTCCTCTTGTTTCCCTCTTTGTCATCCTGTTGGTAGGGCTGAGAATACGTTTACTGTATCCCTTGCAGAAGAGTATGACACCCCCACGAGAGACTGCATTGAACCCGGAACCTTGAGATACCTCGGTGGATGCTCTACCAACTGAGCTAATTATATCAATTCTTTAACATAAAAGGGGGTGGTAGTACGTGTTAGGGTTCTATCTCTAAGTTAAATAGATAAAAATGAGTTTAAAAATGTGTAGGAAAAGATTGAGTTTCCATCAAGAATGAATAAAACAAAATATCTTCAGTATAAAGCAATCCAACAAAGGTTGACATGCCGTAAAACCCAACCTATCTGAACATAAACACTTAGAATTTTGAGCTACACTTTCTCTTGTCTCCAACTCAACCTTGGCTAATGGCTGAAAAATGACAGAAAATGTAAAATGTTGTTTATTGCGTTTCTTTTAACGAAGCCTCAATTTGAATTCAAATCTTCTTGCACTGAACATTGTATCAGTTCTTCGTCAACGATTAATTCACTTAGATTTATTTTTGTTTCTTTTTGTTGTTGTTATTGTTGTTGTTCTTTCACTCTTTCACTCATCATGGCTTCTCAGAGATATCATTCTTTTTTTTTATTAACCTTTTCAAACTTGGTTTATTCTGTTTTGTTATCATTTGATATTTCGATTTTTGTTCTCTTTGAGTATTTTAAATTTTTATCTTGTCCTTTTTCTCTTGTTTCCTTCTATCTTTTTCTTTGTTATCTTTATCATTTGTTATCTTTTATCAAATTTATTTTTATTGTATTTTGATTTTTTCCTCTGGTTTATTGTTGCCTTACGCGTCATCACTGAGATTATTTTTTTCTTAACTTTCTTGTCGCTTTTTCTATAAATTCTGTTGTAGTTTTAAACCTTTTCACGTTCTGTTTTTATTAAATAATTTAACAGTTTTGCTGACGTTCCTCTACTTTGTATTTGTGGTTGTCAGTTTTTAATCTTCGTTTGTTGTTAATTTTGTTTCAACTTTTTTAAGCCCTAACAGTGTGGCTCAAAATACGTTGAATGAAACCTCGCACAGTATAAATAACCCCTCCCAAAAGGGTATCATTTGTATGACAATAAACTGCTTGGAATGATGAGGCTAGAGTTCTGAAGAGTGTGTAGTGCCATTACTTAAAGTTTCATGGGTGCTGAATGGTATTACCTGTTAGCGTCTGTAATGATTCATAAGCTGTTGGTTCATGTTAGACCAGATTTGTAGGAACAAAGAGAAAAGGATAATATCTTATTATAATGGAGATTGTGTGTTTTTTCTGTCTGTAACCGAAACTATATTACTAATCAAGTCACAATTAACATAGTTATTTACATCACATTCTTCATGATTTTATTTATATTTAAACCTCAATTATTAATAAAATTGCTTCACCGTTTTATTAGTGTTGTCCATATCTACATACTAATAACATGCTATTGTATTTATATATACAAAAAATAGCGGTTTGCAGTGTGAACGGGAAGGCTAATTTGCATATTGATATTAAAAATGTGATTTTATTAAATATGTGCTTAGTATTATTGATTTCTAACTGTTTCGTTTTATTTTAATGAATATAAGCAAACATCTCTCCAATGAATTTTAAATGAAATCCATTAACAAGAAAAAATAAGTGTAATTTTATTCTTTATTTCCTAATTTAACTAAATAGTTAAATAAGTAAAATTCAGCAATGAAAGACGGGAGTGATGGAAGAGTAAGTTTCATTTCTATTTTTCTATTATACCCCCACTCTGTTTCAAATCTTTTTATCTGCATTCTTATTAGACTTTCTAATTTAATACGATATTTCATTACATTAAAACATAAATACTTGCATCCGGAGGGTGCATATATTTGCTAGTTCTAAAAATAGACAAACCAGATTGACCGACACCAAAAATTCAAAACTCCCGCCAACCAACGGACATTCAGAGAGCGGGGGAAGATTTATGGTAGAAGAGAGCAGAAATGCAGCGGCTAGCGAACAGACAAGTTCACGAATACCAATCCTCCTCGAACCGAGGGGAACAAATACAATTAGTTCAACACTAATAAGAATTTGGAAAAAGGAAAATTCATTAACTAAACCACATCGTAACTTTTTTTGCAATTTTTATTACGACACGAATGTCTTAGTGATTATTTGTACTATTTTGCTTGTTTCTTTAATAATGTTACATTTCACATAAAAAATATCTCCAACCAACATACAACACGTCATGTCTAGGAGTCAGATTATGATTCTCAGGTTCGAGTTTGGGTTTGTATTTGTGTTGGTTTGTGTTTTAGCTCCAGTTCTCTTATTTCTGGTTAGTCTGAAACTGAGCGTATGTGCCTGGGGTTTGGTTTGAGCGGTTGCCTCCCTTAGTATTGTTGCTTTTTTTACTGGAGATTGTTGAATTCCCTTTGGTTTTGTTTATTTTAAGGCATTCTTATATATATATATATTCTCTGTGTGTGTGTGTGTGGAAAATAAACTATTCTAAAAAAGATTAATCCATTCTAGATGGTGTTGTCGACGTTAAAACATTTCGTTTTTTATAAAACTTTCATCGGCCGGAGAGTTCCAGTTTTTGAGCTCTAGCGAGTGTATAGTTCCCAATCCATCGCCACCACTCACAATTGCTCTCAGGTCTCCTCTGACCAGTTGTTGTAGTACTTTTTGGTGCCCCGTCTATGGCTTGAATTGAAAAAAATCATTTAAAACATTTGAGAATCAGGAATGAATCAAATAAAACGTCTTTGGCATAAAATAACCCAACAAGAATTTACATGCCGAAAAACAACCAGCAAACTGGGCACTGTTGAAGAAATAAGAACAAATATCATAAGTGATTTTCTGCAATGGACTTCTACACAAGGACACACCAATTCTGGCCAACCAGCAAAAAATAGATTAACCAGCCCTGTGTTGACACTGGATGCTGTCAAGAGTACTTGTCAAGTGCGATTGTTATTAGGGACAGCTGGCGAGAGAATCAAGGGAATCCATGCTGTTGGCATGTCTAGATGATTATGGACAACATGGTACTTAGTAACAACAATATTTAGCAGTTAATATAATTCTCTCAAATTATTGATGGGATGGTTTTGCTCAGTCGGTAGAGCAACTGCCTAGTAATTGTAAGGAACCGGGTTCGATACTGGTCCCCGCCCACTCAGCGTATAAGTAGTGCAGATTCGATGTTCTGATTTGTGTGAGTAAGTGGGGAGTTCCACTTCAGCTAAAACAATCTCCCTGGTCTAGTGCAAGCGAAAAGAGGATAGACTCCTTCACGCTCATGCTGATAGCGACGATAGACCACTCGGCCATCCTTACATATAATTCCCTCGTGTAACAGTCATTCAAACATTCGTCTCTTGTTTGATAGTAACAACTATCTCGCATATAAATCACACAAACGGTGAGAATTGAATTTTAATGTGAAATCTTTCCCCAGTCCACACATCTAAACAGGTTTTCAGATTGGTTGATATATTTCATTAGTCTGAGAAGGTTCAGGATCGAAAGAGTTCAAGCTGGTCATCGTAGTTAACTGTCGAAATTGTCCAAGCGTGTAATTAAATTTCTATGTTTTCTGGGTGAGTTAGTTTCACAGGTTTTGGCTATCTATGACAACAACTCGTTTTCAGGGCGAACATTTTAAATGGCTTGAATACAATTTATCAAAAGAATAGCTGCATCCTTTTTTACACTGTTTGTATATTAGTCGGTGCTTTATTTGTTTTTCTAGGATTTCACTGAAATAAAGAGATGCCCGGGAGCTACGCTAGTTCTGAATTATGTTTCTCCCTCTCTTAGACTGGTTACCATAGCAAGACTAAACAGCGCAGTCGGCCCTACTATTTACCCTTAGTTGCCCTACAATTTACTCGTAGTTAGGATGGATTCAGACCTTTTCCTACGACATTAGCGCATATATCCATGGCCAGTATTCGACTTACATGGCTAATAGTTGCTATAAAATCCGGTGGAAATGTTAATCCATAAAAATCAGTAGATGAAACATCAATCTCTCTCCCTCTGTTTCTCTTTTATATTGTAAAAAGCATGCACAAATTTCATATATATATATATATATATATATATATATAAACATTGCACAAATTCCACACACAAACACAGACATGTGTGTGTGTTGGGTGTGTTTGTTTATGTATATAGTCAAAGACATTGCACAAATTTCATGTGTGTGTGTAAAGTCACAAATGACTGAGGTCGTCTGTGAATACAGACGAAACGTATCACCCTGTGACTTGTTTTGAGTTGATCATTTCTTGACCACTTTCCTTCTATCTACAGCATATCGTCGGATCCTAAACCCATCCACCCTTCCTTCATATATATATATATATATATATATATATAGTATTATTAGCGTTGTTGGGACTATTGTCCCCATCTTCATTGTTATTTGTACAACGTTTTGGCCGATATACTCTCCGGCCTTCTTCAGGTATTTCTTGTCGGATTCGGGAACCTTCTCGGACTCGGGAACCTTCTTTTCGAACTCGGGAATTTTCTTGTCGTATTCGGGAGCCATGATGGAACTTTGAACCTAACCCTTTATTTATTCCACGGGGGTATCCTGGTCTCATTCCGCTAACATTCAGAGAAATATATATATATATATATAATCCACAGACACCGATTTCCGCTAACATTTCAGAGAAATATATATAATATATATAATCCACAGACACGGTGTTTTCATGCCTCTTCAGTGTGGCTAGACACAACTACCTATGGCCAGGATTGAAATTCGACTTTCTATCTGTCCGACATCTTAACCTCTCGGCCATTTGGCAGCTGCCGTGACCGTGTCGTGTTTAAACTATTAAATACATACGTTTGTTTATATATTTTTACGATCACCAAAGAGATCGAGTCTGTTTACAGACGATGATTGCTTCATATATGCTAGCAATGAAAGTTAATTTATTCACATATATATATATTCAAAACGATGCAAAAATATATATATATATAGAGAGAGATAGTGTGTGTGGCTTTCTCTACGGTAACTTCTGAAGTTATGCGTTTATTCATTATCATTTTTTTGTCATGCTGTTTTAAGCTCAGTATGACATCGTACATCTCCATATAGCACTTTCATCTCCTGCATTACCTAACTTAAAATGACACAGATGGTGAAAATTATATATATATCTTATATAATGGAGATTGTGTGTTTTTCTGTCTGTAACCGAAACTATATTTCCTACCCAAGTCACAATTCTCTTAGTTTATGACATCAACATTCTCCATGATTTTATTTTTATCTAAACCTCAATTTTATTATAAAATTGTCTTACATTATTAATACTGTTAACTATGTCTACATACTGAACAACATGCAATTATATTATATATACAACAAAAATAGCGGTTTACAGTGTAAACGGGAAGGCTAATTTGCATATTAATATTTAAAAATCGAATTTAATAAATATGTGCTTAGTATTATTGATTTCTAACTGTTTGGTTTTATTTTAATGAATATAAGCAAACATTTCTTCAAGAATCTTAAATGAAATCCATTAACAAGATAAAATAACTGTCATTTTATTCTTTACTTCCTCTTTTAACTAAATACTTAAATTAGAAAAAATAACAATGAAAGACGAGAGTGATGGAAGAGTAAGTTTCAGTTGTTCCAGTTTTATTATATTCCCTCTGTTTCAAATCTTTTATTATATTCCCTCTGTTTCAAATCTTTTATTATATTCCCTCTGTTTCAAATCTTTTATTATACTCCCTCTGTTTCAAATCTTTTTATCTGTATTCTTATTTAGTTTCATTAGCCTTTCTAATATAATACAATATTTTATTACATTAAAACTTAAATACTTGCACCCGGAGGGTGCATATATTTGCTAGTATATATATATATATATATATATATATATAATATATATTAGTGTGTGTGTGTTAAGTAGATAATAAAACAACACGTTTCTTTTTAACCTTTGTGCCCACGTCCCAAACAATTCGCCCAAAATAAATCAACGCACAGTGTTTTCTTCGAGTTTTATCATTATTATTGTTTTTACCGGACCACTTGAAGCACAAGAAGCAAAGTTATGTGACTATTACAAGAACGAATGAGATATCATAAACTGAAGAAGAATTCGGGTTAGCTTAAAGACATCCGGAAAGAATTAGAAATAACAAAAGGGTTTTATTTATTAGATATAAAACAAATTCTTGTGGCGTCGGAAGACTAAGGAGACCAGTACAACCAAACTGGTTGACGCCAATGGTGTTATTTGATTTTTTTGGTGTCTGTAGACGACGTTCGAGCCAATATGAGTAATTAGGTTAGACGAACAGTCAGGCTGTAATTGGTGATGGTTTTCAGGTATTTTTTGCTCATCTATTTTGATGCTGGGGTGGTGTCGCTATCCTCTGCTTAATTCATATCTGTTTTGGTCTCTCTAACCATTTTTGCTCCCTACCTCCCTCTTCTGTGTCTCTCTGTCTTTATCTCCTCTTCATTCACCCATATTACCGTCTCTATCATTCACCCACATTAACCTACTCTGCCATTCTCCCATATTACTCCCTCTCTCCCATTCTCCCCCCTCTCTCCCATTCTCCCCCCCTCTCTCCCATTCTCCCCTCTCTCTCCCATTCTCCCCCCTCTCTCCCATTCTCCCCCCTCTCCCCATTCTCCCCCCTCTCTCTCTCTCTCCCATTCTCTCCCTCTCCTCTCTCCCATTCTCTCCCTCTCTCTCTCCCATTCTCTCCCTCTCTCTCTCCCTCTCACCCATTCTCTCCCTTCTCTCCCATTCTCTCCCTCTCTCCCATTCTCCTCCCCCCTCTCTCCCATATTACTCCCCCCTCTCTCCCATATTACTCCCCCTCTCTCCCATATTACTCCTCTCTCATTCTTCTATATTACCGACAAAAAAAAAAGATCGAAAAGAAACTCGTCAGACTTGAATAATCCGTCTTGTGCAACACCATACACACACACACACATACAATATATATATATATATATATATACACTTCCCCTTCGCACGAGAAGTATGTAACACAAGGTGAATTTATTAAAAGGTGTTTAACAGGTTTGAATTCCGTTTTCCTTCTCCAAGACTGGGTGCATAACCAAGATTAAAGAGCCCAGCACACCCTATTTGTGGCTAGAGGGAGAATAGTTGGATCCATACTTTCCCCAATCGTATAAGTGCTCTATGAAATGCAAAATAGCCTCGCCCAGGATTTGAACTCGTGTTACCGAGTCCTACGATTCTTGTCGCAATTTTAGGTGTTTTAGTTCCGCTGTTAGTATTGAGTATAATTTCAGTTGATATTCCTTGTCAATATGTAGTATTCTTCGTAGAAAGATCGTAGTATCAGTTACTCCTTGTCTGTTAATCCGTAGTATTCCTTGGTAGAAAGATCGTAGCATCAGTTACTCCTTGTCTATTAATCCGTAGTATTCCTCGGTAGAAAGATCGTAGTATCAGCTACTCCTTGTGTGTTAATCTGTAGTATACCTTAGTAGAAAGATTGTAGTATCAGTTACCACTTGTCTGTTAATCTGTAGTATTCCTTGGTAGAAAGATTGTAGAATCAGTTACCACTTGTCTGTTAATCTGTAGTATTCCTTGGTAGAAAGATTGTAGAATCAGTTACCCACTTGTCTGTTAATCTGTAGTATTCGTTGGTAGAAAAATCGTAGTATCAGTTACCACTTGTCTGTTAATCTGTAGTATTCGTTGGTAGAAAATCGTAGTATCAGTTACCACTTGTCTGTTAATCTGTAGTATTCGTTGGTAGAAAAATCGTAGTATCAGTTACCACTTGTCTGTTAATCTTGTAGTATTCCTTGGTAGAAAGATCGTAGTATCAGTTACCACTTGTCTGTTAATTTGTAGTATTCCTTGGTAGAAAGATCGTAGTATCAGTTACCACTTGTCTGTTAATCTGTAGTATTCCTTGGTAGCAAGATCGTAGAATCAGTTACTCATTGTGTGTTAATTTGCAGTATTCCTTGATAGGAATTCGTTCAGCAACTGATTTTGGGACAATTTATCAACGACCTTAAATACATTTTTGTTGTTTTTTCATTGGTCAATCAGGATTCTGCTACTTGTAAATAGTCTATAAATATAAATTGTGAATTTTCGTACAGCTTATACCAAAGAATCATCAAACACAGAATCCATTTTCTACAACCATAACTATTACACAACCGCCTCCTCCATATACTTACGTGTTCAAATATCAACCATTAAATAGATGTGACTATTGAATCTGAACAAATGTGACTAGTGATATTTTCTGAGCATATATTTATTTCTTCCGATAGGAAGTTCACCGCACAATAGAGACTCATGCGAAAACGAAACGCAAAGTCTGCATTTGATTCATTTATTTATTTAAAAGAATTAACTTCCAAGTGATTGACTGTCTAATCAAAAGCCTCTACAATTCATCCTGTCTTATACAGACAACGGACGCTGGGTTCGTTTTTCCCCATCCTTGTTCTAATATTGTAAGTGGTGTGTCCTTTACAGTCACTAAGCGATGACCATTGTTGATAACATCGTTCTCTCTGCCTCTCGCTTTCTCTCTCTCTCTCTCTTCTCTCTCTCTCTCTCTCTCTCTCTTTCTTTCTTTTCTCTCTCTCTTCTCTCTCTTCTCTCTCGCTCTCTCTCTCTCTCGCTCTTTCTTTCTCTCTCTCTTTCTCTCTCTCTTTCTTTCTTTCTCTCTCTCTTTCTTTCTCTCTTTCTCTCTCTCTCTCTCTCTCTCGCTCTCTTTCTTTTCTCTCTCTCTTTTTCTCTCTCTCTCTCTCTCTCTTTCTCTCTCTTTTTCTTTCTCTCTCTTATTCTTTTTTCTCTCTCTTTCCTTTCTCTCTCTTTTTCTCTCTTCTCTTCTCTCTCTCTCTCTCTTTCTCTCTCTCTTTCTTTCTCTTCCTCTCTCTTTCTCCTCTCTCTCTCTTTCTTTCTCTCTTTCTTTCTCTCTCTCTCTTTCTTTCTCTCCTCTCTCTTCTTTTCTCTCCCTCTCTTTCTTTCTCTCTCTCTTTCTTTCTCTCTCTCTCTTTCTTTCTCTTTCTCTCTCTTTTTCTCTCTCTTTTTCTCTCTTTTTCTCTTTCTCTCTCTTTTTCTCTTTCTCTCTCTTTTTCTCTTTCTCTCCCTTTTTCTCTTTCTCATTCTCGCTCACTCTTTCACTCTCACTCACTCTTTCTCTCTCACTCACTCACTCTCGCTCACTCTCCATCTCGATCATTCTTTCTCTTATACGCTCTCTCACCCTGTGCCTCTTATACTCTCCCCCCCTCTCTCTCTCTCTCTCTCTTAGGGACTAAAAATCACTTTCAGCTTTCTTTTGATAGATTCTGACAAATGCTTTCTTCTTCTGACTGCACGACAGGAAGATAATCTCTAATCCGCCTTTCTTGACTCTTCACTTTTTCCTCCTTTTTGAATTCCGTTAAATCTGCGTGAAGATATTCAACACACCACACCACACCACATACTGAAGATGTAACAACTATGGATTCCAAATGTCTCTAAACAAACGACAACACGAATAGGACATTTAGTACAACATATGTCTTTCTTATTGCTAACGCCAATTTGACACGATTCCTGCTGGCTAGGGATTTACAATACACCGACAGCACCTCTGCAGAGAACTAAGAACCCCACCCCTAATGGGGCCGCCTCTTGGCCGTGGGTGGCAACCGGTGATGAGTAAGGATAGAACCCTCGTGGCTGATCGGTCCATGACATGCAACACTCCACGTTGGCCCGTAAGCTAAGCGGGCAGTTGGAGAGGCCCCCTCCGATTATACGGCTGGTTATTTCAATCCCTAGCACCTAGATGATTGTCCCAACCCTATTGCCCTTATGACCAAACCTTTAATCAAATATGTGCTAAAGTGCGATGGCTGAGGCTCTTAATGTTCTGGGTATTTTGTTAAACTCAATCTAATGATGAATTTCCAATTCTAGATCTCTGGGGAGAATGGAGTACCCATTCATCACCATTATTCCCAGGTCCACTCTGGTCCGTCTTTGGGTTAAATTCTGTCCCCCTTCTTGGGTTAAATAGAAATATAGGAGTAACAAATGTGTTTAAAGCATATGATAAACAAAACTTCTTCGGTATAAAATAACCCAATAAGTGTTGACATGCCTAAAAACTAACCAACCTAGTCAAATTGCTCTACCAACAGAGCTGAACCGGCCCATTTTGCTCAATCATATTTAGATTCCTGTTTGTCCAACAATTGAGATCTCCAAAATAATCTCAAGACCGTTAACCGCCTTGATTTTTAAAAAATCCCATCACCCTTTTCCATCAATGTGTTGCAGATTGACTGTTTGTTTTGCGCGGGAAGTCGAAAAGACAAAGGAAAATTGAACAGGGAATACAATAGATAGACGAGACAGAAATCCTAGTATAACAAAAGAGGTGTGACAAAGGACTCATCTGGACAAACGCTAATTTGAACAAAGAGAAAGGACTTCCGGTCAAGGAACAAAAGAATGTGTGGGCGGTCGTCAGTATTTAAGCAGGTCATCGGAGAGACCCGAGGAGACTGCGAAGAAAGGACAAGGTGTCTGACCGTCGATACGGTATGGCGCTGCTAGCGAGCAGTGAGGCTCGCCCACACCTTCCACCACATAAGTAGTCGTAGTGTCATTTTCCATGCCCGCCACTCACCTACTACACACCGAAGAAAATAAAGAAGAGTCATCTTTTGTATACGCGTATCTGTTGTTATTGAAGTTCAATAGCTGACTACTAGCATACATGGCTAGTGGGTTAGTGACGATATCCGCTACTAACATACACGAATTTAGCGGCGTGAATTCGAGGCCAGTATGCAACAAATGTTACCACCTTAACACGTGATAAAAATCGACAGTACATTTCCTAGCACAGTTATGAACGTGTTTGATTTAATAGTGTACAAGGTGTCAGTCACTAGACGGAGTTACCTCCCTTTTTGGGCTAATAAACAGCGACTGCGATGTAATTAATACTTACGTCGTGTTTTGCCATCGCTAGCTCTCCGACATGAAGACGCTAAAAACAAGCTATTTTTGATGGCCGGACTCACGAAATATCTGAAATGAAATTTATATTGGACGCTTGTCCTGGCAAATAATCTCCTCGATAATGTTTACAATTTGCAATAAATAATTTCTCATCGAGATATTTTTAATATATGTTTCTTATCTTGTTCTTTGTCAGTCAGCAAGTATTGACCAGGCTATGATTTTTCAAGTTTGTTCAATGTTAATATACGGTGATAAAGTAGCGATTTTTAGGAGTTTACAAGTGCGTTATTCGATATCTAAATGATGAGACAAAGATAAGGATTATCAATCTAAAAATAAATTGCATCTATTAGAAGGTTCTACTCTACATAAAAATTAGTCATTATTTTTTTTTTACGAGGATGACCTTTATTAGTGGAGGACTTTATGTTGCGATGTTAACGTGTTAGCAGTCTCTGTCAAACAAAAACGTCTTGGGAAGACAATTATATTAATTCCTCATATGGACTACTCAAAGCAGATAAATTAAAATACGTATATTATATATATATAATATATATATATATATATACTAGCAAAAGTACCCGGTCAATGACCAGACTAAAAAAAATTAGGAACATCGGAGAGTGTATGAGAAGAGAGAAATTAAGAGAAAAATGATTTATCAATTTTTTTAAAAATCGCCGAGAATTTGTATGGTAGAATTTTTTATTTTAGGAATTTTTTTTTCCATTAAGATATTATTTTTTATTAGCAGCAGCAGCCATGCCACGATTATCGCAAATCGCTTGATTTTTGTTTAATCAATTAATTATAACCCGTAATCAGTAGAAATCAATAACCAAATTTTGGTGTGTTTCTTAGTTATAGGGATATTAAGGTATATGCAAGATTTCGAATCTGAGTGACATACCTTTTCTGAGTTTACGTCGACACGTACATACCAAACTTTATATATATATATATATATATATATATATATATATATATATATATATATATATATAAAGTGGGCAGCATTTATTCTGTTATGCATACTGTGTTGAACAGGGCGAACATTTAATGTATGACGAGTGTCTTTTCAACATTTTCTTGTTTTCTTACCACTATTTTAATATCGAGGTGGATTTTGTTGATGAGGCTACCAAATATTTCGTCCCTAGTACTTTCAGCACTCATCGTCATTGATAGTGCAGTCTCGGAAAACTATATAGTTGTTGTGCCTCTGGAGTTACAGCGCTTCCTGTGACTGTAAAGTCCAATGTTTGGAAAAACATTCTCGACCATGTGAAGGTTGTCCCTGAAGATGTTGATGTGCCGGTGCTTTGTTGCCGCCGCTTTCTTCTGGACGTCTTGGCTTCATGGTGTTGCGCCAGAGTGACATTTTGCTACAGAGAGTCTGTCGCCACCGAGGGGTCCTGGCTGAATTTTCCCCTCTGGAAGGGGTAATGCCAAAGCACCGGAGATCATTCTTGCAGTACAATACTTCAATTATTACAAGTATTGATGTTTTCTTAAGAGCTAATTAAAGATAGTTCAATATGTAAAATGTATAATAATCTTGATTTAACTCTCTCTCACTCATTTTTTCTTTCTTTCCTTCTTTTCATCTTTTCATTATATTTGATTGAAACAGATGAATGTTATCGCTTTCGCGCGCTCACTCCCTCATTTTATCTTTTTCCCTACTCTTTCTTTCTTATATTTTTCTGTGTAGCATGTCCCTTTTCTTCCCTTTCTTTATAATAAAAACGGAATGGTGACAACACACATAAGAATTCGGGTGATAAGCAACATCTTGGACGATTTGGACGCTCTCACTTTTAACCAGAGGATGTGCAAAATGATAACGACCGTACCTTTAAGGAACATGAGTATTAATATATATATATATATATATATATATATATATATATTACACACATAACTAGACATCTTAAAATAGTCGCAACCACTATTAACGACGACAATCCTTTGTTCTGTTCCTCAAATACCTCTTTTGCTTAAAACTGCTACGAAATTTGAAATTAGCCAATACAGTACATTAGAGATGGACTTTTGGTCTATAAACCCAGTGATTCTGACGTCGATTGATGGGAGGCACTAAGCAGTTTCATAATATTATATCGCTTTCATGAGAGCCATTAAACAGCACTTCAGAATTTCTAACATCAACCACTTAAAACATCTTTCTTGAAACATTGCTTTATTACAGAATAAACCAGTAAATTCAGGATTAGATGTTTGAAAGGCAACCCGTTTAGAGATCATAAACCTACGACTCCACTTCCAGCGGGCTTTTATCGTGACAGAAGGATTATATTAGAATACTTCAGGAGGAGTTGAATAGTTGAATCAATGAGTTTCATCTACCAAAATAAGAAGCATCACCCAGAAATAATATTTATACTATGGTGATTCAAAGGTCTTGAACACCCTGTCTGCTGGGGCTGTAAAATACGCCGACTCGACCTCTGCAGAGGGGTAAAACCGCCCTCTCGACTGAGGCTGGAGAATACGCCGACTGTACCTTTGCAGAGAGGTAATACCACAGTCTCGGCTGAGGTAGAAAAATACGCTTACTACACCTCTGCAGAGGGGTAAAACCGCCCTCTTGGCTGAGGTTGGAGAATACGCTTACACCTCTGCAGAGGCGTAAGATCGTCCTCTCGGCTGAGGCTAGAGAGTACCGCACTCTCGGCTGAGGTAGGAAAATACGCTGACTTCCCTCTGCAGAGGGATAAGAACGCACTCTTGGCTTAGGTAGGAAAATACGCTGACTACACCTCTGCAGAGGGGTAAAACCGCCCTGTCGGCTGAGGTTGGAGAATACGCCGACTGTACCTCTGCAGAGGGGTAAGACTGCACTCTCGGCTGAGGTAGGAAAATACGCTGACTACACCTCTGCAGAGGGGTAAGAGCACCCTGTCGGCTGAGGTAGCAGAATACGCTTACACCCGTTCACAAGAGTAAGACCACCCTGTCGACTGGTGCTGTAGAATACACCGACTGAACCTCTGCAGAAGGGTAAAATGCAATCACCCGTTCGCCGTGGCTGGCGGCTAGTGATATTTAAGGACTGATCATGGTGACTCAGCACCCCATGGCATGCAACATTCCACTTTAGCTCTTACTTAGGCTAGACGGGTGCTACGATCAATCGACTGGGCATGTCAAGCTTTAGCACATATATTTGTCTCTATTGCCCTTATGGCAACCCCCAACACCTTTTATCATATATGTGCTACAACGCGTTGGCTGAGGGTCTTAGTGTCCTGGATATAACGTTAAACTGCATCTAGTGGTGAAGACCTAATTCTGGAACTCTGAGGAATTTGGGTACCCCTTTATCGACATTACCCCTAGGTTACTCTGACCGTAGTCGTAGTGCCTGTTAGAGTACCATCGATGGTTTAGAGATTCAAAATTGAAAAAATAAATGTTTTTTAAAAAATTGAGTTTAACAAAAATTAAATACAAAACAAGAATGAAGAAAACAAAACGTCTTCGGCATAAAATAACCCACCAAGGTTTGGCATGCGGTAAAATCCAACCAGCCATCACCAAAAGCGTACGTAGCTGCCGAATTGTCTCATGTTACCAAAATATTGTGAACATTTTTATTCACCCTAGTATTTATATTTTTGAATTATTTACCATGATATAACCGTACCACGTTCTTCAGCTTTGATCAGCATAGGTAGTTGTAATTTGGCTCTGCAGTTATGTTGTTTTCAAACTATAAAGACCATTGCAATAAACGTTCCTTTCCCTTTTCATTCGTGTGGTATAGAATTGTATTTCTCTAATATATAAAAGCGAATTCAGGTTGTTGAAAGAACAGAGGAGAGAGTAAGAACGAATGTGTGAAAGAAAAAAAAAAGACCCATTGAAGTAAGTCACTGAGGTGGCTAAAAGGACAATATATAAAGGAAGCTTCAGAGATCGTGGCACTGCCTACGATTATTCTTTGATAGTCACCATATAGTTCCGAAAAGCCAGTTACCGGGAATGTAAGAGAATTACCCCAAAGTAATATACAACAGAAATAAAGAAATGAGAAAATCCAAAATAAATTCTTCTCGTATATAATATCACTCACGAATAAGTGCACACACACACACACATATGATTTCTTATAATACGTTTGAGAATAAAACTGAAATATTAGAATAATAATAATACCATGTAATTATTTATTAAACACGGTTTTGTTAAAACCGGTATGTATATTATTCCCACTATATACTATGTAAGCCTTTATTTCTATAATACATAACACACATTGTAGGATTTTCAACACATTAATAACATGGGCTCTCTGCGGCCTGTGTTTGATAATGTAAATTAACAGCGCAAAACCTGACCCATTAAGTTAAAGGGGCAGGGCTGGGTTTATTGCCCAGTGCCTGAAGCGCCCCCACACTTTGAGGGGGAATGCCGACGGGATCTACGCATTTTTTGCACCCATCATTCCATGAGCTTCCGTTCGTGGGTGGTCCCACATTAAAAAGACCTTGTGTCACACAGGCATATGTGGGGTACGCGGTAAATATAACACTGGCATTTCGGATCCTGCGTCTGTTAATAAAATTTAAGTGTAATCCCAGGGGAGGGGGACATCCCCACCCCCAGGTAAAGCCTTCCCCTTCGATTTAAAGGGACAGGGCTGGGTTTATTGCTCAGTGCCTATGGCGCCCCCTGATGAGGAAAGCGGATGGGATCCACGCATTCTTTGTGCCTGCCATCCCATGAGCTTCGGTTCATGTGTAGCTCCACATTAATAGGATCTTGTGTCTGACCCACATTAATAGGACCTTTTGTATGACCCACATAAGTTGAATTGGTAATTAGCACATTGATAATATGGGCTGTTTTGAGGCAAATCTCTACTTAATAGAGACTATGTGGAATTGGATACATTAAAATAATTAAGTTTTCTAAAACAAATAATTTTACAATTATAGGAGTTAAGTTTTGAATTATGGAAATTAAAGATAATCAAATAAATATTAGTTAGAAATATTTTAGCAACAATAGAAACAATGGTTTAAATTCCATTGAAAATATGTACGCCATTGGAATGTTGCAAAATCATCCGATATTTACGTCATTAGAAAACAGCTGATATTTGAAAATTCCAATATTAAATTTAACTTAATGATCACGTAGACAATGCCAAAAGAAAATTATAAAAAGCCCCATAGAGCTGAAAAACTTGGAGCTTATGCTCTCCCCAACTCGACAGAGTTGGGGTGAATGCCCCCTAACTCGACGGACGGAGCGAAAGCTCTCTGTAACTCGACACAATTGGGAGAAGTCGCTGTCTGAAGACACAAAATGTAGTATATCAGGTCTGTCTCTTATTTTCGTTTCCTATTTTCTCTCTCTCCCTCTCAACACAAGTTACAATCAGAGACATTGTTTTATCGAAACTGCTACAAATTTGACAAGTCCAAATGCACAAATATAAACAATAGATACATACAGTCGGCAACATTGCTAAAAGGACAGATGAATATACCCATTGTAAATTAATCTTATTATAATGGAGATTGTGTTTTTCTGTCTGTAACCGAAACTAAATCACTACTCAAGTCACAATTCCCTTAGTTATTTACGTCACATTCTCCATGATTCTATTTCTATTTAAACCGCAATTAATAATAAAACTGTTTGACATTATTAATACTGTTGGCCTTATCTAAATACTAATAACATGCAATTGTATTTATATATACAACAAAATACCAGTTTTCAGTGTAAACGTAAAGCTAATTTGCATATTGATATTAAAAAAACTGATTTTAATAAAAATATGCTTGGTATTATTGATTTCTAATTGTTTGGTTTTATCTTAATGAATATGAGTAAAAATCTCTTCAATAAATTCTAAAAGAAATTCATTAACAAGAAGAAATAACTGTAATTTTATTCTTTACTTCCTATTTCAACTAAATAGTTAAATTAGTAAAATTTAGCATTGAAAAACGGAAGTGATGAAAGAGTAAGTTTCAGTTGTTCTATTTTCCGATTATACCCCCTCCGTTTCAAATCTTTTTATTTGAATTCTTAATTTGTTTCATTAGCCTTTCTAATTTAATCTAATATTTTATTACATTTAAACTTAAATACTTGCACCCGGAGGGTGCATATATTTGCTAGTGTATATAAAGTTGTTTATTGTATAATTTTATCTTCTTTTGTTCACTACAGAAATGTAGTTTCCGTAGTCTTATACATTTAAATTGTGGAGATCAAAACTCGGATCTTCTTCAACCCATCACAAACACCAAACAACCACGGTCACTACAAAATATTGTTAATTAGTAATCTACTAATTATGATTAAATAAAGGTTATTTAATGGCCATTGAGAATATATCTTAAACAAATAAGGAAATTTAGAAGTTGGCGGTGACGTAGTTTTGATTACTAACAGATGCATTATCTCTATTATAATAAGATGTTTACTGATTATTTCTGTTTGCCGCTTGAAAAATAAATATACAATAAGTAAGCACGGATTAATCTTTCCATTTTTGCTTTATTTAACTTTTTTATGATTTCATTTTAAGCTTATTAGATACTAATAAAAATCTCTTTTCTTTTTCAGGTAAGTGTGTCACTTTTGAACGAACTCTATAAAATAAACTGGAAGAATATATCTGAAAGACAACCAGGAACTGGCATAAGTACCATTTTTCCTTTCCTTTACTTCTATTCTACATGTATGTATGTATGTTATTTTTTCGATTATACGACTCGGTGTTTACCGACATCCCACCATGGGATATATTAAAGAACTGGACTTGTGACATCGTAGGAAATATTTACAGACATCCCACTATGTCAGTCGAACACAAGGATCGTTAGAGTGGAGAATCACGCTCAAACCGAAGCTAATTCGTCGCTAGTGTTTAAAAATGCGTGAACCCCGTCGACATTCCTCTTTTGAGACGCCACAGGCACTGGGCAATAAACTTTGCCGTGCCCCTTTAAATCGAGGGAGTAGGTGTTGACTGGGGGATAGCCCTCTGGAATCACGCTGATTAATGAATCTTACCGGTCTAATGAGCGAAGCCACTGGACCCGGGTACCGAAGAAGTAGTTATATTATATTTAGTAAGTGAAGTCTGCGGAGTGGCCTAATGTCAGTATCAGCCAAATAGCGCGAAGTCAATCCACTTTTCCCTATACCAGGAAGATTACTTTGCTGATATGGGGTACCTCACCTACCGTCAGTTTCTAGATGATTTACCGCACAGATTAGATTACCCAACCAGTGCTTCATATGCACTTAGTTGACAGGGACCGATATCAAGCCCTAACCTTGGGATTCGTATGAAAATACTCTATCGACTGAGTTTAACCGGTCCCGGTGTTTTATATAATTAAATAAAATAGGAGGAGTGACCTGTTGTCGGTATCAGATGGACAGCGAGGGAGTCTATTCCCTTTTCCCTAGCGAGAAACCAGAGGGATTATTTCACATCTGAGGTGGAGCACCACACCATGAGCTCCGCACTTTATCGCACATGTCAAAGCTGTGCTACTCCTGCGCTGGTGGCTTACGGTCAAGTAACGTTCAAAACACCGGTATCCCCTAGGTCACCGAAGTTAACAGCCTGTTCTGTCCTTAGATGGGTAACCATTTAAGCAATAGCAGGTACGGTAAGAAACTTATCAAAATTACTTGTTTCGGCATTAAATGACCCGAAAAATGGTTGATATGCCGTAAAACCAGCCAACCAACAACCAGCGATGGTACGGCGAGGAACTGAATCGAACCTGGAACTTTGTTGTTTCGAGGCGAATTCACTACCGATGTGTACGTGAATATATCTAATTCCATTTTGGCAGACAAATTAAAATAAAGCCACTTAAATATGAAGCCATTGCGTTGGTAATTATACAGACGGAAAACAATTTTCTTAATTTTTTTTCTAATTAGCTACTTATTTCATAGACTAGAAGCGGCTACCCGGTGTCGCCTGGGTAGATGAGGATGGGTAAAAAAAGGTAGTCTCGTAGATCCATTATTGTCTAATCGCGAGTTGGGTCCGCATGCGATGCCCCATCAAATCCCTATGTAAAAAAAAAAAAAAAAAAAAAAAACCTTGTGTTGACCCAGACACTCTGAAAATAAAAACTAATGTATCCTATTTAAAGTATCAAATGCCCCCCCCCAAAAAAAAAATCCATGCTGTTATCATTTTATTTTTTTGAATTATCTTCACTATTATAAATCAAATTTTCATTATTTGTGTTCAGATAGCAAGATCTGGTGATAGAGAATGTGTGTATATATATAATATATATATATATATTATGGACTCTCTCGTCGATTTTCGACGCATGAGGGTTTACACACACAATGAACACCTACACAGTGATTTGTTTATAGTGGTGAAGGCTTGTGTTGGACCATCCTCACTTTTTGGCATAGTCGATAGGAAAGAATTGGTGCACGAATGCCACAAACCCAATCAATGACCGCCTCAGGAATTTTGAATTCAGAGTTTTCCCTCTCCTAGACTGGCTACCTACCCAAGGTTAAAGAGCCCAGTCTGCCCTACTATTTTACCCATAGCTGGAGGGAGAATATATGGATTCATACCTTTCCCAAGGGTATTAGCGCTATGTAAAATGCCAACAGTTTCGTCTAGGAATTGAACTCGAATCAACGAATCCATTTTCCACGACTCTAACCACTAGCCCACATTGGTCATTAATTGTTATATTTTCATAGATACACCTACTTACTGTCCTTTATATATGAATAGAAGATATATAGATTGATGGAAGGAAAACGGCAGGTGAACTATATTTAAAGAAGCGACTAATATTTTATTCCGCATCCACCGAGTGACAAAGAAACATCGTGACTATTTGCTATTAATGAGTGAATAGAGACCTTCACCTCAGGTGACGTGTAGGTAAACATATTTACTTGATACTAACCTAAACTCTTACCAAATCTTTCGAGATATTTCTGATTTTCCTAAGATATGACATTACTGTAAACATACCTAAATGTTTATCTATCCACCTGCTGAAATATATTATTAAAACGTTAGTCATGACTATATATATGTAACAATAACCGAGCAGAAACGTCACTTGTTGGCCGTGATGCTCAAGGATGGACAACTGGTGGCTCAGCAGTCCATGACATTTATCTCTTCCCTTTGGCAAGATCGGTTTTCGGAAGCCCACTCTGATCAATCGACTGGTCGCGTCAAGCCCTAGCACTTATATGATGATACCGATCGTATTGCTCTCATAGCAATCTACCAACCGTTTTTATCAAATGTGCTATAAGATGGTGACTGAGGGTCCTGGGTATGAGGCTTAGTTATAATTCTGAATCTTTGGGGAGTATGGACTACCTCTACATTGCCATTATTCCCATGTCCACTTTGACCCGGAGAGGTTGTGCCTGTTAGGGTTGCATCTATGGGTTAATAGATCAAAAATTGAGTTTGAAAATCTGTTTAGAAAAAAACGTATTCAGCATAAAATAACCCTATATTAGACATGCCGTAAAATCCAACCAAGCAGAAACGGCACACCATAACAATATATTTATTACATGAATAATTTATTTCCTGTTTAATTTGAAACTGAAATTAATTGTATAGAATCGCATTAATGGTCATTTTTATGATTCAAATTTTCGATGTCTGCGAGATATTTTTGAAATCCTAATTAGAATATTTCTTAAATATAAATCTTAGTATCACCAATGAGCAGAATCATAGGATATACGAATTATCTTCCCTTGATTGATACGGTTGCCCCTAGATGTGAATTCTCTTCCATTCCTGCTATGGTTTGCCGTTAGGTGGCGTTGTAACCTGGATATTTAAAGGCAGTCTCGCCAAAGTGACTTTTTTTTCTCTTTGAAACAACTTATGTCTTGTTCATTGCTGGAGGAACAATGAACAGGACATTAGTTGTGTCTCCGTCCTTTTGGACTGGGACATAACCCTCCAACGACAGGCAATACGTGTACTAGTACACTGACTTTCTATACTCTATGCTTTCATAGAGGCTAGGTGCACCTGTTATGCTAACGTATCTGTTTCACTTTCACTTAGCTCTAATACCCTTGGGAAAGGTATGAATCCTACTCTCGCTCCAGCTATGGATAAATAGTATATATATATATATATATATATATATATATATATATATATAAGTAAAGTAAAGTCGTCGGGCAGCCTAATGTCAGTATCAGCCAGACAGTGAGGGAGTCTATCCGCTTTTCACTAGTGCTAGAAAAAGGAGATTATTTTTTTAGCATCTGAGGTGGAGCGCCACACCTACCATCAGCTCCTCACTTTACCGCACAGATATCTGTGCAGCTCATACGCTGAGTTGGTGAGGGCCGGTATCGAACCAAGAGCCTTGTGATTCCTAGCCGAACACTCTACGGACTGAGAAAACCGGCCCATATATATATATATTCTGGCTTTGTATTGCATCTAAACCACGCTTAGTAAATAATTTGATATATATCAGACATAAAATAGGTTTGTTTATTTTTAAATGTATGTGTGTGAATAAATCAGAATATTTGCATCGTATACTGGTTTACGGTGAAAGAACACAACGATATAAGAGCACAAGATTCACCAATATCCATGAACATTTAAGTCTCCTTGCACACTCGCACGTATATCTATACTTTTTATATTGGTGAGTGTGAGTGCGTATTGAAAAAGAGAGGTGGAATATTAATACTTGCTTTAATTTATCTTACAGGAATTTTTATCTTATTTGTATTTCCCTTCTAAATTGGATCTCAGTGTATTGAGTTTAATCACTTTCATATCCCATGAAAAACGCAAGAACTTTACCATTATTGCGCCTCGTAGCGATTTCTACGATTTATTCTTTATACATTTGTAGGTTTTCATTGTCGGTACAACCAGTGAGGATGTGTTTATCTCAAAATGAAAGTAAGGATGAAATAAACATAGCAACAAGAATCAGTTGTATTTTCTTTTTTTTTTTATCTTCTTTTTTTTTCTTTTTTGGTGTTTTATAGCTGGGTTTTTTTTTTTTCTGAATTGACTGTTGAGCAAACTAATTTATAAAATTCTAATATACGAAACGGTTTGGGAAGATGATTAAACTTTCGTCGAGGTAACTTAAAAGTGTTTCTTTTGCTAAAAGTAAAGAAGTATATAATAGCTCTTGAATGAAACACTATTCAAAGGCAGATATGAGCATCCCCCCCACACACACATATGCAAATATACATATATATATATAATATGGTGCTATATTTGTAAGTAGGCTGTGCTCAATATCAGTGATAAAGCATTAATATATAAGTTAAGGTAGCGTGGACATGGGTCAACACCCAGTAACTGACATGCTCGCCTATGGAATATTCAGACCAAAAACCTAAGGCGAGAAACTGTCAGTAACCAGGTGTTGACTCCATGACCACGCTAATTTAACTTATATATAATGATATCATATATATATATATATATATATATATATATATATATATATATATATGGTGTAATAGTTAGCAAGCTAGATTAGCAGCTGTGTTGATTTCGGTTGCCGTAGTGAAAGACCTATGAGAGGCAATGACCTATGAGGGCGGTGGAGAGTGAGAGAGAGAGTCACGGGAATCTGTGCTGTCAGGGCGACATAAGAAATATATATATTATTTACAAAGCGTAGCTCAGATACGGCACAAAGCCAGATGCATGGGGCACCTAATGTGAATCGAACTCACTAACTGCCAGATTGTAAATAACTATATATATTTCTTATGTCACCCTGACAGCACAGATTCCCGTGACTCTCTCTCACTCTCCACCCGTCCTTATAGGTCCTTGCCTCTGATAGGTCTTTCACTACGGCAACCGAAATCAACACAGCTGATTGATATAGGTTTTTGATGGGGTATGTATAATATATGTATATATATATATAACAGCATGATCTCATAAAAGATTTCCTTGATACACTCTCTTTCTCACGCCATCGTTCTGATCGGTTATTACTCTTTGTGTGTCTCTAGACGGCATCAAGTATCCGCACAGATATATCCTCATATATATATGTATGTAAATTGAAAAATGCAAGTGAATCCGACAATTATGTTGAAAGCTAAATGGAAAGAAAATGTTATATGGATAAGAATTCATTCATTCATCTTTAGGGCAAGATAGTTTGATATTTGAATATCAAAATAGCTTGCCCCGAAGAAGATCGACATTTTTGATATCTACAAATGATAAAATATAAAATTATCAAATTTATTTTACATTACACTTAAATGACCTTTTGGTTAATTTTGTAATATAAAAACATTAAATTCGCTTCGAGTTTACAATTTTTTAACGGTAAATGTAAAACTAATATTCCACATTATTCTTAGATATTTGAAAAAGAAAAACAGTAAACATAAATTATTCATAAAAATCAAATTTTATTAATATTTGATTTACAAATATCAGAAAAGATAAATAGATGATAAAATAATGACATTTTTAAATATATTGTCATTAACTTATAAAAGTCTTAAAAATTACATTTTTCTGTATCAAAAAAAAGAAATGTATATTTTTACTTGTTAAATACATACAGATTATTGATGGCATCCTTCCATCTACGAGAGACTATGGAGTAGTGTCAATTTTTTACTACGTAGCCTGGGCGGGTTGATATGGAGGAAGAGCTGTTGCCAAGCAACAAATCCTCCCTCTCCACACTGCCGCTGTGAAGGGTAAGGACCCAATGCAGTTTAGCTGCGGTAGTGTCGCAGGAGTTGCTAGGTAGCACTGGATTTCAGCATCACACCACTTTAGATTATAAAGTAAAGTCAACGGGGCGGCCTACAGTCGGTATCAACCAGTCAACGAGGGAGTCTATCCCCTTTTCACTAGCGCTAGACCAAGGAGATTGTTTTTTTTAGCATCTGAGGTGGAGCACCACACCTACCATCAGCTCCTTACTTTACCGCACATATCCCTGTGCAACTCATACGCTGAGTTGGCGAGGACCGCTATCGAACTAGGAACCTTGTGGTTTCTAACTGAACACTCTACCGACTGAGCTATTATACTTAATCATAAAAATTAATCTTTACTTTTACGCAAAAGATTATCATTAAACTGTTTAAATGTATTAGTATTATCTGTGTTATTCGGACTATTGTCCTCCGTCCTTCTTCAGGTATTTCTTGTCGGACTCGGGAACCTTCTTTTCGAACTCGGGAACCTTCTTTTCGAACTCGGGAACCTTCTTTTCGAACTCGGGAACCTTCTTGTCAAGAAATACCTGAAGAAGGCCGGAGGGTATATCGGTCGAAACGTTGTACAAATAGCAATGAAGATGGGGACAATAGTCCGAATAAAGCAGATAATACTAATCTTCAAGCCTCATCTCAAACATTCAGAGAAATTGTTTAAATGTATGTATTTGTTTTTAGAGCCTGAAAAGGTTAACTAAAGTTTAATACTTTACACATAGTTTATTCAAAATTTGTATTTAAAGTTGAAACCTTTGGCAAAGCGAGAAATTATGAAAAAGCGCCTTACTCTTTTTTTCGACTTACTCTTTTTTTCGACTTTCCTGAATAATTCGCAGTGATCGTCACAAAATCTTTTAATGTTGCACCAGTCTTTACTTAGCACGTGCTAAACTCATCTAATCCTACATCGTTCCCCTTTTCCCTCTTCTATGTGCAATCAATATTTCGATTGTAAATTCGTTTGGATTGCCCGGAGCGAACAAATTTGAATTTGCAAGATGTGGGATATTGTGACGAAAGTGCCAACAGCTTGAAGCTAAGTGAGTGAATAGTTAAGAGCCTGGGGGACATCGCATATCGTCGTTTGTACAAAACAAGTCGACTGCGGTCACTGAAAAACATTAGCTGGGTTGACCCCTAATCGACTGAAGAAGCGAATCACAAAACGAGCCGCTCTTTACCCTATCATACTCGAACGAGGTAGCAGCATATTCGAACGATAAAAATCCTTTTAAAAAGACGTTATCAATAACTTATGATTAACAGATTAAAAAAATAGGTAAAAACACTGGTAGCATTTTGTTTTAATGAACATCTATCGACCTACCGTTCATATGAGAAAATGAATGCAAAAAAGTCGAGTTCAAATCCTGAACGAGGCGGTTTAAGTTTTACTTAAGGTTATAGATGTTGGGAAAAGCACGAATCCATGTATTTTTTCTCTAGCTATGGGGATATATTTAAAAAGACTGGGCACGTTAGCCTTGGTAATAAAACAGGTCTAGGAGAAATTCAAACCATCTCTCTCTCTCATTATAGATACACATTCACATTATATATATATATATATAACTCTATATATTCCTCTGACGATGAA
Organism: Doryteuthis pealeii; assembly: GCA_023376005.1. NCBI lineage: Eukaryota > Metazoa > Mollusca > Cephalopoda > Myopsida > Loliginidae > Doryteuthis > Doryteuthis pealeii. The sequence goes on along the minus strand of CM042150.1, from coordinate 14,235,441 downwards.
TAACACCGAAAAAGTGTTATTCAGAAACCAATGGTAGAACCGACTTTTCATTTGTATTAATTATTATAAATAAATATATATATATATATAATATATATATATATATATATATATAAATAGTGCTAAATATCATTGATAGAGCATTATATCCAAGTTAAGAAAGCGTTTACATGGAGCCAACGGTGCCTGTTTACTGACAGAAACTTATCAAAGTTAAAATCAATGGTGAGTTTCCAGTTCCAGAGCTTTAGGTATTTGGAGTACTCTAACATCACCATTACTCCCAGGCCCACTCTTACCAAAAGTGGTAGTGTCTGTTAAGGTTCCATGTATGGGTGAAATAGGAAAAATGAGTTTAAAAAATTGATAGAATTTCTCTGAATTTTTTAAATGAAGCTTGATAATTCGTATTATTCGGACTATTGCCCTCATCTTTATTGTTATCTGCAGAACGTTTCGGCCGATGAGCCCTCGGCTTTCTTCAGGTATTTCTTGTCGGATTGGGGAACTTTTCGAACTCTTGAACCCCATCTTCGAACTTGGGAACCCTCTCTTTAAACTCGGGAACCAATTTGACACATGGCTTAGTCGATATAGGTGTTGAGTTAAGACAGTTCTAAGTGACAGTTATCTGTAGGCTGCAAGTTCAATCCTGGTCAAGGATGACAGTAACAATAATTAACACTGTTTAACACATTGTAACTAGTGATGGTTAACGGAATGAGAACTGTCTACCCCCGTGGATTGAATAAAGGGTTAGGTTCGAAGTTCTGTGAAGGCTCCCGATTATGATAGGTTGGTTCCCGAGTTCAAAGCGATGTTTGGCAAGTTCGAGATGGGTGTTCCGGAGTTCGACAAGAAATACCTGAAGGTCGGACGGCACAACAGCCGAAACATTGTGCAGATAATTGTAAAGATGAGGGTATCTAATAATCTAAATAACACCAAAAAATTGAGTACCCATCAAGAATGAATAAAACAAAAACGTCTTTGATATAAAATAATCCAATGGGTTAACATACCGTAAAACCCAACCAACCAACTCTAGATGGGTTGTCGTTAAAATTAAACAACCAATAAGGAGTTGGACAATTATCACTCTTCATAATGGGGATTATCATGACCGTTGTTGGGAAAAAGTCTTTTTTTTTCTTTTTTTTTTTTTTCTTTTTTTTTTGTTTGTTATGCACTACCGTAGCCGCAATGTATAATCAAATTTGTTGTTTTACTCAGTGATTTTTTGGACAAATGGATCCAGCCTCTCTGAGAAGCATTCATGCGGAGTAAACGCAAATAGCCTCGACCGGAATTTGAACTCGGCTCAGCGATTCCATTTTCCGCGCTGATAGCCGTTACGTCATCCGAACTTCCCTAATTTTCTATGATGATAAAGAAAATTTTCGGAATGGAATCAAATAATACCGTCAATGGTTTAGTAAAGACCTCCTGAGATATAAGGTGTCGCCTTTGTCTGACAGTTACTTAATAGGTAATGATGCGTGTCAGAATTACCTGTCAAAGGACTAGTGTTTTTGTGGGGGTATATATATATATATATATATATATTTCGCTTGCATCATACAAAAAGCTAATTCTTTGACTAACTTGTTAAAGTGCAAATAACCCTCATTGGAATAGATTTGTGAATCTCTCAAATAAAAGCGTCAACACTTAGCATCTTGCCATCCATTCATTCTAATGGTTAATTTATATAATTTATAATAAATGCCATTCTTCCTATATAATGTTCCCATTTATGAAATTGACAAAACATCCACATAGTTGAAACTCGTTTACCACATTTATCGGTGAACGTAGAAAGAAAACACAAAAAGCATTTTAGGTAAAGAAAAAAAAAGTAAAAATAAACAATCAAATCTTATCATAATGGTGATTGTGTGTCTGTTCGTCTGTAACCGAAACTTCGCCACCAATAAATTATAATTCCTTAGTTATTTACTTATATTCCAATGGTTATTCAATAATAATTATTTAATCTTAATTAGCATGAGATAGACTTTTTTTTAACTCCCACCCCTCAGGCAATATGTTTGAAAAATCTATTTTTACATCGCCCGGAGGGTGTTTTTTATTTTGTTAGTATATATAATTCTTACTTGAGTAATAATACCCATGAGTGATTAAATGAATATAATTATGTATTTCTGTTTTTGTATTTCTTTTTTTTTTAATTGAAATAGATCACTAAGTAGGCCTAAGTCTATTCTAGTAATGAGAAGGTTTGAATTCAGATTTTTTTCTTCTCTTAGACTGGTTGTCTACCAAGGTTAAAGAGCCAGTCTTTCCTACTATTTACCCATAGCTGGAGGGAGAATAGTTGGATTCATACCTTTTCCAGGAAATTGAACTCAGGTCGACGAGTCCATTTTCTTCGGTTATTTGATTCTGATATTAATTTTTTTGCGAATGGGAAGATCAGAATCTTTTATTTGCAAAAAAGATCCTGACGATAATATTTTGCAACACAAGAATAATTTAAATTAAACTTGTTTTGGCACACTACTAGTCAGGCCTAATAAAATTATTTTGAAATGCGAAAAGAAAAAGATATTGTGCATATTATTACACCAATGCAGCAGCCACCATCTGCTGTACGGTTTTATTGTATTAGATAGAAAAATAAATCTATTTAACCTGTATGTAGTTGCAGGCAACGAAGTTTTGGTAGCAAGAAACAAAAAATAGTTATAAAAAAAACCAGAATATCGAAGGCGTGCAGACAAAATGCCTAGAGCCAGTATTACAAATATTGATTACCGGGGAACACCTGCAACAGGTATGAAAGGGACTATCGTGCAAGAAATATATTAACTTAGGTACTTTTATCAATGAGACAAGTTAGACACACAAATCTGCCTGTAAACTTCCGCCTCTGAGATGAATTGGTAAGTTTTAGGCGAAAAGGCTTTTGGTTATATTTTTTAATTCCTGTTTTGTATATGTTTAGCCTCACAAGATGGTATTGTATTGTTATATTGAATTTGCAAAAGTTCTTCATGAGGTCACAATAAATATTTACTAAATTCATTTTAGTCTGGTACAAGTTCGGCAAGGTCACTTTTTCTTTCTTTATATGTGTGTGTTTTATAAATGTTCAAACCAAGACGTTAGACAATCAAGAGACGATCGATATCGAGGATGGCGTCTATGTTTCCTCAGAGGAAATGAGGAAACCTTCACGAAAGAAAAGAGAGAAAAAATTGCTGGAAGGCTTGGCACAGACGGCCATCAGCTCTATCTTAAACTGTACAGTTAAATACGAGTGGTACTCGACCTATTGGCGAAGCTTAGAATACACTGACTGTATCTCTTGTAGAGGGTTAAGACGCACTCCCCACACACAAAGACTATCCTAGGTATGAAAATAAACTGCATTTTATGGTGAGGTTCCAGTTCTGGAGATCTGGTAAATGCGGAAAACCCCTTTGTTGTAATTACTCCCAGGTCAACTTTGAGCCAGTGTTGAAGTACCTGTTAGGGTCCCATTTATGGATCCAATAGATATGTTTTAAAATTATTTGACTATATCTCCTATAAAGGGTCAGAACCCCCCCACATACACACACAAGAACGAGTATCCTAGGTATAAAACTAAACTGAAATTGATGATGAGGGTATAGTTCTGGAGATCCGAGGAATGTGGAGTACCCTTTGTTGACATTACAGGTCTACTCTGACCCAGTGTTGTAGTATAGGTTAGTGTCCCCTTTATGTTTCATAGGTACGTTTAAAATGATTTTAATTCACTAAGACCATGTGCAAAATGAAAGATCTAAGAAACGGCTTCACAAAAAAAAATGTAAATATAAATGTGAACGTGATTCCCTAACCTCTAGGAATAAAATAAATCTGCATCCTTTGTTTGTCAGTGCTGAAAAACTTGATGCAGACAATCATCAACTCAATTTTGAATTGTACTGTTGAATTCTAGCAGCATTCGACCTGTTGGCAGGGCTTAGTATACGCTTACCGTATCTTGAATTTAAAAGAAAATCCAAGTTGTTCTGAATTTTTTCATTCTTCCATTCAATCCTAACAATTTATATTCTAAAAAACGTTCACATAGCATTTCAAATATATTTAAGAATTGTAATCTTCCAAAATAAACTGTTGTCGCTATTTGCGACACAATGGAAACAATGATAACCTAGATAAAATGAAGACAAATGTTAAATGTTTTAACACCTTTGATAATGGTTCAGAGGTTAGATCCTAAAGTACTCAGTATACCAATGGTAACTCTTTCGGGTGTTTTATAAATTCTTTTCAATATGACATTACGAAAATAGAATAATTTAAAGGAAAACTATTTTTGTTTTAATTAAAATATATATATATATATATATATACACACACAAGGTGTTAAAACAGTGTTGAGATTTTTCGTACTTTATAACACACCTTGTATTCTGAAAAAATTAACGTTCCATTTATTCTTAATTTCTATCTTGGTAAATACGGCTTTAAACTTGGTACTTTATGTCACACCTTGTATTCTGAAAAAAATTAATGAATGGAACATTATTTTTTACAAAACAAAAGGTGTGTCAAAAAGTACAAAAATTCTCGATACTTTTTTGACACACATATACATATATATATATATATATAATTTTCTGACACATTCTCTGTGTTTTGGAAATAAGGGAGCCTTCTTTTAATAGGCTAAGGGGAAATTGAATAATTTTAGTGTTTATTCAACTGTCTGAGGCCAATTCTAACAAATGGTGACTATAATTTTTCCTGGTTCATATTTCAAGCTATTTTCGCGTCGGAAGTGTTTTCATCCTGATTTTCAATTAACAAACTCTGTTGGTGAGATAGAGGTTACTGTCGATTTATAAATTGATAAAACTTCGTATTGGTCACGAAAAAAATTCGATCGTGATCTGCAACTGATTTCTCAATCACAGTTCCAATGAAGTGATTTCTGATGGCAATCCTTTATTTTGGTTTTGCCATTATTTTTTATTTTTCCTTTAAAAATACCGAGTATTATTCAGCTTTGACAACGAGGTTAAAATCACAATTGCAGATTTCATATCCTTAATTCATTGAAGAAGTTTAGGGAATGTAAAGATCTAACCATGGTGTAATAATTTCCTCGACAACCTTGCTAGTCACTGTTTCACGGCGTGTATACTGTATCACCCATAAATAAAGTAGGGCGAGTCCAACTTACTTGTAGGGGGAAATATATTCCCTTACAACAGTTTGAAATAAACACAAACTAATTCAGCTGGAATTTGAACTTGGATCTTTGATTTTATTTTCCATTCTATTAAGAGTTATACTACTTACACCTCCACGGATATATGTATTTATCTAAAACTTCTGGTTCTAAAACAAGATCTACGCCCAAATGCCCCGATATTTATATCCATTAAATCTAGCATCTTGAAGAGAAAGAGAATGTGCGAGTTTGTACATTTATCAATACATGCTTCCATATATTCTTTTTTGTTAAACGTTATTTTATTTTGTAATATATATTTTTACTGTTGCGGTTTTATAAGTAAATATGTCATGTAAGGTTTGATAAATCAATACATTAGACTAAATCAAATTAGAATTGAAGAACAATAAAACGAAGTAGGGAGAGAAAAGCTTTCCCTTTTTATGAGGAAGTTCTATAAAAATTCCAGGTCAGATTTCGCTTAATGTATTTTCCCGTTCCTTTTAAGCAACAAACATGCTCAATTTCAGATGACTTTCAACTGATAGACAAAAAGAGTTTTCAATATAAGGAATTCTCAAAGAATTGTGTACATTCTCACTTGGTCATATTGAAAACCTCCTTTCATAAAATCGAAGATATACTGACATGCTTCAAGCAACTTATTTTGTTGTTTTTGTTTTTGAAAATCCAAAGGAAAAATGTGAACAAAAATGCTATAAGAGTGTTCGTATTTTATAAATGAAACTTAAAAATCCTAATATATTTGCTTTAAATATATACTAGTATATTTTATCATTAGTCTGAATTTATATATGTTAAGTTTGTAATCTTCATAATACCATCTATGATAATACAATCTGTATAGATATTTATCTAGTAAATACACTAGTAAATACCGCCCTGTCGGCTGGAGCATTAGAATGCACCGACTGCACCTCTGCAGCGGGGTAAAACTCCCTCAATGGGGCCACCTGTTGGTCGTGGGTGGCGACCCGTGATTCTTAAGGATAGAGCCCAGGTGGATGAGCAGTTCATGACATGCAATACTCCACTTTGGCCCAATCTTGGACTAGACGGGCGGTCGGAGAGGCCCCCTCCGATCAATCGGCTGGTCACGTCAAGCCCTAGCGCCTATATGATTTTCCCAACCCTATTGCCCTTATGGCAAGCCCCAATCCCTTTTTATCATATGGGTGCTAGAAGGCAGTGGCTGCGGGTCTACATGTCCTGGGAATGACGTTAAACTCTATCCGATGGTGAGGTTCCAGTTCTGGAGGTTTGGGGAATGTGGAGCACCCCTTCATCACCATTGCTCCCTGGTCCACTCTGGCCCGGAGTGGTAGTACCTGTTACGGTCCCATCTATGGGTTAAATAGAAAAATGTATTTAGAAAAAATTGTATTATCCGTTAAGAATTGATTTATTTCAAAACTTTATCGGCATTAAATGAACCACTGAGGTTGATATGCCGTAAAACAAAACAAACCAAACCAATCTAAAAAAATACAAAAAAACTAGTAAATATATACTATATATGAAAAAATCTTATATATTTGCTGAAAGTTATTTAGTCGCATTTTATAAATGAAACTTAAAACCCTTGGATTATTATTTATTCATCTATATATAGTAATACTCGTGTTCATTAATTTTACGACCGTTATCATCTTGCACCATCCTCTGATTAAAAATGAGACCATCAAAACCATCCAACATGAAATGCAAAAATATATATCCACCAGATTCTCATCTCATAAGTGTCATCAACTCGGCTAAATAATGGACATTTCTGTTTTTATTATTAAGAAAGATATGGAAGAAAAAGGACATGCTACACAGAATTTTTTTTTTTTTAAAGTAGCGGAAAGATGAAGAGAGGGGGTGCGCGTGCGGAAGCGATCAAACTAATCTATTTCAATCGAACATATCGAACACAAAAGATGAAAAGAAAGAAAAAACAAGACTGAGAGGAAGTTAAATCAAGATTATGATACTTTTTACACATTGGACTATTATGCAATAGTTCTTAATTAAACGTATCAAACGTGATGATTAAATTACCATACAGGTCCAATTAGTATGTATTAGAATAACGATAAGGAAATAAAGATTGACATTCAAAACCCTCACATGAGTTTGAACTCTGACCTATTATCTCTGTAAAAAAAACGATACAACCCAGCAAGAAAGACAGGTCATCAAAATATTACGATCAAAAGGTATGTAGTCCCGAGAATCACATAAAACACTTTAATTTTTTTATTGCTTTATGGAGATAACGTTGCAGAATTCTCAAAGATAAAATAAGATATGAAGATATAGCTTACTTCCAAGTCAATATAAAAAAAAAATTGCATCTTTTTTGGCATTCCATGTTTTTATACTAAATAGATTTTCGTCTTACTTTCGCTCAATATATCTACCTCTTTTCCTCTTCTACTTTTGTATAACTATATATATATATATATATATATATATGCAGTCTAAACACGCATGTTCATGTAATGTTATTAATTGCTTATACGAGATAAGAGAAGTTCAGATATATTTCTTTGCATTGGTCTCGATTTCTTGCTGATACACAGATCTTTTTTTCTAGTTATCTATCTCGCATGACACAATTGAAATATTCCAGCTTTATTTTTGCATATCTGTGTATTTATCTGCATATATAATTTTTTGCATTATAATAGGCTTTTAGAACGAAGCCCATTTATGAAAGAAATAAAAACTGTATGAGTAGTTTTTTTTATATAGATTTTAAAGGGTTGAATCTTTTTCTTTCTTTCTTGCCGATGGAGAGTGTGTAGATAACCGTTGGCTGTGGCAAGATCTTATATTATGCCTATTATAAAATGAGATTTTTTTATAATATTGCGGGTTTTTCTAGCATCAAAGGTTTTTAGAAAGTAGGCACATATTAATCTGTACGGCCCGGAGAAAAAATCTGAAAATAACACGCACTGTGACCCAGCACTACCTAGGTTGTCATGCCCTTCTGAATTTGTTGGTTTTTCTAAGAGTTCAAGAACCTCACCCCACGGGCCATATCTTGGTTACTGTTCTCAAAATACAATGGCTCTAAGTTTCATTTGACCTACGAATTATAGAATCATAGTATGATGCTCACCTTCGAACGAAGGTTCCAAATTAGCATCCAGTTGGCAAGAAAGCGAACTATAACTCAATTCAGACGCCGTACACAAGCACACAACACAGTCAAGTGATATATATATTTACCCAACCCCTCCGCACAAACAAGATGCGACACAAGGTCTATTTCTTAATCGGTGTTTAACAGGTTTGAATTCAGACTGTTCCTTCTCCTAGACTGGTTACCTAGCCATTGTTAAAGAACCATGTCTGTTCTATTTACCCATAAATGGAAGTAGAGTGGTTGGATACATACCTTTTCCAGGGGTATTAATCAAGTGATGGATATAAATGTACCAAAATATGCACACCAAAACTAACAGTCAAAGAGAACCCAGGAAATCAGTTGACCCAAGCTGCATGATAGGGCACTACAGCCTGATATATAAAGCAACTACATACTCAACTCCGGAGTTCTTCAGAGAAAACTCAATTTAAAATACAGCTGAGTACTGAACTGTGTGTCCAACTAAACTCCACAAGACTGTTGTCTGTATATGCGTTTGTTATGTTTACTAGCAAATATATGCACCCTCCGAGTGCAAGTATTTAAGTTCTAATGTAATATAATATTAAATTAGAAAAGCTAATGAAACTAAACAATAAGGCAGATATAATGATTTGAAAACGCGGGGATTAGATCGAAAAATAGAATAACTGAAACTCTCGCCTTTCATTGCTAATTTTCCAAATTTAACTATTTAGTTAAATTAGGAAGTAAAGAATAAAATTCCAGTTATTTTATCGTGTTAATGGATTTCTTTTAAGATCTATCCCCGAGATATTTGCTCATATTCATTAAGATAAAACCAAACAATTAGAAATCAATAATACTGAACACATATTTATTAAAATCAAATTTTTAATATCAATATTCAAATTACCCTTCCCGTTCACACTGTAAACCGCTATTTGTTTGTATATATAAATACAATTGCATGTTAGTAGTATATAGATGTGGCCAACACGTGGGGTCCAGTGGCTTTGGCCCTGGATCTTTACAAGTTAATACCGTCGATCCCAGGGGGCTATCTGTGACGAGACTGAAAGGCAGCCCTATGAACAAGCGGATTCCCAGCCCCCACAAACAAAGCGCGTCAGGATATGTTTGGCCTGTGGCGAGCGGCTACGGATACTCGAACTCGCTACCTCCTCGTAGCTGAGGTATTGTTAGTAGAGAACCAAATAAAGTATATCCGAATTTGCATAATCGCATTCGAACGACCAGAAATAAAGACGGACTGTCGCTCACAGGGCGAGTGAGGAAGAAAGTGTTTTTGACGGCAAGTGAAATCTGACGACTGCTATTTGATGTGAGAGTGGGGTGTTCAGTTGGGAAAGGAATTGCATTTCGTCTGCTGGAGAGACTTTCAAATGATTGATATTACCTTGAATTTTTAGACCCCTTCGGCCCTGGATCTTTACAAGTTAATACCGTCGATCCCAGGGGGCTATCCCCCAGGCAATACCTGCCCCTTGATTTAAAGGGGTAGGGCTGGGTTTATTGTCCAGTGCCTGAGGCCCCCTTTAAGGGGGGATGCCGACGGTATCGACGCAATTTTTGTGCTTATGTCCAGTGCTCATAAGTGGGCTGAGAGGCAAATATCTGTAGATGTGGCCAACAGTATTAATAATGTAAAACAATTTTATTAATTAAGATTTAAATTTTAAAAAATAAAATCATGGTGAATTTGACGTAAATAACAAAGGGGATTGTGACTTGATTAATATAGATTCGGTCGCAGACAAATGCACAATCTCCATTATAATAAGATATTCATATTTTTGTAAGCCTTGTTGGTGGGGCTTAGAATACACTGACTGTATCCCAAGCAGAGAGTAATAACCCTACACCGCCAAAATAGTTTACTGGGTTCGAAACTAAACTGCATTGTGGAGATCGAAGAAGTGTAGCGTATCCCTTTATTGCCTTTACTCCAGTTTATTCTGGACTTGAGTGGTGGTACGTTTTTTATGTTTTCATACACGAGACAAGTACCGTGTTACGCCGAAAATAAGGCCTAGCAGGATTTCTTAGGATGATTTTAATATAAGCCCTCCCCTTAAAAAGCCCTAGTTGAGAGCGGCAAACAAGCAAATGAAATAAGCATTCTTCACAATCATATCATGCGACGCAAACACGAGACATCCCCCGAAAATAAGCCTTAGTATTATATTTCGGAGAATATATATTTTAGATTAAACAGGGTAGGCCATTAAAAATATTCGTATTCGAGAGCAAGGTGTGCAAAAAAACTCTCCAACGACTTTACAAACATGGACAGGTAGACACTGACAAGTAGTAGTTTAGGTCTTCACTCTTGCTTTTTATTCAAAGTTGGAGGCCGTGGTGTAATGGTTAGAGTCGTAAGAAATGGATTCGTCGACCCGAGTTCAAATCCTGAATAAAGTTACAATTCACATAGCGCTAATACCCTCCAGCTATGAGTAAATAGAAGGGAAAATGTGCTCTTTAACTTGAAGAATAATTAAAGTTCCAATTACCGTCGAACTGGGAAGACAAGGCAACAAACGGCTGTAACTTAATACAAACCAGAATAGTCACAAGTCTACTGCAGAATGACAGGGTATTTATAAGACTCCACAATGTCATTCAAATCAAGCAGCCAATCAGAACTCAAGGAATGGAATTACCCAAATCACCCAAATTCATGAATGAATCCTTCTTGATTTCTATATATACCAACTGTCTTGGACACTGCTTAAGTTGTACTTAGTTAGCTACTGTTATTTAAACCAACAGTAGACTTACTGACCTAAATAGGCAACCAGTCTAGGAGAAGGAAACTCTGAATTCAAATTCCGCTTGGGGTGGTCACTACTAGAATAGGCTCAGTCATAATTAGTGATCTATTTTCACTAATTCCATAATGTTTAAGAATATTTACAAAAGTTTCTGGCAACAGATATAGAAAGTTTTTGTCATGTTTTATTTTTAAGGTTTCTATCTTCGATAATGAATGCAATTGTATATGAACGGCGTTGTTCGTGTATACATGCCCGCGGAATTCCTCAGCTTGGAATCTTTCATGAATAGTTCATTTTTCAACCTGCATATCATGGCATCTCGCAAGATCATGGATCTGCGACTGGAACTGAGTTCAGGCATTGGCAATGTTGTATGGCTGACTGACACTGGCATGTACAGCGAGCCTCTCCCCTAACCCTACCAGCAATGATGTCTAAGGGAAGGGGCAAAGGCCGGTGTAGCTTGGCACCAGAGTTGCCAGGCTGAGTTTCAAGACAGTGTCGGTCTGCTGTAGGAAAATTCAACTCCGTGTTTAGAATTCAATGTTATCCTTCTAAATATGCGTAACATATTATTCAGATATTATTCATATATATATATATATATATATATATTATATATATTGTGTGTGTGGCTTGTATATTTGATTTTGAAAACTTATCCAGTGGGGAAGGAAGAACAGGTAACGAGTATGTTATTCCTTTCGTTACCTTTTTTCTTCTCGTATTGTGATAAGCCTTCAAAAAACAATCTAGAAAGCAATATAAACAAGCAAACTATAAAACTCTCTCTCTCTCTCTCTCTCTCTCTCTCTCTCTTTTATATATATATATATATATATATATATATATATATATAATATAAAAGTCATCCACAGGCACGTGTTTCGACGTTTCACACCTCTTCAGTGTGGCTAGACAACTTTCCTTGGGTAGGGTCGAACTTAGACTGACTGCATGGTAGTCCGATATATTATCGCCTCGCCCACTGACAGCTGTTGCGCGGACTGGTGTTTTTAAACTATCAAGTACATAGGAATGTTTTTATGTATTTTACGGTCCCTGAGAGATCAAATTTCCGGGGAAATGATCATTGCTTATTTGCTTAGTAGTGAGAGTTAATTTAAATTACCAATTAGAGAGCTCATTACCAAATTTATGGGAGCATATATATATATATATATATATATATATATATATATATATATATAATGGGAGAATATGTGCTTAATTGAAGTCATACCTAATTTTGAAAATTAATTAATTGATAATTAAGGAATTAGACTGGCATATCTATTAAAATATAAGGCTAAAAAAATCGAGAAAAAGTCAATCTCTGTATGTACGTTTCGGCCTAGTATGCCTCATTGTCGGCTATGGCATATCAAACACATTGTTTGTTACTTCTCATATATATATATATATATATATATATATATAATATATATATATATATATATATATATAAAGGATTTAAGGAACCAGAAACTACCTACCTAGGTTTCACCTAACTGCTCATCAGGATAATTCTGACGTTCTTTTCTTATGGCTATTAATTACGATACCGACGATTATTACGGATATTTGGTCTTTTCTTTTTTATATATTTGTACTAGATATTAGTTTGTACATTTCTTTAATTACAAACTACACAATTTGTTTTTTCAGAGTTTAGAAATAAAAATAATACATACACGCATACACACACACCCACACCCACGTGTGTGTATTCTTCTTTGTACATATTGTATTTACACATCTTCTTTAAAGATTTTTTTTCAAATAAGAGTATAGAAATACATAACATGACTAAAATGTGCGATGGGTAAATTGCCGTCTAAATTATGCTTAGATGAAAATAACTTTGACATCTCACTTTATCAGAAGTATTTACCAAAATTGCATTAAGATATCTTGAAATACTATGGATTAAATTTATTCAAAGAAATCGCCATTGGCTACAACGGTGACCTCCAGACAACTTGAGATTCGCCTGTAAACTTTTTCAGCGGTCTCTTTGTTGTTGTTGCATTTAAGTTTTTAAGTACAGATTTACCAAATATATCATGAGGAGATAGAAATTTACTGCATATATACAGAAAAGCCTTAAATAGAAATGTAGATGGTATATTTGTCTATATATATATATATATATATAGAGAGAGAGAGAGAGAGAGAAGACATAGGTTAGCAATGTAATCAACAAATATAAGAGATTAGATAGAAATGCATTTTATTTATATATATATATATATATATATATATATATATATATATATATAACAAATCACTGTGTGGATGTTCATTGTGTGTGTGAACCCTCATGCGTCGAAAATCGACGAGAGTCCATAATATAATATATATATATTATATATATATAAAAGGTCCAGAACAAAGCACCGGCACATTAACATCTTCAGGGACAGCCTTCAAATGCGAAATCTGTGCTCGAGAATGTTTTTTCAAACATCAGACTTCACAGTCACAGGAGGCGCTGTAACTCCAGGAGCACATAAAAACTTTATTATAGTCTTCCGAGACTGAAATGCCAATATATATATATATATATATATATATATATATATATATAAAATTGTCGGCTAAAAAAGCCATATCCAAACACATCATTTGTTTATTTACTTCTTATACTGTCGTGTAGTAAAAGTCACTATAAGAGAAATATAACCTACTCTAGACAAAACGAAAAATCTAGGAAAGTCCGGTTGGTGTAGGGGTTACGGTCATCGCCTGTCAGCTTAACAGTCAGGGTTCGAATCACGCACAAGGCGGTCTTCCTATCTATAGCTCTGATGATGAGGCCTAATGGGCCGAAATGTACATACAGATTGATTTTTCTCGATTTGTTTAGACTTACATTTGAATAGGTATGCCCGCCTAATTAATTAATTATTTATTAATTTTCAAAATTAGGTACGACTTCAATTAAAAACATATTCTCCCAAACATTGTCGGCTAAAAAAAGCCATATCCAAACACATCGTTTGTTTATTTACTTATATATATATATATATATATATATATACTGTGTGTGTACGTGTGATATGAACAAAAATGATACAGACATGAATATTTTATGTAATTCATTTTTTTTTCATAGCTCTCTACTTGCTTCGATCTTAGTTCGTAATCAGGCGAAAGTTTGACAAAAAATGAGTCTCAAAAAAATCTAATAAGATAAATGTACATGCAAACATGACCTGTCCATTTGTTTAGTTGAAACTATTTTCCGGTTAAATTAATCTCGATTGTTTGTTAATCTATGTATGAATTCAGAAACTTTATCGGCATTAAATGAACCACTGATGGTTGATATGCCGTAAAAACAAACAACCACACCATCTAAAAAAAACAAAAAAAACTAGTAAATATATACTATATATGAAAAAATCTTATATATTTGCTGAAAGTTATTTGTCGCATTTTAATAATGAAACTTAAAACCTTGAGTTATTATTTATTCATCTATATTATAGTATATCGTGTTCATTAATTTTACGACCGTTATCATCTTGCACCATCCTCTGATTAAAATGAGACATCAAAACCATCCAAATGAAATGCAAAAATATAATCCACCAGATTCTCATCTCATAAGTGTCAACACTCGGCTAAATAATGGACATTTCTGTTTTTATTATAAAGAAAGATATGGAAGAAAAGGACATGCTACACAGAATTTTTTTTTAAAGGTAGCGAAAAAGAGAGGGGGTGCGGTGCGGAACGCGATCAATTAATCTTTTCAATCGAACATATCGAACACAAGATGAAAGAAGAAAAAACAAGACTGAGAGAAAGTTAAAATATGATATTTTTACACATTGGACAATTATGCAATAGTTCTTAATTAAACGTATCAAACGTGATGATTAAATTACCATACAGGTCCATTGTATATGTATTAGAATAACGATAAGGAAATAAAGATTGACATTCAAAACCCTCACATGAGTTTGAACTCTGACCTATTTATCTCTGTAAAAAAACGATACAACCCAGCAAGAAAACAGGTCATCAAAATATTCCGATCAAAGGTATGTAGTCCGAGAATCACATAAAAACTTTAATTTTTTTATTGCTTTATGGAGATAACGTTGGCAGAATTCTCAAGATAAAATAAGATATGAAGATATAGCTTACTTCCAAGTCATATAAAAAAAATTGCATCTTTTTTGGCATTCCATGTTTTATACTAAATAGATTTTCGTCTTACTTTCGCTCAATATATCTACTCTTTTCCTCTTCTACTTTTGTATAACTATATATATATATATATATATATGCAGTCTAAACACGCATGTTCATGTAATGTTATTAATTGCTTATACGATGATAAGAGAAGTTCAGATATATTTCTTTGCATTGGTCTCGATTTCTTGCTGATACACAGATCTTTTTTTCTAGTTATCTATCTCGCATGACACAATTGAAAATATTCAGCTTTATTTTTGCATATCTGTGTATTTATGTGCATATATATTTTTGCATTATAATAGGCTTTTAGAACGAAGCCATTTATGAAAGAAATAAAAACTGTATGAGTAGTTTTTTTATATAGATTTAAAGGGTTGAATCTTTTTCTTTCTTTCTTGCCGATGGAGAGTGTGTAGATAACGTTTGGCTGTGGCAAGATCTTATATTATCGCTATTATAAAATGAGTTTTTTTATAATATTGCGGGTTTTCTAGCATCAAAGGTTTTAGAAAGTAGGCACATATTAATCTGTACGGCGGGAGAAAAATCTGAAAATAACACGCACTGTGACCCAGCACTACCTAGGGTTGTCATGCCTTCTGAATTTGTTGGTTTTTCTAAGATTCAAGAACCTCACCCCACGGGCTATTCTTGGTTATGTTCTCAAAATACAATGGCTCTAAAGTTTCATTACCTACGATTATAGAATCATAGTATGATGCTCACCTTCGAACGAAGGTTCCAAATTAGCATACGTTGCAAGAAAGCGAACTATAACTCAATTCAGACGCCGTAACAAGCACACAACACAGTAAGTGATATATATATTATTTACCCACCCTCCGCAAAGAGATGCACACAGGTCTATTTCTTAATCGGTGTTTAACAGGTTTGAATTCAGACTGTTCCTTCTCCTAGACTGGTTACCTAGCCATTGTTAAAGAACCATGTCTGTTCTATTTACCCATAAATGGAAGTAGAGTGGTTGGATACATACCTTTTCCAGGGGTATTAATCAAGTGATGGATATAAATGTACCAAAATATGCACACCAAAACTAACAGCCAAAGAGAACCCAGGAAATCAGTTGACCCAAGCTGCATGATAGGGCACTACAGCCTGATATATAAAAGCATCTACATACTCAACTCGGAGTTCTTCAGAGAAAACTCAATTTAAAATACAGCTGAGTACTGAACTGTGTGTCCAACTAAACTCCACAAGATTGTTGTCTGTATATGCGTTTGTTATGTTTACTAGCAATATATGCACCCTCCGAGTGCAAGTATTTAAGTTCTAATGTAATATAATATTAAATTAGAAAAGCTAATGAAACTAAACAATAAGGCAGATATAATGATTTGAAAACGGCGGGATTAGATCGAAAAATAGAATAACTGAAACTCTCGTCTTTCATTGCTAATTTTCAAATTTAACTATTTAGTTAAATTAGGAAGTAAAGAATAAAATTCCAGTTATTTTATCGTGTTAATGGATTTCTTTTTTAAATCTATCCCCGAGATATTTGCTTATATTCATTAAGATAAAACCAAACAATTAGAAATCATAATACTGAACACATATTTATTAAAATCAAATTTTTAATATCAATATTCAAATTACCCTTCCCGTTCACACTGTAAACCCTATTTGTTTGTATATATAAATACAATTGCATGTTAGTAGTATATAGATGTGGCCACACGTGGGGTCCAGTGGCTTTGGCCCTGGATCTTTACAAGTTAATACCGTCGATCCCCAGGGGGCTATCTGTGACGAGACTGAAAGGCAGCCCTATGAACAAGCGGATTCCCAGCCCCACAAAAAAAGCGCGTCAGGATATGTTTGGCCTGTGGCGACGGCTACGGATACCGACTCGCTACCTCCTCGTAGCTGAGGTATTGTTGTAGGAACAAATAAGTATATCCGAATTTGCATAATGCAGTAGCCGTTAGATACTGTACATTTGCATAAATCCCGCATGAACCGTACGAGTGTGTGACGTTTTTAGAAAGACCATAAGACTATCGAATTCAGAAACGAACAAAATAAAGACGGACTTCGCTACAGGCGAGTGAGGAAGAAGTGTTTGACGGACAGTGAAAATTGACAGTGATTTGATGTGAGAGTGGAGGTGTTCAGTTGGGAAAGGAATTGCATTTCGTCTGCTGGAGAGACTTTCAAATGATTGATATTACCTTGAATTTTTAGACCCCTTCGGCCCTGGATCTTTACAAGTTTAATACCGTCGATCCCAGGGGGCTATCCCCCAGGCAATACCTGCCCCTTATTTAAAGGGGTAGGGCGGTTTATTGTCCAGTGCCTGAGGCCCCCTTTAAGGGGGGATGCCGACGGTATCGACGCAATTTTTGTGCTTATGTCCAGTGCTCATAAGTGGGCTGAGAGGCAAATATCTGTAGATGTGGCCAACAGTATTAATAATGTAAAACAATTTTATTAATTAAGATTTATAATTTTAAAAAATAAAATCATGGTGAATTTGACGTAAAATAACAAAGGGATTGTGACTTGATTAATATAGATTCGGGTCGCAGACAAATGCACAATCTCCATTATAATAAGATATTCATATTTTTGTAGCCTTGTTGGTGGGGCTTAGAATACACTGACTGTATCCAAGCAGAGAGTAATAACCCTACACCCCAAAATAGTTTACATGGTTCGAACTAAACTGCATTGTGGAGATCGAAGAAGTGTAGCGTATCCCTTTATTGCCTTTACTCCAGTTTATTCTGGACTTGATGTGGTACGTTTTTTATGTTTCATACACGGACAAGTACCGTGTTACGCCGAAATAAGGCCTAGCAGGATTTCTAGGATGATTTTAATATAAGCCTCCCCTTAAAAAGCCCTAGTTGAGAGCGGCAAACAAGCAAATGAAATAGCATTCTTCACAATCATACATCATGCGACGCAAAACACGAGCATCCCCCGAAAATAAGCCTTAGTATTATATTTCGGAGAATATATATTTTAGATTAAACAGGTAGGCCATTAAAATATTCGTATTCGAGAGCAAGGTGTGCAAAAAACTC
Source organism: Doryteuthis pealeii (assembly GCA_023376005.1). Taxonomy (NCBI): domain Eukaryota; kingdom Metazoa; phylum Mollusca; class Cephalopoda; order Myopsida; family Loliginidae; genus Doryteuthis; species Doryteuthis pealeii. Next base: position 14,217,051 of record CM042150.1, on the reverse strand, counting down.
TCCAACGACTTTACAACACATGGACAGGTAGACACTGACAAGTAGTAGTTTAGGTTCTTCACTCTTGCTTTTTATTCAAAGTTGGAGGCCGTGGTGTAATGGTTAGAGTCGTAAGAAATGGATTCGTCGACCCGAGTTCAAATCCTGAATAAAGTTACAATTCACATAGCGCTAATACCTCCAGCTATGAGCTAAATAGAAGGGAAAATGTGCTCTTTAACTTGAAGAATAATTAAAGTTCCAATTACCGTCGAACTGGGAAGACAAGGCAACAAACGGTTGTAACTTAATACAAACCAGAATAGTCACAAGTCTACTGCAGAATGACAGGGTATTTATAAGACTCCACAATGTCATTCAAATCAAGCAGCCAATCAGAACTCAAGGAATGGAATACCAAATCACCAAATTCATGAATGATCCTTCTTGATTTCTATATATACCAACTGTCTTGGACACTGCTTAAGTTGTACTTAGTTAGCTCTGTTATTAAACCACAGTAAGACTTACTGACCTAATAGGCAACCAGTCTAGGAGAAGGAAACTCTGAATTCAAATTCCGCTTGGGTGGTCACTACTAGATAGGCCAGTCATAATTAGTGATCTATTTTCACTAATTCCATAATGTTTAAGAATATTTACAAAAGTTTCTGCAACAGATATAGAAAGTTTTGTCATGTTTATTTTTAAGTTTCTATCTTCGATAATGAATGCAATTGTATATGAACGGCGTTGTTTCGTGTATACATGCCCGCGGAATTCCTCAGCTTGGAATCTTTATGAATAGTCATTTTTCAACCTGCATACATGGCATTCGCAAGATCATGGATCTGCGACTGGAACTGAGTTCAGGCATTGCAATGTTGTATGGCTGACTGACACTGGCATGTACAGCGAGCCTCTCCTAACCCTACCAGCATGATGTCTAAGGGAAGGGGCAAAGGCCGGTGTAGCTTGGCACCAGAGTTGCCAGGCTGAGTTTCAAGACAGTTCGGTCTGCTGTATGGAAAAATTCAACTCCGTGTGTTTAGAATTCAATTGTTATCCTTCTAAATATGCGTACATATTATTCAGATATTATTCATATATATATATATATATATATATATATATATATTCGTGTGTGTGGCTTGTATATTGATTTTGAAACTTATTCCAGTGGGAAGGAAGAACAGGTAACGAGTATGTTATTCCTTTCGTTACCTTTTTCTTTCTCGTATTGTGATAAGCCTTCAAAAAACAATCTAGAAAGCAAATATAACAAGCAAACTATAAAACTCTCTCTCTCTCTCTCTCTCTCTCTCTCTCTCATTTTATATATATATATATATATATATATATATATATATATAATATCGACACAATGGAAACAATGATAACCTAGATAAAATGAAGACAAAATGTTAAATGTTTTAACACCTTTGATAATGGTTCAGAGGTTAGATCCTAAAGTACTCAGTATACCAATGGTAACTCTTTCGGATGTTTTATAAATTCTTTCAATATGACATTACGAAAATAGAATAATTTAAAGGAAAAATATTTTTGTTTTAATTAATATATATATAATATATATATATATAATATATATACACACACAAGGTGTTAAAACAGTGTTGAGATTTTTCGTACTTTATAACACACCTTGTATTCTGAAAAAATTAACGTTCCATTTATTCTTAATTTCTATCTTGGTAAATACGGCTTTAAACTTGGTACTTTATGTCACACCTTGTATTCTGAAAATAATTAATGAATGGAACGTTATTTTTTACAAAACAAAGGTGTGTCAAAAAGTACAAAAATTCTCGATACTTTTTTGACACACCTTGCACGCACGTGTGCGTGTCATATATATATATATAATTTTCTGACCACATTCTCTGTGTTTTTGGAAATAAGGGAGCCTTCTTTAATAGGCTAAGGGGAAATTGAATAATTTTAGTGTTTATTCAACTGTCTGAGGCCAATTCTAACAAATGGTGACTATAATTTTCCTGGTTCATATTTCAAGCTATTTTCGCGTCGAAGTGTTTTCATCCTGATTTTAATTAACAAACTCTGTTGGTGAGATAGAGGTTACTGTCGATTTATAAATTGATAAAACTTCGTATTGGTCACGAAAAAAAATCGATCGTGATCTGCAATGATTTCTCAATCACAGTTCCAATGAAGTGATTTCTGATGGCAATCCTTTATTTTGGTTTTGCCATTATTTTTTATTTTTCCTTTAAAAAATACCGAGTATTATTCAGCTTTGACAACGAGGTTAAAATCACAATTGCAGATTTCATATCCTTAATTCATTGAAGAAGTTTAGGGAATGTAAAAATCTAACCACGGTGGTAATAGTTTCCTCGACAACCTTGCTAGTCACTGTTTCACGGCCTGTATACTGTATCACCCATAAATAAAGTAGGGCGAGTCCAACTTACTTGTAGGGGGAAATATATTCCCTTACAACAGTTTGAAATAAACACAAACTAATTCAGCTGGAATTTGAACTTGGCTCTTTGATTTTATTTTCCATTCTATTAAGAGTTATACTACTTACACCTCCACGGATATATGTATTTATCTAAAACTTCTGGTTCTAAAACAAAATCTACGCCCAAATGCCCCGATATTTATATCCATTAAATCTAGCATCTTGAAGAGAAAGAGAATGTGCGAGTTTGTACATTTATCAATACATGCTTCCATATATTCTTTTTTGTTAAACGTTATTTTATTTTGTAATATATATTTTACTGTTGCGGTTTTATAAGTAATATGTCATGTAAGGTTGATAAATCAATACATTAGACTAAATCAAATTAGAATTGAAGACAATAAAACGAAGTAGGGAGAGAAAAGCTTTCCCTTTTATGAGGAAGTTCTATAAAAATTCCAGGTCAGATTTCGCTTAATGTATTTTCCCGTTCCTTTAAGCAACAAACATGCTCAATTTCAGATGACTTTCAACTGATAGACAAAAAGAGTTTTCAATATAAGGAATTCTCAAAGAATTGTGTACATTCTCACTTGGTCATATTGAAACCTCCTTTCATAAAATCGAAGATATACTGACATGCTTCAAGCAACTTATTTTGTTGTTTTTGTTTTTGAAAATCCAAAGGAAAAATGTGAACAAAATGCTATAAGAGTGTTCGTATTTTATAAATGAAACTTAAAAATCCTAATATATTTGCTTGAAATATATACTAGTATATTTTATCATTAGTCTGAATTTATATATGTTAAGTTTGTAATCTTCATAATACCATCTATGATAATACAATCTGTATAGATATTTATCTAGTAAATACACTAGTAAATACCGCCCTGTCGCTGGAGCATTAGAATGCACCGACTGCACCTCTGCAGCGGGGTAAAACTCCCTCAATGGGGCCACCTGTTGGTCGTGGTGGCGACCCGTGATTCTTAAGGATAGAGCCCAGGTGGATGAGCAGTTCATGACATGCAATACTCCACTTTGGCCCAATCTTGGACTAGACGGGCGGTCGGAGAGGCCCCCTCCGATCAATCGGCTGGTCACGTCAAGCCTAGCGCCTATATGATTTTCCCAACCCTATTGCCCTTATGGCAAGCCCAATCCCTTTTTATCATATGGGTGCTAGAAGGCAGTGGCTGCGGTCTACATGTCCTGGAATGACGTTAAACTCTATCCGATGGTGAGGTTCCAGTTCTGGAGGTTTGGGGAATGTGGAGCACCCCTTCATCACCATTGCTCCCTGGTCCACTCTGGCCCGGAGTGGTAGTACCTGTTACGGTCCCATCTATGGGTTAAATAGAAAAATGTATTTAGAAAAAATTGTATTATCCGTTAAGAATTGATTTATTTCAAAACTTTATCGGCATTAAATGAACCACTGAGGTTGATATGCCGTAAAACAAAACAAACCAAACCAATCTAAAAAAATACAAAAAAACTAGTAAATATATACTATATATGAAAAAATCTTATATATTTGCTGAAAGTTATTTAGTCGCATTTTATAAATGAAACTTAAAACCCTTGGATTATTATTTATTCATCTATATATAGTAATACTCGTGTTCATTAATTTTACGACCGTTATCATCTTGCACCATCCTCTGATTAAAAATGAGACCATCAAAACCATCCAACATGAAATGCAAAAATATATATCCACCAGATTCTCATCTCATAAGTGTCATCAACTCGGCTAAATAATGGACATTTCTGTTTTTATTATTAAGAAAGATATGGAAGAAAAGGACATGCTACACAGAATTTTTTTTTTTTTAAAGTAGCGGAAAGATGAAGAGAGGGGGTGCGCGTGCGGAAGCGATCAAACTAATCTATTTCAATCGAACATATCGAACACAAAAGATGAAAAGAAAGAAAAAACAAGACTGAGAGGAAGTTAAATCAAGATTATGATACTTTTTACACATTGGACTATTATGCAATAGTTCTTAATTAAACGTATCAAACGTGATGATTAAATTACCATACAGGTCCAATTAGTATGTATTAGAATAACGATAAGGAAATAAAGATTGACATTCAAAACCCTCACATGAGTTTGAACTCTGACCTATTATCTCTGTAAAAAAAACGATACAACCCAGCAAGAAAGACAGGTCATCAAAATATTACGATCAAAAGGTATGTAGTCCCGAGAATCACATAAAACACTTTAATTTTTTTTATTGCTTTATGGATAACGTTGCAGAATTCTCAAAGATAAAATAAGATATGAAGATATAGCTTACTTCCAAGTCAATATAAAAAAAAAAATTGCATCTTTTTTGGCATTCCATGTTTTTATACTAAATAGATTTTCGTCTTACTTTCGCTCAATATATCTACCTCTTTTCCTCTTCTACTTTGTATAACTATATATATATATATATATATATATATATATGCAGTCTAAACACGCATGTTCATGTAATGTTATTAATTGCTTATACGAGATAAGAGAAGTTCAGATATATTCTTTGCATTGGTCTCGATTTCTTGCTGATACACAGATCTTTTTTTCTAGTTATCTATCTCGCATGACACAATTGAAATATTCCAGCTTTATTTTTGCATATCTGTGTATTTATCTGCATATATAATTTTTTGCATTATAATAGGCTTTTAGAACGAAGCCCATTTATGAAAGAAATAAAAACTGTATGAGTAGTTTTTTTATATAGATTTTAAAGGGTTGAATCTTTTTCTTCTTTCTTGCCGATGGAGAGTGTGTAGATAACCGTTGGCTGTGGCAAGATCTTATATTATGCCTATTATAAATGAGATTTTTTATAATATTGCGGGTTTTTCTAGCATCAAAGGTTTTTAGAAAGTAGGCACATATTAATGTACGGCCCGGAGAAAAAAATCTGAAAATAACACGCACTGTGACCCAGCACTACCTAGGTTGTCATGCCCTTCTGAATTTGTTGGTTTTTCTAAGAGTTCAAGAACCTACCCCACGGGCCATATCTTGGTTACTGTTCTCAAAATACAATGGCTCTAAGTTTCATTTGACCTACGAATTATAGAATCATAGTATGATGCTCACCTTCGAACGAAGGTTCCAAATTAGCATCCAGTTGGCAAGAAAGCGAACTATAACTCAATTCAGACGCCGTACACAAGCACACAACACAGTCAAGTGATATATATATTTACCCAACCCCTCCGCACAAACAAGATGCGACACAAGGTCTATTTCTTAATCGGTGTTTAACAGGTTTTGAATTCAGACTGTTCCTTCTCCTAGACTGGTTACCTAGCCATTGTTAAAGAACCATGTCTGTTCTATTTACCCATAAATGGAAGTAGAGTGGTTGGATACATACCTTTTCCAGGGTATTAATCAAGTGATGGATATAAATGTACCAAAATATGCACACCAAAACTAACAGTCAAAGAGAAACCAGGAAATCAGTTGACCCAAGCTGCATGATAGGGCACTACAGCCTGATATATAAAGCAACTACATACTCAACTCCGGAGTTTTCAGAGAAAACTCAATTTAAAATACAGCTGAGTACTGAACTGTGTGTCCAACTAAACTCCACAAGACTGTTGTCTGTATATGCGTTTGTTATGTTTACTAGCAAATATATGCACCCTCCGAGTGCAAGTATTTAAGTTCTAATGTAATATTAAATTAGAAAAGCTAATGAAACTAAACAATAAGGCAGATATAATGATTTGAAAACGCGGGGATTAGATCGAAAAATAGAATAACTGAAACTCTCGCCTTTCATTGCTAATTTTCCAAATTTAACTATTTAGTTAAATTAGGAAGTAAAGAATAAAATTCCAGTTATTTTATCGTGTTAATGGATTTCTTTTAAGATCTATCCCCGAGATATTTGCTCATATTCATTAAGATAAAACCAAACAATTAGAAATCAATAATACTGAACACATATTTATTAAAATCAAATTTTTAATATCAATATTCAAATTACCCTTCCCGTTCACACTGTAAACCGCTATTTGTTTGTATATATAAATACAATTGCATGTTAGTAGTATATAGATGTGGCCAACATGTGGGGTCCAGTGGATTTGGCCCTGGATATTTACAAGTTAATACCGTCGATCCCAGGGGGCTATCTGTGACGAGACTGAAAGACAGCCCTATGAACAAGCGGATTCCCAGCCCCCACAAAAAAAGCACGTCAGGATATGTTTGGCCTGTGGCGAGCGGCTACAGATACTCAAACTCGCTACCTCCTCGTAGCTGAGGTATTGTTAGTAGAGAACCAAATAAAGTATATCCGAATTTGCATAATCGCATTCGAACGAGCAGAAATAAAGACGGACTGTCGCTCACAGGGCGAGTGAGGAAGAACGTGTTTTTGACGGCAAGTGAAATCTGACGACTGCTATTTGATGTGAGAGTGGGATGTTCAGTTGGGAAAGGAATTGCATTTCGTCTGCTGGAGAGACTTTCAAAGGATTGATATTACCTTGATTTTTTAGACCCCTTCGGCCCTGGATCTTTACAAGTTAATACCGTCGATCCCAGGGGGCTATCCCCCAGGCAATACTTGCCCCTTGATTTAAAGGGGTAGGGCTGGGTTTATTGTCCAGTGCCTGAGGCCCCCCTTTGAGGGGGAATGCCAACGGGATCGACGCAATTTTTGTGCTTATGTCCAGTGCTCATAAGTGGGCTGAGAGGCAAATATCTGTATATGTGGCCAACAGTATTAATAATGTAAAACAATTTTATTAATTAAGATTTAAATTTTTAAAAATAAAATCATGGTGAATTTGACGTAAATAACAAAGGGGATTGTGACTTGATTAATATGGATTCGGTCGCAGACAAATGCACAATCTCCATTATAATAAGATATTCATATTTTTCTAAGCCTTGTTGGTGGGGCTTAGAATACATTGACTGTATCCCAAGCAGAGAGTAATAACCCTACACCCCAAAAATAGTTTACAGGGTTCGACACTAAACTGCATTGTGGAGATCGAAGAAGTGTAGCGTATCCCTTTATTGCCTTTATTCCAGTTTATTCTGGACTTGAGTGGTAGTACGTTTTTTATGTTTTCATACACGAGACAAGTACCATGTTACACCGAAAATAAGGCCTAGCAGGATTTCTCGGGATGATTTTAATATAAGTCCTCCCCTTAAAAAGCCCTAGTTGAGAGCGGCAAACAGGCAAATGAAATAAGCATTCTTCACAATCATATCATGCGACGCAAACACTAGACATCCCCCGAAAATAAGCCTTAGTGTTATATTTCGGAGAATATATTTTAGATTAAACACGGTAGGCCATTAAAAATATTCGTATTCGAGAGCAAGGTGTGCAAAAAACCTCTCCAACAACTTTACAAACATGGGCAGGTAGACACTAACAAGTAGTAGTTTAGGTCTTCACTCTTGCTTTTTATTCAAAGTTGGAGGCCGTGGTGTAATGGTTAGAGTCGTAAGAAATGGATTTGTCGACCCGAGTTCAAATCCTGAATAAAGTTACAATTCACATAGCGCTAATACCCTCCAGCTATGAGCAAATAGAAGGGAAAATGTGCTCTTTACTTGAAGAATAATTAAAGTTCCAATTACCGTCGAACTGGGAAGACAAGGCAACAAAAGGTTGTAACTTAATACAAACCAGAATAGTCACAAGTCTACTGCAGAATGACAGGGTATTTATTAGACTCCACAATGTCATTCAAATCAAGCAGTCAAGCAGCCAATCAGAACTCAAGGAATGGAATCACCCAAATTCATGAATGAATCATTCTTGATTTCTACATATACCAACTGTCTTAGACACTGCTTTAGTTGTACTTAGCTGCTGTTATTCAAACTAACAGACTTACTGACCTCAATAGCAACCAGTCTAGGAGAAGGTAAACTCTGAATTCAAATTCCGCTTGGGGTGGTCACTACTAGAATAGGCTCAGTCATAATTAGTGATCTATTTTCACTAATTCCATAATGTTTAAGAATATTTACAAAAGTTTCTGGCAACAGATATAGAAATTTTTGTCATGTTTTATTTTTAAGGTTTTCTATCTTCGATAATGAATGCAATTGTATATGAACGGCGTTGTTCGTGTATACATGCCCGCGGAATTCCTCAGCTTGGAATCTTTCATGAATAGTTCATTTTTCAACCTGCATATCATGGCATCTCGCAAGATCATGGATCTGCGACTGGAACTGAGTTCAGGCATTGGCAATGTTGTATGGCTGACTGACACTGGCATGTACAGCGAGCCTCTCCCCTAACCCTACCAGAAATATTGTCTAAGGGAAGGGGCAAAGGCCGGTGTAGCTTGGCACCAGAGTTGCCAGGCTGAGTTTCAAGACAGTGTCGATCTGCTGTAGGAAAATTCAACTCCGTGTTTAGAATTCAATGTTATCCTTCTAAATATGCGTAACATATTATTCAGATATTACTCATATATATATATATATATATATATATATATATATATTGTGTGTGTGTGGCTTGTATATTGATTTTGAAAACTTATCTCAGTGGGAAGGAAGAACAGGTAACGAGTATGTTATTCCTTTCGTTACCTTTTCTTCTTCGTATTGTGATAAGCCTTCAAAAACAATCTAGAAAGCAAATATAAACAAGCTAACTATAAAACTCTCTCTCTCCCTCTCTCTCTCTCTCTCTCTCTCATTTATATATATATATATATATATATATATATATATATAGTCATCCACATGCACGTGTTTCGACGTTTCACGCCTCTTCAGTGTGGCTAGACAACTTTCCTTGGGTAGGGTCGAACTTAGACTGACCGCCTGGTAGTCCGATATCTTATCCCCTCGCCCACTGACAGCTGTTGCGCGGACTGGTGTTTTTAAACTATCAAGTACATAGGAATGTTTTTATGTATTTTACGGTCACTGAGAGATCAAATTTCCGGGGAAATGATCATTGCTTATTTGCTTAGTAGTGAGAGTTAATTTAAATTACCAATTAGAGAGCTCATTACCAAATTTATGGGAGCATGCATATATATATATATATATATATATATATATAATGGGAGAATATGTGCTTAATTGAAGTCATACCTAATTTTGAAAATTAATTAATTGATAATTAAGGAATTAGACTGGCATATCTATTAAAATATAAGGCTAAACAAATCGAGAAAAAGTCAATCTCTGTATGTACATTTCGGCCTAGTATGCCTCATTGCCGGCTATGGCCATATCAAACACATTGTTTACTTCTCATATATATATATATATATATAAGGATTTAAGGAACCAGAAACTACCTACCTAGGTTTCACCTAACTGCTCATCAGGATAATTCTGACGTTCTTTTCTTATGGCTATTAATTACGATACCGACAATTATTACGGATATTTGGTCTTTTCTTTTTTATATATTTGTACTAGATATTAGTTTGTACATTTCTTTAATTACAAACTACACAATTTGTTTTTTCAGAGTTTATAAATAAAAATAATACATACACACACACCCACACACATGTGTGTGCATTCTTCTTTGTACATATTGTATTTACACATCTTCTTTAAATATTTTTTTTCAAATAAGAGTATAGAAATACATAACATGACTAAAATGTGCGATGGGTAAATTGTCGTCTAAATTATGCTTAGATGAAAATAACTTTGACATCTCACTTTATCAGAAGTATTTACCAAAATTGCATTAAGATATCTTGAAATACTATGGATTAAATTTATTCAAGGAAATCGCCATTGGCTACAACGGCGACCTCCAGACAACTTGAGATTCGCCTGCAAACTTTTTCAGCGGTCTCTTTGTTGTTGTTGCATTTAAGTTTTTAAGTACAGATTTTCCAAATATATCACGAGGAGATAGAAATTTACTGCATATATACAGAAAAGCCTTAAATAGAAATGTAGATGGTATATTTGTCTATATATATATATATATATATAGAGAGAGAGAGAGAGAAGACATAGGTTAGCAATGTAATCAGCAAATATAAAGAGATTGGATAGAAATGCATTTATATATATATATATATATATATATATATATATATCTTATTATAATGGAGATTGGGTTTGTCTGTCTGTAACCGAAACTATATTACTATACAATCACAATTCCTTTCGTTATTTACATCATATTCTCGATGATTTTATTTTTATTTAAACCTTAATTATTAATAAAATCGTTTTACATTACTTACACTGTTGACCATCTCTACATACTAAAAACATGCAATTGTATTTATATATACAACAAAATAGAAGTTTACAGTGTGAGTAGGAAGGCTAATTTGCATATTGATCTTTAAAAATTTGATTTTAATAAATATATGCTTAGTATTATTGATTTCTAATTGTTTGGTTTTATCTTATTGAATATGAGCAAAATTCTCTTCAATAAATCTTAAAAGAAATCCCTTAACAAGAAGAAAAAAACTGAAATATTATTCTTTACTTCCTATTTTAACTAAACATTTTAAATTAGGAAAATTTACCATTGAAAGACGGAGTAAGGGAAAATGATGAAGAGTTAGTTCAAAAGTTGTTCTATTTTTCAATCATACCCCTCTGTTCAAAATCTTTTTATCTACATTCTTATTCAGTTTCATTAGCCTTTCTAATTTAATATGATATTTTATTATAAATCTAACTAAAATATTTGCACCCGGAGGGGTGCATATATTGCTAGTATATATAAACAAATCACTGTGTGGATGTTCATTGTGTGTGTGAACCCTCATGCGTCGAAAATCGACGAGAGTCCATAATATATATATATATAAAAGTTCCAGAAGAAAGCAGCGGCAACAAAGCACCGGCACATTAACATCTTCAGGGACAGCCTTCAAATGCGAAATCTGTGGTCGAGAATGTTTTTCAAACATCACTTCACAGTCACAGGAGGCGCTGTAACTCCAGGAGCACATAAAAACTTTATTATAGTCTTCCGAGACTGAAATGCCAATAAATATATATATATATATAAAATTGTCCGCTAAAAAAGCCATATCCAAACACATCGTTTGTTTATTTACTTTTCATACTGTCGTGTAGTAAAAGTCACTATAAGAGGAATGTAACCTACTCTAGACAAAACGAAAAATCTAGGAAAGTCCGGTTGGTGTAGGGGTTACGGTCCTCGCCTGTCAGCTTGACAGTCATGGTTCGAATCACACACAAGGCGGTCTTCCTATCTATAGTTCTGATGATGAGGCCTAATAGGCCGAAATGTACATACAGATTGATTTTTCTCGATTTGTTTAGACTTACATTTGAATAGGTATGCCCGCCTAATCAATTAATTAATTTTCAAAATTAGGTACGACTTCAAATAAGCACATATTCTCCCAAAAATTGTCGGCTAAAAAAAAACATATCCAAACACATCGTTTGTTTATTTACTTCTCATATATATATATATATATATATATATATATATATATATACGTGTGTGTACGTGTGATATGAAAAAAATGATACAGACAGGAATATTTTATGTAATTCATTTTTTTTTTCATAGCTCTCTACTTGCTTCGATCTTAGTTTGTAATCAGGCGAAAGTTTGAGAAAAAAATGAGTCTCAAAAAATCTAATATGATAAATGTAAATGCAAACGTGACCTGTCCATTTGTTTAGTGGAAACTATTTTCCGGTTAAATTAATCTCGAATGTTTGTTAACCTATGTATGAATGTGCTGGGTCTTTTATCAAAAATTAATATGAAAAAATAAATTAGATTTACAACTTAACATATATATATATATATATATATATATATATATATATATATATATGAAGTAGATAATATGGGTGCTATATTTATGAGCAGATAGAGGTCCATATCATTTATGGAACGTTTATATTTGAGTTAAGGTAGTCTGTATATAGACTCAAAATCTGGATCCTGACGGTCTTTCACCTAGGCGATATTTGGACAAAAAATGAATAAAATAAAGCTACGGCTTGGAAGAATTCTCACTTTCATCAGTGATTTTCTTGTCTGAAGAACCCATAGGCGAGAAACTGTCAGTAACCAGGTGTTGATTCCATGTCCACGCTACCTTAACTCACATATATATTGTCATCCACATACAGCCCTTTTTCAACGTATCACGTCTCGTCAGTGCGGCTGGATATGCAGCAGTGTTTCAGGCCGGGATCGAAACTATGTACGCGCGAAAAAGAAATGTATAAGAAAATACAAGGTGTGTCAAAAATGTATCGAGATTGTTGTACTTTTTGACACACCTTGTATTCTGAAAAAAAAATGTTCCTTACATTTTTCAGAATATAAGGTGTGTCAAAATCGTACCAAGTTTAGAGCTGTATTTACCAAGATAGAAATTAAGAATAAATGGAACGTTATTTTTTTTATGAATACAAGGTGTCAAAAAGTACAAAATATCCCGATGCATTTTCACACACCTTCTAGGTTCCTTCTTGCTCTGACAATTTTCCTTCGCAGTGCAGAATATATGACTACACGTGCAAAATCTGATATATACATCGTTATTTTTTTCTTCCACCGGGACAGTGTGTGTATGTGTGCCGTGACCAGATGTCGTGATAAACCAATGGCAAATACTTAGGAAATTCAATAAAGAAGATCAAAGGACTGGCGATAACTTTTTTCTTCAGAGAATTAATAAAACAATAATGGGAAAAATTGAAATGTGATGGGTGAAGTGGAAAATTGTGTTAAAAAATACATTGGTTTGACGAAAGCACGATAAGAAACTAAGTAGTAGAAAGAGATGAAGTTTAATGGAAAGAGGCCAACGCCAATAAAATCAGATGATAATAACACAAGGAGGGGGGCAAAGTAATTAGATGATTAACTTGAGGTGGAGGTGTATAAATGATTAATATTTGAGATTCGATCGAGAATCGAAATAAAGAAAAAAAGAACTAAATGTCATTATAGTATGGGCTTCTTTAACCCTTCAACGCTGATATTATCTTCTAAGTAAAAATCGTCAATTCTACACAAATATGAATAAAACAAAAATGTTGATTTTACTGTTAGTAATAAGAATAAACTTAGAACAATAAATCATTAATGTATTTACTGTTATTTAGTTTGTTTGTTTTTTTAAAGAACCCTGATCCAATTTTTTATATTTTGATTTTTGTTGTTATTTCTTTTCTTTTTTTTTTTTTTGGCTTTGGTACTCTAAAATAAAAACGTCAAATTTTAATCATCGTCGACGAAAAAATAAAATTACGGTTATAAAAGGAGGATCCAATTTATGGCTAAATTGTAAAACGAGCCCCCACTTTAAAACTAACCATTCTCACAAAATAAAAATAAAATTAAAATATACACATTGAAGTGAATATTAAAATAAAGAAAATATATTTAGTATTGTAAAATAACGGGTGCAAGAAAAATAAAACATTTATTGCACAAACACGGACATAAAATGAGGGTTCAGTTTATTTTATGGTAGGAATTTACGAGGAAATAGTTAAGAATTACCATGACATGAAGCCTCCCGATCTC
>CM042150.1:14103080-14200580 GCA_023376005.1 Doryteuthis pealeii | reverse complement strand
TCTCTCCCTCTCTCCTCTCACTCCCTCCTCTCTCTCTCTCTGGTACGCCACCATTCCATATCGGTAATCGGTCCTCCTTTCAATTTAAGATTAAAATTAAGAAATACTTCAGCAATAAAGTAATTTGTTTAGTTTCGTACATAGTTGCTTGTTTTAATACTTAGGTTATTTCACATGTAATAGATAAACGTACAGTGAAAACATAAGTTTTTTTTAATACAAGTAGAAAACGAAACTATTCGAGTGACTCTCTTTCCTCTGCTATTCGCCTGAATGTTCGTTGGTCTGTAACGAAAACTGCAATATCCCCAAGTCGTGCCTCTACGTTTCCGTTACATTATTTCAAGCTGTTATTTCACTAGTTTTCTGTTTGTGAAAATCGCTTTTGAACCTTCATGTTTTTTGCTTTCTTATCTTTTTTTATTCTCTCAATTACTTCAGCAGGAGATTTTCTCAAGATTCATGTCCACAGCAATCGGCCCGTTTGTATCCTTTCTAATATCCGTTTTACTTTTGCTGTATAAATATTTGATAGATAGACCATTGGGCAGGAAAAGAGAGGTGGGACATTCGTGTAATCAGATCTAGAGAAAGTCCAGACACGATGATAACGTTGGGGATTCTATATTTAAAGCAATCGTAAACTATTCTGATCTCCACGTGTAATCGTCTTTTTATGTTTTACCTTATTTTTTTCTTTCTTTCCTATCTCTTAATTTCCTGACTTCAAAAAAAAATAACTACAATATTTTATTACAACATATACTTAACTATTCCTAATGAAATGTTGTCGTGCTACAAGGATTCGACTAACACTATCAGCTGGGGCTTTAGAATACACCGAAGAGGCCCCCTCCGATCAATCGGCTGGTCACGTCAAGTCCTAGCACCTATATGATTTTCCCAACCCTATTGCCCTTATGGCAAGCCCCAACCCCCTTTTTATCATATGGGTGCTAGAAGGCGGTGGCTGCGGGTCTACATGTCCTGGGAATTACGTTAAACTCTATCTGATGGTGAGGTTCCAGTTCTGGAGGTTTGGGGAATTTGGAGCACCCCTTCATCACCATTGCTCCCTGGCCACTCTGACCAGAGTGGTCGTACCTGTTAGGGTCCCATCTATGGGTTAAATAGAAAAATGTATTTGTAAAAAAATTTGTATTATCCATTAAGAATTGATTTATTTCAAAACTTTATCGGCATTAAATGAACCACTGAGGTTGATATGCCGTAAAACAAAACAAAAAAACAAATTTAGAATACACCGACTGCACCTCTGCAAAAGGGTAAGACTCCTCCCCAATGGGGCCACTTGTTGGTCGTAGCTGGCGACTTTTGATGCTTAAAGATGGAACCCTAGTGGCTAAGTAGACCATGACGTGTAAAACTCCAATTTGTCCCTTCTTAGGGCAGTCGGAGAGGCCACTTCTTATCAATCGTCTGGTCTCGCCAAACCCTATAACCTATATGATTGTCCAACCCTATTGCCCTTATGGCACCACCTTTATCATATATGTGCTAAAAGGCGGTAGTTGCTGTGGAATGGGAAGTACCGCTTCATTACCATACTCCAAGTTTCACTTTTAGGGCCTTATCTGTGATTTAAAAAGAACAAAATGAGTTATAAAAAAGGATTTGAAAAATAAATTGAATACCCATCTAGAATGTATTAAAAATGAATTCGGCATTAAATAACCCAACAAGGGCTGACATGCCTTAAAATCAAGAAAATCAACTAATCTTAATTTCCTGAATTTAAAAAAAAAAGCTACAATATTTTTTTGTAGCAAACACTCAACTCTTCGAAATGAAATACGGCCGTACAACAAGGATTTAACACGGTTATTAGCTGATTGATCATTCTAAGTGCAATTCCAAATTAGCAATCTAAAGGGTTAATTTAGAAGTGCCGGGTTAAGTGTATTGTCAAAGAGTGGGATTATTACTGTCTACATTTAACACTGTTTTTATCATGAAGCTAACAACTTGTGATAATTCCTACATAAAGATTTATGTAAGTTCATTTTCTTGAAGCCTGGTTGCTAGTTTTTATCTAGATAGTCTTAGGAAATGGGCACGGCGACCCGAGTTGAAATCCTAGAAAAATACTTTTGCATTTCACGAAGCGTTAATATTGGAAAAGGTATGCATCAAACTATTCTCTCTCAAGCTATGGGTATACATGTTGTATAGCCCCTTCTCTTCTCTTCTTACAATCTTATAGCTCCTATCTTCTTGTCTCTGCTGGTCGGATGTTTCTGCTATCTATTCTCTGTTAGGATGATTCCCTCTCGGTTTTTCTACTCCGTGTCTTGGGATTTCTTGGATCTTCTTCAGCTCTGTGTCTATTTTTCTTTTAAGTAACGAACTCACAGAATTGGATATTGTTCTTAGACGTCTTTATTCAACCCAAGTTAACAATCACGAGCGAGAGAAATAGCCATTTTGGAGACACGCTTTTCCCCCCAGAAAACAGTAACTAAAACTGCCCTTTCTAAGTCTAATTCCTGTTCTCCTGAATAGCTTTAACCAATCAGAGATTATTTTTTTCCTGATTCCGAATTACCGTAATTCTTAATTTCGACTCTTTCGTACATAATTTATAGGCAACCTATGAATTATGTAAAAAATAGTAGGCGGACTGGGTCTTTAAGCGACCAGTCTAGGAGAAGGAAAACTTTGAATGTTAAACTCCTCTTGAGAAATTGATTCATGTGCCACATTCAATTCGTGTAGATAGGTTGGTAAATATATATTTTGTATAAGTTTATCTTAATCTCTTTATCTCGGTTTACATCTAAGTTTACAAATAGGGTCAATAAGCCTGTATCCCGATACATAGTTATTAGCTAAAATTGAATATAAAGTGGGTGTTTGATTTACAATATACTCCTAATGATAAACTGGCCCCTAATGTTATGCCCTTCTTCATGCAAGTAACAACGCGTTCTCGTTAGTCCCCGCTTAAAATCTAAACCATGCAATTTTAGAGTACGGAAGCTCAGAAGGAAAATAATTGTAATCCTCACAAAATCGAGTGCATTGACTAGGAGTGTTTTGTTTGAAGAATAAATAATTCTTGTATAAAATAAATCGTTTAATCCACAGGCTACAGACTTATTGATATAGCTCGTTAACTATTATTCTTACTTTACCATCTATATAGTTATAATCTTTTTTCGTAATCTTGCGATCGTTTTCATCTTGCAACACCCTCTGCTTACTAATGAGACCGTCCAAATCGTTTAAGATAAAATTTAAAAAAAGATGTAAATACTGATTTTCTAGTGGTGTTTACGTGCTGAATTTTAATTTTTTACGAGTGTTGTCACCTCGAAAATGGACCATTCCGTTTGTATTATAAAAAAGAATATGCTACACAGAAAAATATAAAGAAAGGAAGGGGAAGGTAGAGAAATATTGTGAGCGCGCCGAAATGCTAAGGCTAATCTGTTTCAATTGAACATAATAAAAAGGTGAAAAGAAAAAGAAAAAAGTGGAGGAGTTAAATCAAGATTATTATACATTTTACATATTGAACTATTTCACAATAGCTCTTAAGTATACACCAAATGTTGTAATAATTAAATTATCATACTGAGACCTTCCAAATCGTCCAATATAAAATGCAAAATTCCCACAGAATCGAATGCATTGACTAAAAAAGAGTTGGCTAAAGAGTAAATAAATTTTGTATAAAATCCTGTTTTATCCCTAGGCTACAGACTGATTGATATAGCTCGTTAACAATTATTCTTACTTTACCATTGTACAATATTATATACCAGACCAATTTTCAGATAGGTTTTGGTTAGAACTGACTGTATTATTATGGATATAACTGGTGACAAATACTTTTTTCTCAAAAGACATATCTCTTCAATAAACTGATGTTTTATTCAAAGATGTTTTGTTAACCCAAAATCAAGTGGCCCATGGCTAATCGTGATGTATCATATGATCAAATCGTATGACTCCAGCATCAATGTCCTTTTGATGCATTCCGCCTATACTAAATCATATCATCACAGTTCCCAAAGAACCACAAGAGAATAAAAGAATATACCTAAATGAGAAAATGAAAAAAAAAGAGTGAAAAACTATAAAGAATATAACGAATCCTATAAGCACATAATATAATAATTCGGGTTTTTTTGTTCATGATATTAAAAGAGCCCAGAAATATCCTTTTTTTTGTGTGTGTGGTTCTTTTTTTGTTCACGCCAGGCTTTTAATATTCTATTGTTTGATATTGCGACACTAGCCAGGGGAGGTAACTCTTTTTTAAGCAAGCTGATTTCTTTGTGTCTATGTTAACTAAAGGACCAAATAAAGCAAATTGAGAAAGCGACAACAAATGTATCAACCACCTCTCTCTCTCTCTCGTTCTCTCTCGTTCTCTCTCTTTCTCTCTCGTTCTCTCTCTCTCTCTCTCTCTCTCTCACTCTCTCACTCTCTCTCTCACCCTCTCTCGCTCCCGTCCGTTATTCAAATGTAGGGGCTGCTTATGTATAAGCATCAGCACCTTCAAAAGAATACTCCATTGGTGTTAATCACACGGACACATCGGTCGACTGTGTCGAGATAATATATTATTAATGTATCAAAGGCATTTTTGTTTTTTTTATTTATAGAAAACTTGAATGCAAAGCTTTTCATATATATCCTAAGACAATAGATATTCTACTATGATAATAATAAGAATTCTCATACGATAGAGTGACAATATAGACGGACAATATATGACAAGAATAAAAGAATCTCCATAAGCTTTCCATATATACATCTTAAACAATGACTATTCTAATATAATAAGAATAAGAATTATCATATGATAGAAGGAAAACATAGGACTATATGTGACAAGAATAGTAGAATCCCCATTATAATAAGAGATATGAGAACATTGAATATTTGAAATATTCCACATAAGTGTCTTAAGTTATCCATTGAATATTCATTATTTTGCTTGTTAATGAAGAATAATTAAAGTTCCAATTACCGTCGAACTGGGAAGACAAGGCAACAAACGGTTGTAACTGAAAAACAAACTTCCATTCCTTGAGTTCTGCTTGACTGCTTGATTTGAATGACATTGTGGAGGCTTATATATATCCTGTCATTCTGCAGTAGACTTTGTGACATTCGGGTTTGTATTTCAGTTACAACCGTTTGTTGCCTTGTCTTCCCAGTTCGAAGGTAATTGGAACTTTAATTATTCTTCAGTTAGTTGAGGTTTTGTGTGTGTGTGTGGGGGGGGGTCTTTTTCGAAAGCGGGTTACAAAAACATCGGTTTTGTTTTGCCTCTTGAGTATTAATCAGTAGGTTTTCTAAAACGATCCATTTTTGCAAATTGATTTTGGGACTTGGCGTAATAAAATGAAAGCCAGTAGACATAAGTCCATAATAAGCATGCCATTCTATATTTTACTCTAGTTATCTCTAAACTGAAATTACAAAAGCCACCGACATCAATTTTGTATTAATAGATCCGGATCAATCTCTGGTGTTTTATATCCGTCCGTGCAATAAAATATTGTACTTCATTTTGTCAGAGATTAATCGAATTCTATAATAGTCAGTGTATTATCGTTTTGTTTCGATCACGCTCGCACCATTATTTATGATTGATGTCACCGATTGGATGGAATCTATATTGGTCAGTCACGACTGGTTTTTAGCTCTATTGAATCGACTATCAGAATCTAATGGTAGTGTCATGGTTTAATAGATACGTTTGGTTTCATGCCTTCATAGCAATTTACAGTGACCACAAATAAACTGAATAACATATTCCTTCTTATTTGTCTGTATTTTTTTAGTTTGAGCTTGATGTGAATAATTCTGATTTTTAGGAATATTGTCCTCATCTTCATTATGGTAGTTATTAACACAACGTTTCGGCCGTTGTATCCTCCCGCCTTCAGATATCATTACTATACTAAGTCAATATTAATAACTTTCCGATAATATCAACCAATTTGACTATTTTCATTCCGAGACCGAGAGGCACACTAATACCTATATTATCACAAAATCTATATAGCTTATAATATTGTCACCCATATAGAGTACTGTTTCGCTGTATCCCAATGTTAGTGTGGCTAAACCTTGCAGTCTGCCTCAGTTCAATTCAACCGATTTTTGTCAGCCAGAATTTCTAACAACCTGGTCATCAGCACCTAATTTAAGGAAAATACATACACAATGATCTGCTCTATCCGTTTTAAAAAGAGGTTATCGGAAATCGCAGCCCCCAACAAATTTCATTTCCAGATAGCTCAACCCACCAGGGATGGGGAACATAACTATCCTAATTTATGAATACATGCTCTATCAATATATATATATATATAGATATAGAGAGAGAGTTTTATTCATAAGTAGAGAGAGCTCAATATCATTGACAAAGCATTTATATATAAGCGAAGACATGAAGTCAACGGCACTGGGTAACACAGTTTTTCCCCTCTCCGATTTTCAAACGAAGCCCTTTGTTTGAAAGTCGCTGAGGCAAGAAATCGTGGTGGAATGTTAACCTTGGCTATGTAACCAGTCTAGGAGAAGAAAAACTCTGAATTCAAACCTGCTAAACTCCGCTTAAGAAGAATAAGGTCAATTGCTTAAGCGGAGTTCAATGGGTTTGAATTCACGTATGTAATTCATACGTATATATATATATATATATTATATAAGTAAAAAAGTAAAGTCGTCAGGGCGGCCTAAAGTCGGTATTAGCCAGTCAGCGAGGGAGTCTATCCCCTTTTCAATAGCGCTAGACCAAGGAGATTGTTTTTTAGCATCTGGTGGGGCGCCACACCTACCATCAGCTCCTTACTTTACCGCACAGATACCTGTGCTACTCATACGCTGGTTGGCGGGGACCGGTAACGAACTAGGAACCTTGTGGTTTCTACCCGAACGCTCTACCGACTGAGCTAACCCGGCATATATATATATATGAGGAAAATGGGGTTGGAATGAATCCGACAGAATGAGGTAACATAATTAATGAAAGAACAAAACTCAGACGAAAATGTGTAGTATATTTCGCTGGAGTTTTGAACTCAGCTTCTTCTGCTTTTATTGAATTGTACGATCTAATAATTCAATAAAAGCGGAAGAAGCTGAGTTCATTCTCCAGCAAAATATACTACACATTTTCGTCTGAATTTTGTTCTTTCATTCCTTATCTTACCACACACACACACACACACATATATATATATTATATATATATATATATTATATATATATATATATATTTCCTTTCTCTGAACTTATATATGTATGTATGTATGTTTTGGTGTATATATGTATATAAAATGAGAGAGAACATAGTTTTTACAGATCTTTTACAACATAAAACTTCCCTGTAAGAATTAGTTCATGTCAATAAAATCTGCAGACATTAGGTCGTTGTTCATGTCCGTTAATATTGATGTAATTTTCAGAGTCAATTTTTTTTTTTAATTCAACACATCCTATTGCATATGACTTGTGATTATTGAGTAATATTTTGACCCCCAAACCTTCCCAATTATAACGTCCATATTGAAAATGGCTCCTCAAACGAGAGACTATTTGGCATAGTTTAAAATGCAGAATTTTCAAGTACAACTTTCATTTATGACTTTTATGGCTAAAAAAATCGATTAGCATGTATGTCTCTGAATTATTCATGAAGTGGAACAGAAAGCAGAAAAAAAACTCCCAATCTTTCCTTCATTCGACAAGAGGATTTTTTGGGGAGATTTTACTTTGTTCTTTCTTTTTCATCTAACTAATTCAGTTCTTTTTATAACAGTTATATTATTGCTTGCTTTCTCAGTCTTTCATATATATATATATATTTCATATTTTATATTATTCAAGGTTTTTTTCTGTGTAGCATGTCCTTTTCTTCATTTCATTGTTTGTAATAAAATCGGAATGGTCCATTATGACAGTGATGAGAAATAAGAATTCGGCGGATAAGCTACATCAGATAATCAAGATTTACGTTTTTGCATTTATTCTTTGACGATTTGCACTGCCTCATTTTTAAGCACTTTAAATATACGCTCTACATTTGGGGCGCTGGTGATTGTCGTCAGTGATGTAATCCCGCAGGGTTCATTGGGAAGTTTCGGGTCTTCCAACATCAGACTTCCCTCGCCCTGCTGACCCTATCAGAGATGATCAAACTCTGGTACAACCTCCAACAATAGCCGCTAAAAGACGCTTGACAATGACAAAAAAAAAACGATTTGCACTGCCTCATTTTGAAGCAGAGGGTGTTGCAAGATCATAACGGTTGTACTTTTAAGAAACACTACTATCAATACATATATTGTGCGTATGGCAGTTAGATATATTTCCTGGTTTGTCTTAGCTTATTTTCATACCTTTTTTTCTTCAGATGTTTTATCCCCTTTATAGTGTTACATATTTTATGTGCAGTCGTAAATTATGGACGTACCTGTAGTTAAAATTCTAAATAAAGTTATTTAGATTTAACATCGGAGGAGGGTAATTTTCCATACCCGTTGGGATTATGTGTGACATGAAGATGATCCCAATCGATCTTCCGATTGGAATAAGTTTTAGTTCAGTTAGCAGATGCGAGCCAGCTCCTTATGAGAGAGGATGTCTCTTGGGGTTTGCAACTCACCGCGGCGAAATCATGGGCCATGGAAATAAAACTTGATGAAGAAACAACCAAATCTTGTTGGTATTAAATAAATATTAAAGACAATGACCAGCCCAGAACAAAGAATAAAAAACAACCCTTACAAGAAGCCAAACAGATCAAGAGACAAAATGACCGACGACCCAGGCGAATTAGCCGAAGTTAACAATACCCCCTATCATCTCGAATATATCTGTCTCTATTATATACCCGATGTTTTATAAGGTCTATATAACAATCTTGTTAAAGTCATGGGAAATGGACTCGTCGCCCCGAG
This sequence comes from Doryteuthis pealeii, assembly GCA_023376005.1. Lineage (NCBI taxonomy): Eukaryota > Metazoa > Mollusca > Cephalopoda > Myopsida > Loliginidae > Doryteuthis > Doryteuthis pealeii. Next base: position 14,191,632 of record CM042150.1, on the reverse strand, counting down.
TTCAATCCTGGATGTGGTAATTGCATTTCACTTAGCGCTAATACCCTTGGGAAAGGTATGAATCCTACTCTCCCTCCAGCTATGGATAAATAGTAAGACAGACTGGGCTCTTTAACCCTGGTTAGGCAACCGGTCTAGGAGAAGGAAAACTCTGAATTCCAACCTGTTAAGAAATTGACCTTGTGTCATATCGAGCTCGTGCGGAGGGGTTGGTAAATATATATATATTTCTATTGGTGGTTTTTATTTATTTATTTATTTTATTTTGAATTTTGACATGGCAACATACTTGGAACATTTGACCGGATGACAAACAATATTAGGAACATTTGTTCTCAACGAACAAAAAAAAAGAAAGAAATAAGAAATTACAGTTATACGCCCATTTCATTCATAAAGGAGGAGAAGAAGAAAGAGAAAAAAAGGAGAGGAAAAGGAAATAAGAGAAATTATAACCACACAAATAAAAACATAAGCACGTCCATTTCTGAAACAAACTCTGATGATGAAGTTCATGCTTCGAAATCGATAAGACAAATATATTTTTGTTTTTATTTTTCATACGCATTGTATTGGCCTTCAAAATATTAATATATTATAATATATATATATATATATATATATATATATCTTATTATAATGGAGATTGTGTGTTTTTCTGTCTGTAACCGAAACTATATTACTAATCGAGTTACAATTAACATAGTTATTTACATCACATTCTTCATGATTTTATTTATATTTAAACCTCAATTATTAATAAAATCGCTTCACCTTTTTATTAGTGTTGTCCATATCTACATACTAATAACATGCTATTGTATTTATATATACAAAAAATAGCGGTTTGCAGTGTGAACGGGAAGGCTAATTTGCATATTGATATTAAAAATGTGATTTTATTAAATATGTGCTAAGTATTATTGATTTCTAACTGTTTGGTTTTATTTTAATGAATATAAGCAAAAATCTCTCCAATGAATCTTAAATGAAATCCATTAACAAGAAAAAATAAGTGTAATTTTATTCTTTATTTCCTAATTTAACTAAATAGTTAAATAAGTAAAATTCAGCAATGAAAGGTGGCAGTGATGGAAAAGTAAGTTTCATTTCTATGTTTCAAATCTTATCTGCATTCTTATTAGACTTTCTAATTTAATACGATATTTTATTACATTAAAACTTAAATACTTGCACCCGGAGGGTGCATATATTTGCTAGTATATATAACAATCTTGTGTCTTCTCACATTCTCCAACTATCTATTTCCCATGAATTCTCTATTTTTTGTCCCTTTCAATCCGTCGATTTCTTACTCATTTTTTTTTCTTCTGTCTTTGAATATTGCATTGATTCCAAAAGAAACTGATTTTTTTCTCGTGTTCTTTTACAACGATTCTGACTCTTTCCAAATGAAATCGGTCGCTCACTAGACCAAACCGATTCTTTTAAAATAAGGATCAAATCACACAAGAAACTACTCCCTTTTGTTGCGGGGAGAGACTATAGATAAGATAAACTATATTTGTCTGGAAACCGAGAAGGGAATATTCAATAATCTTAAAGAAAATAAACAACTATATATTCATTCGTGATCAATTTACAAATCTCTCTCTCTCTCTCTCTCTCTCTCTCTCTCTCTCTCTCTCTCTCTCACTCTCTCCTCTCCCTCTCACTCTCACTCTCTCTCTCTCTCTCTCTCAACTCTCTCTCACTCTCTCTCACTCTCTCTCTCTCTCTCTCTCTCTCTCACTCTCTCTCTCTCTCTCTCTCTCTCTCTCTCTCTCTCTCAACCTATTGTCCTTTCTTTCATTCTTGATCTATTTATTCTCTCTCTCTCTCTCTCTCTCTCTCTCTCACCCACACGCTGATGGCTATTGTCATCTCTCTCTCTCTCTCTCTCTCTCTCTCTCTCTCGCTCTCTCTTCTGACGCCTATGGTTCCCTCTCTCACACACATCAATTGTTCTTTCTTTCTCCCCCAAACACAACAATAGTTTTTCTTTCTCTATCGGTCTCTCTTTCACATACGCTAACACCTATTGTCCCCTCTCTCTCTCTCTCTCTCTCTCTTCTCTCTCTCTCTCTCTCTCTCTCACTCTCTCTCTCTCTCTCACTCACTCACTCTCTCTCTCTCTCTCACTCACTCACTCACACACACTGATACCTATTGTCCTCTTTCATTCTTTCTTCTTGTGCACACATGCGTTTGCGTTTTCTTTCATTGGTCCAGCCAGACCAAAATCCATAAGTCACGTGCGTTCGGAGGAACCCGGATGTAAAGTGTTCAAAGAGAATCTGGCGCCAATCATTGATTGGAATTACCGAATATTTTGGGTGGCAACCGACGTCTGACGAAACAGGTCAACATCTATATAATGAACGTTACTGTTTCCATCCCCCACCCCACCCAAACGTAGACAACGAGATGGTGTGAGCGAGGAACCGGGGAGCACGAGGGGAGTGATAAAAAATAAAAAACAATATACGAAATATAAAAGAAAAAGTAAAATTATGAAACAAAATATTTTTTTTTAAATCCAAGATGATTAATAAGTAAGTAAATTCGTCGGGGTGGCCTAAAGTCGATATCAGCCAGACAGACAAACGAGGGAGTCTATCCCCCTTTTCACTAGCGCTAGTCCAATGAGATTGTTTTGGCGTCTGAGATGGTGCGCCACACCTACCTTCAGCTCCTCATTTTACCGCACAGATCCCGGTGCTACTCATACGCCGAGTTGGTGAGGGTCGGTAACGAACCTGGAACCTCGTGGTTTCGAGTCGAACGCTCGACCGACTGATCTAAACTGACCCTCTTAATCCTTATTCGACGAAAGAAGAAAATAAATAACATTAAACGTGAAGATACAAGATTATTCCAATTAAGGAAACTAATCTTTATCAAGGAATAATAAACTAATTGTTGCTTATGCCTTCTTACCGGCACTAGATCGTATATATGTTATACACTGGCATTAAATTCTATGTTATATAGCGGCTTCTTCAAACTCATGCTGCTAAATCGGCGTACGTATCGTAGCGGGTATCGTCACTAACCCTAGACGATATATGTAGTTGAAATCTACAACACATGGGTATAGTAGGAGTTTTGACTTTATTTCTCTCTTCGGCTGTACGTGGTGGGCGGCGAGCGTTGACAATGAAATGACCGAGGGTTTGATACTACTGCTGCTGGGATGACTGGCGCTGGTAAGGTGGAAGGGTGGACGAACCTCACTGCCAGCTGGCAGCGATCGACCGTGTCGACGGTCGCTCCTTATGCTCTGTTCGCCGCCCGCTCTGACTCTCTGACTGACTGCTGACGACCTTTTATATATCTCAAACGCCTACGCATTTTCTTTGTTCGCTTTTACCGGGAAAAAGTCCTTTGTCATTTTTGTCGTTCCCTCTCTGTTTAATTTAACCGGAAATTCCTATTTCCGTTTGTACAATATCCAACATAATCATTTGATATTATATTTTCAAGATGTTTTTTTTTTTGGGGGGGAGGGGGTATACACATACTTTCAAGTTTTTATCAACTGTTCTCCGAGATAAAAAAAAAAAACAGATATGGCCGCATTTACAGACTTGTGAATTGCCAATTCGTAAAAAGCTATTTTTAGAACTAGAAGCGGCCACCCAGCATTGCCTGGGTACATGTAGGGGTGGAAATCTGGTGTATTGATTTGTTTACTTTGTGGATTTACAAATGTTGGATATTTTAAGTAGACTTTCAACGCTATTACTACGTATTTTTTATTTGATTTTTGTATACTTGAATATGAACCAAATCTTCATAATTTTTGCACTAAAATCAAGAACCGTTGATATTTACTCTGTATATATATTTTATCTTCGGAGTTTCAGCCGGATATATATATGCATACACACCAACTGTCATATATATATATATATATACACACACACACAAATTGTGTAAAAAAAAAATCGATTTTTTGTACTTTGTGACACACCTTGTTTTCTGAAAAAATTAATACTCGATTCATTGTTCATTTCTATCTTGGTAAATACAGCTTCAATCAAGATACTTTTGATACATTCAAATTATATATATATATATATATATATATATATATGTGTGTGTGTGTGTGTGTGTTATTCTAATATGATTTTCGACTTCACGGGAAAAAAAACAACTAAGACATTACAATTTATAATGCATTAAGTATGAAACATCGAAAATCCGGGATTTATGATTTTAGAAAATTTGAATTTGTGAGAATTATCAGGCCTTAAAATTTATTCATTTCTTTTCATTATAAAACCGTCAGCTGGTCGGTTGTAAACGAAGCTTCCAGATAATTTATACAGCATCTTGTCCGTATTTGTGAAGAGACGTAGAAACAGGCCATTCAACCAGCGTATCCCATTAAAAGGTCCCATTGGTCTACGCAAACACAAAAAAAGAAATATTTGAATCTTAAATGACCTGTTAACTCGAGAGAAAAGTTCTGTCACGGAAAGGGAATCAAGAATAGAATAATAACACACTTGTTCCTAAATCTTACGACCGTTATCATCCTGCAAGACCTTCTGTTTATAAATATCAACGTCTAAATTGTCCATGATAAAATGCAAAAATGGGAATACAGATTATCTGGAATTGCTTAATCGCAGATTTCTTATGTGTAACATTTTATTTCACCATATTTTAAAAATGAAACATTTTCGAACTAGAAACAGCTACCCAGCATCGTCTGGGTAGAGGTGAGAGGTGAGGGGTGGAAATCTGGCGTATTGATTTAACTTAAGATATTTACAAATGTTAAACATTTTTAAGTGGTCTTGTGTCGCTTTACTGCCCAACGTAAAATTCAAATGAATTAAAAAAGGGCACGTGTTTGTTCTGTTTATAAAATGAAAATTGTGAATTAGAGAAGATATTTTGGTAATTTTCATAGGATTTATTTTTAATGAAATAGCAAATTATCGTTTCTGGCTTAAATACTTCTGTTATGTTTTAGGATCGTCGCATTTATTTTGCGCGGGAAATTCGAAACCTGGACAAAGAAGAAATTGAACAAAAGAAAATAATAGATAGCTTAGACAGAAAGTCTGGGATAACAAAAGGAAGGGTAACAAAAGATTTCCTCTGTACAAACGGGAATTTGAACAAAGACTGGAAGGGGAAGAAAGAACTTCCGGTCAAAGGAACAAAAGGGTGTGTGGGCGGGTTGCCTTTACTTAAGGGGTCAGCAGTAGCAGTTGGACAGTCAGATAGAAGACGGCGAACAGAGCACAAGGAGTCTGACCGACGCTTGCGGTCAATCGCTGCCGGTGGGCAGTGAGGCGCGCCCACCACCTTCCACCACACGAGCAGTAGTAGTGCCCATTGTCACCCACACGCACCACGAGGGAATTAAATAAAAAGTCAAACTCCTACTACATACAGCATGCCTTGTGATTTCATTAAGCAGTATACCAGCAACGTATACGATTCAGAGTAGCGAAGAAGGGCTATGCAACACTTCCTCTTGATTTTTGTTACGTTTCGTGGAAATTCCACGGGTCACGCTCGTAGAATAATGGTGGAACTGAGGAGATAGGTAATAGAAGAGTGAATAGAGGAGGAATAATAGGAAACATGAAGAGAAACATGATAAAATTAAGAAATCAAGAGAAGAAGAAGAAAATTGTGAAAAACGTACACAATCTAAATGAGGAAAGGGAAATAGAAAAACAAGAAATTGAAAATGTAAACGAAACTGTCAGAAAGATGATGAATGGGAATGTTGAACGAATAAAAGACTCAGATAACATTTTTTTTAAGCGGGAAGCCAGTGTATTTCTAGTAAAATTAGTATTGACCAAATTTATCACGAGGCAACTCGTAAAAGCCAATACAGGGACGGATGAAGTCACAACGCAATACTAATGATCTGATACTAGTTTACTAAGTATTATTGTTGCATACTGAGGGTTTCACGGTACCAAATCGATGTAATGTTGTATACCTTTCTTACTTCTTTAGTTCTTACTTCTAGTCGTCTTCTCTTCTGGCCGGCTTTGGTTCTATCTTCTAACATCTTGCGTCTGGAGTTGTCTTGGGGACTTCGGTCTGGTTTTCCATGCTAGGGATTTCTCCTTATCAGAAGCCCTGTGTCATTGTTAGTTTTTAGTAAACACAAGACTTCGATTTTCTTTTAATGTTCTTTATTCGGTAAATCCCCAACCCAGACATAACATAGCGCGCGTGAGTTCCAGTTTTCGGCAGAGCATAAAATGACCGCTGCTCTGCCTGACGTATAACTGCAAACTGGGGACTCTGAAAAAGGTCCCACGTGACTTCACATATTTGGCGGGCTTCTGTAATTTTCCATAGAAGGACCCGGCCATGGTATGAAAGGGTCATCCCCTCAGAATTACAAGGGATTGAAATAATCTCATGCAACCGCATAGATTATGTAACATTATTCCAAACAGCTTGACTTCAAGATGCTTATAAAATATGTGACAAAACACACCTACATATATTTCATATATATATATATATATATATATATATATATAAACAAATCTTTGGAACAACTACACCGTTCGAAAGGGCCTTTAAGTCTCCTTTTCTCTTTTTTTTTTCGTCCACTTTAACTACCTCCCCTTTTAATTTTTAAATAGTTGATCGAATCGAATAATGTATTATACAGTTTAAGTCTATTTATATAACAAAGGATATATATGAATTTAAATTTATTGGAAATAAATGTATTTCGGTTACGTTGCCTATTCAAGTCTAGTTTCATAGATTTCCATAAATGAATATGATTTTATCATATAAAAATAACAAATACACTGATTTGTATGTATATACGCAAAATATTTCTGTACTTTTAAGTTCTCAATTGTTGTTCAAACCATTCACACACACCACACACACACACAACATATATATATATATATATATACTATATATATTGTGTGTGTGCGTGTGTTATCGGCGTAGGAAATTGACCCGGCGATCCGAGTTTAAATCTGATAGAGTATTTGCATTTCACATAATTATAATGCCATCGGGAAAGATACGAATTCAATTTTTCTTCCTACAACTATGGTTAAAATAGTAGGGCACACTGGATTCTTTAACCTTATTATTGCATCTGGTCTCGGATAAAGAAAACTCTGCTGTTTAATTCGGCTTCAAAAAATTGACCTTGTGTCACAACGGAGGAGTTAGGTAAACACACACACACACACACACACACATATATATATATATATATATATATATATATATATATATATCATCCAATTGCTACTTTAACTTTTGCGTGTCAGTGGCATCATTAAATTATCCAAAATAGCTCAATATATAAAGAATTGAGCAATAGTAATATTGGTAATAGTAGAAAAGAGTTAAGGGTCTACCATGATGTCGACTTTTATGATCTCATCAGGACCCTACCTTATACTTAGATAAAATTAGTATAAACGTAGTCAGAGGGTGTTGTAAGATGATAAAGGTCGTTCTCAAAAGGAACATGAGTATCGTTGTATATATATATATATATATATATATATATATATGAGAGAGATAGATAGATATGTGTGTGTATTATATATTCACGCCAGTAACACTCTTGGTAAAAGCCGTGTTTACATCTTGTAAAGTGCCAGATAGGTGTGTTGACTATTGAAGAGCTTCTCAGTTATATTTTGTACAGGAAACCACTTCAGAAATGGCTGTGTTTATTCGTAGATCACAAAGTCACATCGTATAACATTTTCGGATCGATATACAGCGTTCAAAACTTCTTTCCCCCCCCTCTTGTTGATGTTGGTCTTTTATAGGAATGGCCGGTGGATAGGTTACTTGAAACGATTCCTGTCTGCTGCAATGCGACTGACGAGAAACAAACATTTCTAAAAAAAAAAAAAAGAAAAAGTCTGAAGAAGATTGGTACTTGTTTCGTCATAGTGAAAAATGATGGGATGGGTTACGTCCCTTTGAGAAAAAATTAATAAAATTTTACATTGAAGTTTAAATCTATATTCAAAATGGAGGTTAGTGGTGTCATAGTTACCGTCGTATGAAATGGATATGGTGAGATGATATCAAATCCTGGACGAGGCTGTTTGATTTTCACATAGCCCTAATACCCTTGGTGAAGGTTTGAATCCAACTATTCTCTCTCCAGCTATGGGAAAATAGTAGGGCAGACTGAGCCCCTTAACTTTGGTATGGCGACCAGTCTAATAGAAAAAAACTCTGAACGCTTAAGAAATTGACTTTGTGTCACATCCTACACTTGCGGAAAAACTGGTATATATATATATATATATATATATATATATAATATAATATATATGGCTGCAATGTTCAACAATATATACAAGAAGAAATACTATATATATTATATTATATTATATATTATAATATATTATATATATATATAATAAAACAAAACGCTGACAATAGAAAAACAAATTTGTAATACAGAAAATTAAAACATACATTTTCACAAATAAAAATTTTTTCGAAATTACGACGTCACAGCATAGTCAACATGCGCGAATCATGAAACTTATAGAAATCACGTGGGCGCGCGTGCCCATGTAATGTCAACATAAAGTTATATTCTAAAGGTATATATATATATATATATATATATATATATATTAGGGTACTGAGGATGCTAGTAATATGCAGTATTTCATAATCTAACAGACTGGACATTATCACGATTTGTTACGCACACAGTCTCGTTCTGCTTTTTAACTCTGCTCACCGATTCCATTTTTTTTTACGGAGATAACCCTTCCGCAAAGCACGCACATAGAAAAATATTTTGTGCTAACTCTGCCTTTTCGTTATTTCTACAAACTTTCTGTACTTCAGTCTTTCTTATTCTCGCATCGGTTTTTGTTCATTCCTTTACTTTTCAATTTGTTTTTCCTCTCTCCTCTTTGTAATATTTCTTTCTTTCTCTCTTTCGTTTATACGAGTAATAAAATATTTTTTGTCTTCACAACTTTCCAACACATCTGATGCCACTTTCTGTGTGATGCATAGATTACTTTTAGGATTATACTCTTAAAAACCACCATGGGTGTCCATTAAGTTCGATAACTTTAGGAATAATAAAGAGTACTTCACGAGATGTAGTTTAATTGCTGCATATCAAGATGGCGTTTAAGCTATTTTTTTTATCTATATCTATACATATATAAAGGGCAGTTGTGTGTATGTCCGGAGGAAACTTGGAAAATAATACAATTAACTACAATGTAAATATATATACACATTAAAGTACGGGCTTAGTTTCTGAACAAAAATAAGAGATTTGATTTATATTCGCGAATATAATTAAGAAATAAAATCTAAATGATAACAGCATTAACATTTCTTTTCAGAGTAGCTGGATCAATGCAAGGTCTATTTTTGCATGGGATTTAAATGGGCATCCCCGAGCATTCAACTCACGATTTATTAATAATGGATCTGTGGGACTAACTTAAAAATTCATCCTCTACCCAGGCGACGCCGGGTAACCGCTGCTAGTATAATATGAAATTGTCTTCTCATTTTTTGCACGTTCTTAAATCTTACGTTTGTTTTGCTGTTTTGGAAACGAGAAAATTCACACCGCACGCGTATATGAGAGGAATATTATGGAACAGTGCCAGAAGATCAGTATGAATGAATAGAATAAAAAGGTGAAGGAAACCAGAGAAACTGAGAAAGCTTTACAGTCGCTAAGTGACAAGGGTCGAAAGGAAGGACTTTTCATAACAATAGCGCGAAGGGGTCAGACTGAAAACAAGAACACGTTACAAGAATAGTCTAAAAGATATTGGGCAATGAACGATATATACATAGACCACGGTATAGGAGTTGGTCCCTAGACTCTTGTAAATAAATCCCAGACGAGAATATTTGCATTTAACATAGCATTAATACACTTGGGAAAGATATGAATCGAATTATCCTCCCACCAGCTATGGGTATACAGTAGTATGGCAACCCCGTCTAGAAGGAAAAATTTGAATTCAAACCTGTTAAACTCAGTTTAAAAATTAAAATTATGTTGCATTCTGTTCGTGCGGAGCTGTTGGTAAATATATCAACAAATTAGGAAGTTGACTCAAGAGGCGTGAAGTGTTGCATGTCATTGATTTTGATTGTGACAGTTTTAAAAGTATAAGCGAGTTTTTCTATTATATCATTGAATGCTGAAGAAATATTTTTGTAGACTAACATATTCAAAAGTTAGGGATCGTTCATTACATGTAATAAATAATAAGACATCATTTTGTGGTTAAAAAAAATAGGAGTCGCTCATTACACGAGCGTATACTGTACTGAGAAATATATTATCTACAACAGAACTTTTCAAGCTTTTTTATTTCACGGTACAGTGAGCTGGGAAACAAATTGATCGGGGTACACCATCAGTATATAAGCATATAATTATTTTAGCATTTAAATTTTAAAAGAAAAGGAATAGTGAAAATGTGTTACAAGTGTAAAAGAAAACAATGTTATTTTATTTCTAAAGGTATATTTTAATAAAAAATAAAAGTATTAAAGTGAATAAAAATATAAGAGGATGATCAACCGTTCTCAACACTCACGGTACACCAGTTGAAAAACTATGATCTAAAAGATAGCCTATATGTTAATAAACGGGTTCTAGAAAAAGTATTTTAAATTTCAAAATAAAACTTGTTAAAATGGTTGTTATAGAATAACATTATAATCTCCCATATTTTGATATGGGAAATTATAATGGTTGAAATTTAGTACAGACCGGTAGTGTAGCAGGAGGTGATGAGTTTCTAATCCAATCAGGGCGAGTCTTTTATAGGGACGACACGTTTCCGTCTACCCTTATAAGCCTGTACAGGCTGTTTGAAATAACCTGTATCTTATCTATGTTTCTTTCATGCTATCCTTTTCATAACAGTGACAATATCTTTTTTTATCTGGCCTTGAGATAAATTACAGTTGAAATTCGACTTATATATTCCGAAGCTAGGTTTTGAACACATTTCGCCATCCCCGTTCTAATATAACATCCACGATATCACTCCGAACATTTTCTATCTTTCTACACAAGTATCAAACTTTGGAATCTATATCTACCAGTGACAAGATTTTTTTTCGTGTAGCCTTAAGATAAAGAACAGTTTTAATTCGACTTGTATATTTCGAAGCTTGGTTTCGAACGCATTTCATTCCCATTTTATATGATATGATATCACACCGAATATCTTTCTCCACAAGTATCAAACTTTGGAATCTATCTCTACCAGTGACAAGATCTTTTATGTAGCCTTAAGATAACGTACACTTGAAATTCGACATATAAGGGGCCGGGTTAGCTCAGTCGGTAGAGCGTTCGGCTAGAAACCACAAGGTTCCTAGTTCGATCCCGGTCCTCGCCAACTCAGCGTATGAGTAGCACAGGGATCTGTGCGGTAAAGTAAGGAGCTGATGGTAGGTGTGGCGCTCCCCTCAGACGCAAAAACAATCTCCTTTGTCTAGCGCTAGTGAAAAGGGGATAGACTCTCTCGCTGATTGGCCGCCCCGACGAAGAGGAGGAGGTTTCGAACACATTTCGCCATCCTTATTTTTATACCACATCCACAATATCACTGTAAACCTTTTCTTTCTCTCTACACAAGTTTCAGACTTGAGAATCTATCTCTTCATCTATCTTCTCTTTAAAAGAAATATTTCTTTCGGTTTGATTTGTACTTGTACATATAATTTAGAGGATTTGAATGAATAAACGATGTGGTGGCGGTGGGGGCATTACCACTGCATTTTGATTTCCGCTTTCTTTGCCGTGTAATCATCTCACTTAAAACCGCCAATATGAATATCATAATATCAATAGCATTCTGTCTTTTTGGCGCCAACTTTATTTGTAGCAAATGGTAACATCCAGGGGAAAGTGCCAAATTTCGATTATCCAAACACCGACACATTCACTATCTTAGTTTTGTTTTTAATTACTTCAGTGTCAGTTGTTATTATATCTTCCTGATTTTGACGTCTGTATCATTTTGGCGTTGTCAGAAAAGAAAAACACAACTGTTGTGTCGCTTGGCAAAGGAATAGACCACAACTCTGTAGACTTAAGACTCGAATAAAAGACGGTATCATCAATACAAAGAGTAGACTTCAATCTATATATTAATACTCGTGATTCTTAATTGTATGACAGTAATCATTTTGCAACATCCTCTGGTTAAAAATGTGACGAGGCTAGTGTCGTGTACTGCATCAAACGGTATTCAGTATACTAGTACATTCGACTATATGTACATATAGAAACTCGCAACCGGTAGACGGTTCGTGTAACCTTTGCAGTCTCGGGATATTTGCCTCCCATCCCACTTATGAGAGCCTGACACAAGGACATTTTATGTGGGCTCACCCACAAGCCGAAGCCCATGGGTGGTGGTAGGCAAAAAAAATGCGTTGATATCCCTAAAAGAATGCGCCTCAGACGCTGGGCAATAAACCCAGCTCTGTCCCTTTAAATCAAGGTGGCATGTATTGCAAGTACTGTAAGTAAACCGAATGTCAAAATGACTTGATTTAGCATTAAATAACCTGAAAATCGTTGATATACCGTAAAACAACCAACCCACCAACAAAACCATCGACACACACGTATATATTTCTCTAATTTTTTTTTTGTAGATGAGGCTTGATAATTAGTATTATTAAGATTATTCGGACTATTGTCCCCATCTTTTTTATCTGTACACCGCTTCGGCCGATGTGCCTCGGGCCTTCTTCGGGTATTTCTTATTGGACTCGAGGAGCCTTCACGAACTCAAAAAAACTTCTTTTCGGGCTATAAAATAAAGACGAGACATTAGTCCGATTAATCCAAATAATACTCACGTATCTGTATTTAAGACGGTTCTGTTTTCATTGTTTTCTGAATCACAATAAGAAATTTAAAAAAACCTCAACGTTCAGATAAACAAGTGTTTCAATGATAACTTAATGTGCTTATATATTGGCATCCAAATGACAAGATTAATTTTACTTATCTTTTTATATATATATATTTCTTTCTTTCCGTTAATTAGCTTTTATCATTTTTATTCGTCATTTACTCGTATATTTCTCGTCAAAATGGCGGTATTGTTTACGCATCAATCGGCACCTCTGGTTAGAACTCGTTTTAACGTAATCTCAAACTGTCTGGGGTTATTTTATACCCAGAAGTTTAGGATCGCGTTTATGTGCTTCCCAGTCGGGTGCTCTACCGACTGAGCTAAATCGGCCCTTATATATATATATATATATATAATATATATATATATATATATATATTGTACATTATATATATATATGATTGTACAATACATTTAAGGTGGAATTGTTATCATTGGTTTCAATTCACGTTTTTTTGATTCCGAAGAGTGTTTTTTAGCATACCTTCTAGTGAAGACGAATAATTTGGTCACATTTATTTGACCCACTGATTTGAACCTAACAAGTATCACCATTCCGGACCAGAGTGAACCTGTTAGTAATGGCAGTTGAGTGGTTCTTCAGACTTCAGCATTTCTAGCTCTGGAACCTTACCATTAGATGAAGTTGAGTGTTATACCAAGGAGCCCTCTTTGTTTTGGGTCGTTATTTTTTTTCATTCTGCTCACACAAGTTTACACATATAAATGAATTGACATTCCCTGCATTCCATTACTGGCGAGTTGTCTCGATAAGTGGCTAACACGCTGCTTTGAAACCAATGGTAACGATCGCACCTTATCAGTATTGTACACTATAAAAAACAAATAAATGAATACAGCTCTTACACTCGTAATCAAGCACTTTATTTTCGGTTCTCCAATACTAGAAAACACCTCCCTTAGACGCATATATATATATATAATATATATATATATATATATATATAAAAGAAAGACAGACAATGTTGAATGGATTAATGAAATACCAACACGTATTTCGGCCGAGAGTTTGTACACATTGTACTCTATCTATTATTTCATATATGAAATAAAATAATAATTGGAAAATATAGAATATTTAAGTATTCTTCCGGGAAAATGATTGATATTTGGAGTTAAAACGCTCAAAATAGTAAGAATTCAACATTTTCTTTCCTTTTTATTTATTTATTTATCCTTTCAACATATTGTCGGATTCATTTCCACTTTTCAACTTATACCCCCTTCCACACACACACATACACACACACACATATATATAATATATATATATATATATATATATATTGAAGTAAATGGAAGTTAATCCGACAGTATGAATTTAACATTTTTTAGAAAAAACAAATGATGTTAATAGTTTGCTGACAGAATCTGTTTCGACCTTTTTAATAGAGCGGTCTTCATCAAGAGCAACATATGAAGGAAAGACGGAAAAAATAACCGTTAGAAAGAGGGGTACAAACATTATATATACTAGCAAATATATGCACCCTCCTGGTGCAAGTATTTTAGTTTTAATATGATAAAATATCATATCAAATTAGAAAGGCTAATGAAACTGAATAAGAATTCAAATAAAAATATTTGGAACAGAGGGGGTATGATTGAAAAATAGAACAACTTTCAAACCAACTCTTCCATCATTTTCCCTTACTCCCTTCTTTCATTGGTACATTTTCCTAATTTAACTAATTAGTTAAAATAGGAAGTAAAGAATAAAATTACAGTTATTTCTTCTTGTAAATAATGTTATTTTAAGATTTATCTCCGAGATTTTTGCTCATATTCATTAAGATTAGAAATCAATAATACCAAGTATATATTTATTAAAATCAAATTTTAAATATCAATATGCAAATAAGCCTTCCCGTTCATACTGTATGCCGCTATTTTGTTGTATATATAAATACAATCACATTTTATTAGTATGTAGATATGGTCAACAGTATTAATAATGTAAAACAATTTTATTAATAATTGAAGGTTTAAAAGAATGAAACCATGGATAATTTGACGTAAATAATTAAGGGAATTGTGACTTGAGTAGTGATATAGTTTCGGTTACAGCCAGAAAAACACACAATCTCCATTATAATAAGATATATATATATATATATATATATCCTATTATAATGGAGATAGTGTGTTTTTCTCTCTGTAAACGAAACTAAATCACTACTCAAGTCACAATTCCCTTAGTTATTGACGTCACATTCACCATGAATTTATTCTAATTTAAACCTCAATTATTAATAAAATTGTCTTACATTATTAATACTGTTAACTATGTCTACATATTAATAACATGCTATTATATTTATATATACAACAAAATAGCGGTTTACAGTGTGAACGGGAAGGCTAATTTGCATATTAATATTAAAAAATCGAATTTAATAAATATGTGCTTAGAATTATTGATTTCTAACTGTTTGGTTTTTTTTAATGAATATAAGCAAAAATCTCTTCAATGAATCTTAAATGAAATCAATTAACAAGAAAAAAACTGTCATTTTATTCTTTACTTCCTCTTGTAACTAAATACTTAAATTAGAAAAAATAACAATGAAAGACGAGAGTGATGGAAGAGTAAGTTTCAGTTGTTCCATTTTTTATTATACCCCTCTGTTTCAAAATCTTTATTATACTCCCTCGGTTTCAAATCTTTTTATCTGTATTCTTATTTAGTTTCATTAGCCTTTCTAATTTAATACAATATTTTATTACATTAAAACTTAAATACTTGCACCCGGAGGGTGCATATATTTGCTAGTAATATATATATATATAATATATATATATATATATATATAGGTGTATCAATAAAGCGTCCATTTTAAGTTATTTTTTCTGTATTATATCTGAAACTTTCGCTTCGTAATATTCTGTCTAGCTGGTATATATTCAACACTGAATAAATCAGATTTACTAGGTAGATTATATTGAAAAATAAACACCTGTTGTATTGAATACTTTCTTCCATCATTACTCTGCAGATGTTTTGATTTACCTACGTCATTTCTTCTGTATGCATGCACCAAGACGTGTTCTCAGAAACGTCATTTAAACATACATGCACCGTGTAAATTGTTCATATTAGCAAAAATATGCCACCTTCAGGCGCGAGTGTGGGGCCGGGATAGCTCAGTCGGTAGAGCGTTCAGCTAGAAACCACAAGGTTCATAGTTAGATACCAGTCCTCGCCAACTCAGCGTATGAGTAGCACAGGGATCTGTGCGGTAAAGTACGGAGCTGATGGTAGGTGTGGCGCTCCACCTCAGACGCCAAAAAACAATCTCCTTCGTCTAGCGCTATTGAAAAGGGTATAGACTCCCTCGCTGACCGGCCGATACCGACTTTAGGCCGCCCCGACGACTTTACTTACTTTTTATTTATTAAACTAGGAAGAATATGCACCCACTGGGTGTACGCTTTTAAGAGTAGGTGAAGACATTTATAAGAAATAAGAATTCAGTGATTACTCGACACTACATAATCAGGATTTACATTTTTGCATTTCTATGCTCGGTCTCTTTTTTAATCAGAGGGTGTTGCAGAATGATAACGGTCGGTTGATTAAGGAACAAGTGTATTAATATATAGATAAGCAAAGTTTATCTTAAAATTATACTCACTCTCGCATACTGATGTAAAATATGTATTATCACCAATACGATCCAAATAGTTCATTTACAATTTTATATTGCGTGGCCTGATTGTCATAATTCTAGACATAAAGATTGCCTTGCTGCCGAAATGAGGTCATCGTGGAATTGAAAGCGAGGCTAAGATGGCGGAAGAATACAGCCTAATGCCGCAAAGGTTGCAGTCGGGTCGATATTGACCGCATGACCCGATGCTTGTTCTTCCTCCTCCTCCTTCTCCTCTTTTTCTTTCCTCTTCTCCTTCTTCCAATTCCTATGTTGCTCTCTGTCTGGTATATTTATCAATAGAAGTGTTTTAGTGGCCAACGCCAAAACTGATAACTCAAGCTTAGGCTAATTTTAGAAAGTTTCGTCTGATCTGCATACTTATATAGGAAACTTTTTTTCTTCTATTCTCTCTCTCTCTCTCTCTCTCTCTCTCTCTCTCTCTCTCTCTCTCTCTCTCTCTCTCTCTCTCTCACTCTCTCTCATCTCTCTCACTCTCTTTCTCTCTCTCACTCTCTTTCACTCTCTCTTCTCTCTTTCACTCTCTTTCACTCTCTCTTTCACTCTCTTTCACTCTCTCTCTTTCACTCTCTTTCACTCTCTTCACTCTCTTCACTCTTCTCTTCTCCTCTCTTTCACTCTCTCTCTCTTTCACTCTCTTTCACTCTCTCTTTCTCTCTCTTTCACTCTCTCTCTCTTTCACTCTTTTCTCTCCTCTTCACTCTCTCTCTTTCACTCTCTTCTCTTTCACTCTTTCACTCTCTCTCTTTTCACTCTCGCTCTTCTCTCTCGCTCGCTCTCTCTCGCTCTCGCGCTCTCTCTCTTTCTCTCTCTCTCGCTCTCTCTCACACACACTCACACACACACGTGTGTGCAATTTGCGTAAAAGTGTTTCTGTTCGTATAAATAATTAAAAAAAAAAACACCCTCCAATTCTGAAACGTTCAGCTTCATCATCATCATCATCATTACTCCCAGGAAGACGCTGATCCGAAGTGGTAGAACATGTTAGGGTCCCATTTATGGATTAAATATAAAAAAAGTGAAAAAATGTTGAATACCAATCAAGAAACGAACAAAACAAAACAATAGAACTTCAGCATAAAATAACCCAACATCGGTTGACATGACGTAAAATTAAACCAACCAACCACTCAATACTCTACTCTCTCTCTCTCTCCTCTCTCTCTCCCCTCTCTCTCTCCTCTCTCTCTCTCCCCCTCTCTCTCTCTCTCTCTTTTATATATATAATATATAGACCACAAAATGACTTGAATTTTGTTTTTGGAAAAATCTAATTTGACGCGATTTTGATCTTGACGATGATTTTTAATGTTTCACCTCAGATTAAATAATAATATATATATATAAAATTCGAACCATTTTGTGCATCTTATAATATTTGTGGATCTACAACAACCTTATATGAAGATAAACAATTGCTAAAATGTGCTTATATATAAGCATCCAGTGACAAAACTAATTTTACTTTGTTTCATACCTTTCCTAAGGAGTATTAGTCCGAACATCACAGCAGGATTGTAGATTGAACTCGCTTACTACGATGTTGCTGTTCCGTATGATAACCACTACTTCATGGGACTATCCATTCTTTTTTAGATATAATTACAAAGAGCAAGTTTAAATTCTGTTTTTAATTTTCTGCTCGATTTCTCTCATTAAACAAAGTAAGCAGTTGTCAGTCTCCATCAAATGAAACTTATTCTTACTTAGAACTAATTAGTTTTGACTTTTCTTTTTCGAAGAAGAAAAAATAACAACGCAAATAAAATAAAAAAATATGTAATCATTGATTATTCAATAGATGTACAATAATTGTAAGAGATTGAACAATCAAACATTTTAACCCATTAAAGTACAGGGGACCTTATGAGTTTAAATCCTCCTGATCGTAAATCAATTTCTGCGTATATCAAATCTATGTTCTCCACATTTTCCGAGTCAGACGTAAAATGAAATTTTGAAAGTTATCTTTCATTTTTAAAACTATGTATCTTATCATAATTGAGATTCGGTGTGGAAGGCTTATTCAATACATTTCACTGGCTATAGTCAGTTGTAAATTTTTTGCTATCCTACTGGTTGGACTGTACACGTTTAATCTTATTATAATGGAGATTGGGGGGGGGGCTGTAATCGAAACTACGTCACTGATTACGTCAGAATACCCTGAGAAATTGCGTAAGTTAATGTATTTAATTTCTAGTCAAATGTATTAAGTTCTAGTCAAAATCAGCAATGTATAGAATAAATCTTATTTATTAACAATGTCTGTTAAAATCTGAGTGAGATATACCTCAAAATAACGTGTTATTAGCCCATTTAAAATCCTGCAACGTGTCTTATATATCACTATGAAAAAAAAGTTTATATAATATATGGTGTGGTTAATTTGCATATTGGTTTTAACAAATCAGGTTTAGTAAATAATTACTTTCTGTTATTGATCTCTAATATTATTCTTTTATTTTCCTAAGTATTGTAATCAATTTTCCGAATGGTTTTATTGAGAAACAAACTATAATATAATTAAGATAGGTTTAATCTTTAAAATATTAAATAAGAATTATTTAATATCGTTAGTCTTTGTAAATTATTACATTAAAACTTGAATACTTACGCCTGTAGGACGCATATTCTTGCTAGTCCATAATAAGTTTCCATAATATGATAGCTAAAGTTTCAATAATGTTTCAATTATTTATAACTGACCAGAAATAGCAGAGAGAATTTCAAAAATATTTTGTCTGGCTCAAAATAATAAAATTTTAATGAAAATTATCCTTTTTTTTTCTTTGTTCTAATCGAAAAAGAAAGCTCGTTTCAAATTTCCAGTCTAACCAGGTACTGGGGTATTTATGATTTTAATTCGTTTTAATCATAATTCAATTTCCTGGTGTATCAATTTTCCCATAGAAATAAACTAAAAAGTCATCAATCCATTCGATCCTCTACAAAATGAAAACCCTAATCTTGTTACTTTTTGTAAGAAAAATAGCTCTATATTGTATAAAATGTAATGGATCATTTGCAGTTAAGTTTTAATGTATATTTCTTATGTAAGCAATATTTTCCTCGGAGTAGTAAATATGGAAATTTAAATTTTTAGTTAACTTATTAACATTAATCATCTATAAGTTCAGTTTAAACGGACTAATGCCAATATACTAATATGTACACCCTCATTAAATAGTACACTACGACTCTTCTACAAGAATGGTTTTAGCATTATATAACCCACGAAGGTTGATATGTCCTTAAACGAAAACTAAAACTTGCATAACAGCTAAGTATATGCAGTGTCAGAAAAAAAACTGTTTCTATAAAGGTACTGATAAAGCAATAAAACTTTTTAAAACAAAAGGAGTCAGTGACCTCGAGGAAAATTCAAGATTCTAGACAATGCTGTCGCCACTAAAATATTTTAAGTCGGTTGAGGGCCGATGCTTTTATTCTTTAAACAAAACCATATGGATGTGCATATTTAAGGATGCGATTTAAATCTCCATGCTTAGAGGTTGTTAACTTATATAACATCGCGATAACACAAGTAAAAAAAGAGAATAATATAAAATCTGTAAATATATATATATAGCAATATATATACATATATATGAAAACACCACAAAAAGCTGTTAAAGCGAAAATATTTTATAACTTAGCTGATATTGAACAATATTTCGATTTTATGAAAATCGTCATCAGAGCTTGTTTATACTCCGTGTTTCCGCTCTTAACAACACGGAGTATAAACAAGCTCTGATGATGATTTTCATAAAATCGAAATATTGTTCAATATCAGCTAAGTTATAAAATGTTTTCACTTTAACAGCATTTTGTGGTGTTTTCATATCTTTTTATATATACTTATACCGACGGATTCATTTCCTTTCTTTTAACTTATATATATATGCAGGCGCGTGGTCTAATGGTTAGAGTCGTAGGAAACAGACTCGTCAGCGTGAGTTCAATTCCTGGACGAAACTGTTTGCATTTCACATAGCGCTAGTACCCTTGGGAAAGGTATGAATGCAATTCTCCGTCCAGCTATGGGTAACTAGCAGGGCAGAGTGGACTCTTTAACCATGGCTAGGTAACCAGTATAGGAAAGGAAAACTCTGAATTCAAACCTGTTAAACCTGCTTAAGAAATTGACCTTGTGTCGGATCCTGCTCGTGCGGAGCGGTTGTAAATATAATATATATATATATGTGTGTGTATATATTGACAAAGTCTTGAAAGTTTTAAAATTAAACATTTGATAACTTTACATTGTATGAATTATATATATATATTTAAATAATAAAAGTTAAACTCTTGAAGTTTTATTATTGATGTGCTTCTTGATGATCACACTTCAACATGGCCGCCATCTTTGTTGATACATTTAAAACCTGCTGTAGGTTTTTATGGACACACACGTACACACATACACATGTGTGTGTAATAATGGTCGATGGAGATGACGTTAAAAGTTCCTCACGTGTGTGCTTCATACATAGCAAGCCACGATCATCAAGCACAATATGTCTGATGAGTGATGCTACACGCGAAACGTCAAGTAAGAGATAAAATATTATGGACGTTTTCAATATTTAGCTCATATATATATATATATATATATATATATATATATATACACAAATTGATATGCTACAATATTTAAATGTATATATATATATTTCAGATTCATCTACAATTATATCCTTGATTGATTTTTCATAGAATTTTTTAAAGATTTACTGTGACCTAAGCTGTGATGTAGTTTCGGTTACTTTCAAAAAGCGTCTGAATCTCTATTATTAATAGATTATTGGCTTCCGATAATTAAAAAATATATATATAATTGCAATAACGTATTTATTGTTAGTAAATGAAATAGATAAATAAAATATGAATTCATTTCGGCTTCAAGGAAATCTTACTTACATTCATTCTTTCAAAACAAAGCATTTTTTTCTTTGTTTACTTTTCTTTATTTCTTCTGTTTTTTATCTTCTTTATACGAGATTCCTTTCGTAAGTCTCCATTGACGTCATTTGGTGTCTTGTTTTCTCAAAGGTAAAGCTGCGTTTCTAGACTTGAAAGAAATGAATGTTTACCTTCGATGAACGTGTATTAAGATGTGCTTAAAGGATAATATATTGACTAAAGCTTTATTAGATTATGGCCCCTCAAAAGATAAGTAAATAAAAGGGGAAGTATATGTGGATAAGACACACATGTATATTTACGTGAGTATCAATTACAGTGGCTGTGTAGATATAAGTGCACTGCTTGATATCTGTTATATATATTAATATACTGAACTTATTGGTAAACTTCTGTGGTAAGAAAAAAACTGGCAAATAGTTGGATAGTAGAAATATACTACCAAACTTCACTTGGGGGAAAAATGTAAAACAGAAAAGACCAAGAGGGTCGTACCAACCGAAAATAATCGATTAATATTATAACACTTCGCGAAAAGAAATATATAAAGCTAGGATTATCTAAAGCTGATATATAAAAAGTGCTCAATACCTAAATAGAGCAAATAATAGTTAAACCTAATGGGGCAGATATTTTTTCATTAATTGTTTCGCTCATCAGGGTAAGAATATATATATATATATATATATATATATATATACAGGGTGTCCCAGAAGTTACACACCATGCTGGTTTTCAAAAATACACCTTTGTTGATTTCAAATCATGTTATTAAGAAAATTATAATAAATACTCAAATTGAGAGATAGAAAATTAATTGCGACAATCACTATCAATGAATATATTTCTGAAGTAACTAAAGGTGCTGTCTTTCAAAACCAGAAAATAACTGACTTCTGGGAAACCCTGTATATATATATATATATATATATATATATATATATATATAATATATATATTATATATATATATACGTACGTGTGTGTGTGTGTGTGTGTGAAGAAAAGTTTATAGAAAAGAAACAACAAAATGTTATATGTTATGTTATATGTTTCTTTTCTATAAACTTTTCTTCACATATTGTCGGATTAATATCCATTTTACCTTTTCATATATATATATATATATATATATATAACTTTATCAGGAGTGCCCTTGGCTAACATGTAGTTATTAGTTGAATTTTGGTTAGATATTTAGTACATTTACTTAGTATCCTTTACTTCTTTAATATTTTTCTGAATGTTTTTATATAAACCGAAACGTTTGAATGTCGACATTACTCCCAATGATAAACTTCTATCCAATGAAAAATCCTGTGTTTGTCTACATTTTTCCAGATTAGTATTATAGTATAATATTTATATTCACTACGGAATAAAGTGTATGAGTAAACATTATGATCTTTCTTTACAAGCCGGGTGTATTGATTTATCAAGGTGTGTACACGAAGGTGCGTGATGTAATGGTTAGAGTGATAGAAAATGAACTCGTCGACCCGAGTTCAAATCCGGGACGTGGCTGTTTGCATTTCATATAACGCTAATACACTTGGGAAAGGTATGCATCTAGCTATGAGTAACTAATAGGGCAGACTTAAGAAATTGACCATGTGACGCATCCTGCTCGTGCGGAAGCATTCGTATATATATATATATATTATAATATATATATATAGGCGGGGGAGATGTATGAATATAAGACGAGTTTGGCCATGTACTTTTCTAAATAAAAGATACCAGTGGTATGAAGAAGCTCGTGGGCATACTCTCGAGTGGAAATGGTTCATAACCACGATACCCATGGTATTTAAGGCCCATTTTATTCACAAATATATATATATATATATATGAGTTAAAAGAAAGGAAATGAATCCGACGGTATGAGTATAGATAAAAGGATATAAAAACAACACAATTGCTGTTAAAGTGAAAAATCCCGTGTTTGTCTACATTTCTCCAGATTAGTATCATAGTATAATATTCATATTAAATAATTTGTTAAAGTGAAATATGTTATAAAATGTTTTCACTTTAACAGCATATTGTTGTTTTCATATCATTTTATCTATACTCACACATATATATATATATATATATATATATATATATTATATATATGTGTGTGGGTTTGGTGTATTAAGATTTATGTATAAAATGTGTGTACGCGTATTTACTTGGCTAAGATTATATATCATTATATATATATATATACTTGATATGTATATATGTATGCCACTCACGTGTGAGCATATATGTACAGGGTGGACGTAAGGCCATGTACCAATTTGATGAAACACATTGAAAGTATTAGTAATTAAATTAAAATTCTTTCATTCTGTATAATTAATAATCAATATTTTTATCTAGTTGCCATAAAATATTGATAGGTTATGTGTATGTATGTATGTGTGTATGTATATATACATACATGCAAGAATATAAAAGTAGACAACCAAGGGCTTCAAATCGGTCTACTATGTGACCAGTGTGGAAGGCTATGTATGAGCAAGGGTGGCCTGATCAGTCACCAATCTGTGCATCGGCGGGATGGACTAATAAAATGCTCCCTGGAATTACCTGTAAATGTGAGATGTGCAAGACTTTGGCAGGACTAAAGAGCCTCTTTCGTGCAGCTCATTGTTGAAATTTTTGAAACTCACCATTATATTCTTTCAACTGTTGAACATTTTATATATATATATATATATATATATATCTTATTATAATGGAGATTGTGTGTTTTTCTGTCTGTAACCGAAACTATATTACTACTCAAGTCACAATTCCCTTAGTTATTTACATCACATTCTCCATGATTTTATTTTAACCTTTTTAATATTTAATAAAATTGTATTACATTATTAATACTCTTAACCATATCTACATACGAATAACATGCAATTATATTTGTATATACAACAAAATAGTGGTTTACAGTGTGAACGGGAAAGCTAATTTGCATATTGATATTAAAAAATCGAATTTAATAAATATGTGCTCATTGTTATTGATTTCTAATTGTTTGGTTTTATTTTAATGAATATAAGCAAAAATCTCTTCAATAAATCTTAAATGAAATCCATTAACAAGAAAAAATAACTGTAAGTTTATTCTTACTTCCTCTTTTAACTAAATACTTACATTAGAAAAAATAGCAATGAAAGACGAGAGTGATGGAAGAGTAAGTTTCAGTTGTTCTATGTTTCAAATCTTTTATCTGCATTCTTATTTAGTTTCATTAGCCTTTCTAATTTAATATAATATTTTATTACATTCAAACTTAAATACTTTGCACTCGGAGGGTGCATATATTTGCTAGTATATATATATATATTATATATAATATATATATATATATATATATCTCAATCAATTGCAATACTTAAACACGAGTTTGCTGCCATCATATATATATATATATATATATATATATATATATATATATATATTGGGTGTGAAAGCCATTAAATTCTGTAAAGAAAGTATGACTATACACGTATCATACTTAGCTAAATATTTCTATTTAATATGGATATATGTATATAATAATTATGTGTGTCGTGGAAAGAACTCTGTCTACGTACGTAAAAACGATCATAGATATGAATTTAAACATTTGAGAATATTGAAATGAACTATGAGAAATCTAAAACAATGTTTCGTTTGACAAAATTATTATCATCTGATGTTTTCGTTGAAAGCAATTTACATGCATAAAAATCAGCATTCGTCACTCCCGCAAAACCCTTGAAATATTTTTAAAAAGTGCTGAGTTAGGAATTCTTTCTTTCTGAAAATCTGTCTCTTCAGTACAATTTTTAAGAAATCTAAAATTGTAATTTCTTTTTTGGAAAAAAAAAGAGTTGACAATGTCAATGCATTTATGCAAGATTTTTGACGTTGCATTTTCGACTTCATTGTTGAATTTGGACAAAGGAAAGAAAATTCCTTATTACTTCCGTTTTGCTTTGTCATACGGACGTCGCCAAGATGGCGCTTTGAAAACAATGAACTATTTTATTGCAAGGAATACGCAGAAAAAAAGAAAAGGAGAGTTTTTTTTAATATAGTCATTCTTATTATTGAAGTCAGTAAGTCTAGTGTTGGTTTGAATAACAGCAGCTAACTAAGCACAACTTAAGCAGTGCCCAAGACAGCTGGTATATATAGAAATCAAGAATGATCCATTCATGAATTTGGGTGATTTGGGTGATTCCATTCCTTGAGTTCTGTTTGGCTGCTTGACTGCTTGATTTGAATGACATTGTGGAGTCTTATAAATATCCTGTCATTCTGCAGTAGACCTTGTGACTATTCGGGTTTGTATTTAAGTTACAACCGTTTGTTGCCTTGTCTTCCCAGTTCGATGGTAATTGGAACTTTAATTATTATTCACTTATATTACATTGCTGCATACTTCCTTGTGCCTTCTCTTGTTTTATTTTACGGCATATCAACTCTTTTCGGGTCATCAAATGGTGAAACAAATCATTTTGATGGAAGTTTCTATGTTTCCAGTTCTTAATATCTTAAAACTTGTATTTATAATTTTCATTAACTTTATTTGCTTTGGTTCGGTTTGGTTTATTTAATGGTATGATAACCATATGGGTTATTTAATGCCAAAAGCTGTTAAATGTGAGACGAAAGTTGGTATTCAAGTTTCTTTTACAGGTATATTTTGGTAGCTGTATTTCGTGGATGTATTATATATCTGATTTATAATTTTTGTCTCAAGAAAGATAAAATGTCTTCAGCAAATAGTTTGTAAAAATATACTACCAAACATCACCTGGGGAAAAAAAATTAGAAAAAATAAAAGACCAAGAATAATCTATTGATACAATATTTGGACAAAAGAAAAAACAATTTATACGTATATATAATATATAAAGATATATATATTCATACAAAACCGCCAGGAAACTAAAGCTAATAAGTAAAAAGTGCTCAATACCTAAGTAGAGCCAATAATAAAGATAAACCTAATGAGTCAGATAAACCTTATAAATGTATAAATGTGAGTTTGCTCCAAATCTCTTTAGTCGGATTTTATTCCTGAAGAGCACCTAGCGAAACTTTTAAGGTTTATCTGACTCATTAGGTTTATCTTTATTTTGTATATAATATATGTTTCTAGATATGTATATATATTACTCGTCATTGTGTGCAAATACACAAATTTCTTCTTTTTCACGTACCACCTGGTTGATTGCTAAATATATTTTACCTGCGTTTGGACTGTTCAGATTTCTAAAATTACTAAATTATATTTTTCTTCTCTTACGTTTCATATGAACAATCATTATGTCATGTGAAACATTCTTCACACCTTAATTAAATTAATAAAAACTTTGGACGAATTTTCAAAAAATGCTAATAAAAATAATGTAAGACCTCATTTTTGGGAACTATCTGATGAATTAATAAAATTTGGTCTGTATATAGATAATATTTTAACAAAGTATGTTATTTTCATGGGGAGGGTCTTACTCATCTGTAGAGCGATACAGACAGCTTAAGTCCCGACGCCAGTGCGTCAACTTGATGGAACTGATGAGCAAGCAAATAGCGTAGCATTTAGCGAAACGAGTAATCTTGGAGATTACGCTGTACAAAGAATTTATTTTCCACTTGTCTGCTGTGCCATGTTTACATCGTGAGGACAGGTGTTTTCATGCAGTAAAATAGAACGATTGAATTTTTCGTTCTGATGCCTCATTCCAAAGATTAAATTACTTGCGTTAACGTTGCCTAGCGACAGTTAGTCTAAGTTCCAGCAATTTTGAATAAAGAATTCTCTTTTGGATCAACCCAAATACAGATATTTTTTTTCTTCTTCTTCCATATCAGATTTCGTTTAGGTTGAAATGTTCAATGCTGACCCAGATCTACCAGTACACGAATCCTCCCCAAAAGCAGCACATGTTGTTGTGTCAAGCAATTAGATAAAGACAAATATTCATCACTCCACTTTGGGCCTTAGGTAGACTATACGGGCGGTTGGAGAGGCCTCCGCTGATCAATCAGCTGGCCATGCTAAACCCTAGCGCCTATGATTGTCCAAACCACTTTGCCCTTATGGCGACTCGCCAACAATTTTTATCATATAAGTTGTAGAACGCGGTGGTTGAGTGTCTTGGTAACTTGGATATGACGTTAAATAGCATCTAATAGTTGAGTTCCAGTTCTGGAACTATGGGGAAGGTGGAGTACCCCTTCATCGCTATTACTCCGGGGTCCACCCTGAACTGGAGTGTTAGTACCTGTTAGAGTTCTAACTATCGGTTAAATAGATAAAAAATGAGTGTAAAAATGTTTTTAATATTTAGTTCTGAACAAAAACCAAACAAAAATAAATAAAACAAAATTTATTCAGCATAAAATAACCCAATAAGTTTTGACACGCCGTAAAACCTAACCAAACAACTAGTTTAGTATCCCTACCCAAAATCAGTACATTTTTGTCTCAAGCCATAAAACAAAAACACATCTAATACCATTGGGAAAGGTATGCATCCAACTATTTCCCCTCCATCTATGGAAAATAAGGTAGATTATGTTAGGTAACTAGTTGAGGAGAATTAAAAACTCTGAATTCAAACCTGTTAACACCCATTTAAGAATTTTGATGACTCTCTTTCTCTCTCTCTCTCTCTCCGTTCTTATGGGTCATCGCCTCTGACAGTTCTTGCATGACACCCAGAATCCGCACTGAGCTGATTGATGTAGGCTTTGGCTGGTCGAACTACACTGATGTGTTAATGTGTAGATAACCACAGGAGAACGTCACTTAGCATCGAATATGCCTTGTTCGTATTATTTAGATGGTTTGTGTGATTGGAAGTAAGAGGCTCTATATCTGCTTTTTATGTGGTTCTGCTTCCAATATTTGTTCAAGACAGCTCACAGCATACTGTATGACATCTCTACTTGGACTTTTGAGAAAATGCTAGAAACTACACAAAAGTAAATATAATACACTTACAATAATTTTTCCTAATTTTGACTTCGTTCGATGTGATTGTCCTAACCCTTATTAGTCTTATGGCAACTCGAACCCTTTTTATCCTATATGTCCTAGAAGGCGGTGATGAGGATCTTAGTGTTCTGTGTATGACGTTAAACTGCATCTAATGGTGAAGTTCTAATTCTGGAGCTGTGAGGGTGTGTAGTACCCGTTTATCACAAATTACTCCTAGGTCCACTCGGACTCAGAGTGGTAGTTTCTGTTAGCGTCCAATCTGTGTGTTAAATAGAAAAAAACGGTATTTAAAACAAATTGAGTACCCATCAAGAATGAATAAAGCAAAACGTCTTCGGCATAAAATGACCCAATGTGTTGACGTGCCGTAAAACCCAACCAACCAAGCAAAATCCTTCCCTCGCCCCCTCCCCCTCTTCCTCTTACGTTTTCATCGTCTATAGATCATTCTTACTCGAGTTCAAATCCCGAACGTGGTAATTGCATTTCACTTAGCGCTAATACCCTTCGGAAAGGTATGAATCTTACTCTCCCTCCAGCTATGGGTAAATAGCAGGGCAGACTGGATTCTTTAACCATGGCTAGGTAACCAGTCTAGGAGAAGGAAAACTCTGAATTCAAGCCTGTTGAACTCCGCTTAAGAAATTGACCTTGTGTCGTATCCTGCTCGTGTGGAGGAGTTGGATATATATATATATATATATATATATATATATATATATATATATATATATATATATATATATATATATATATATATAGAGAGAGAGAGAGAGATAGATCATTCTTTTTTAAAACAATAAAATTCATTCTGACGAAGCCTCTATGACCAATGGAGGTGAAATGTTAATTGAATGTAATTGCCTGTATTCCTTATTCACTTCTTTCCATAACTTTTCTCATATTTTGTCGGATTTTTCCTAATCTGCTATTTTCTTCACAAAAGTACATATAATCATCATCATCGTCATCATCATGTCATGCACGCAGCACGGATATCCATGACAATCTCTCCCCACCTTCCCTATCACTCATTGCCTCTATGAGTTCTTCTGTGCTGCAACCGCATCCTTACACAGTCAATGTAAGTCCTAATACACTTATCATATTTTCCCATTTTAACTTCATTCGGTGTTCAGTTCCCTTAAAGTGATGTTAATGCACCCATACGAAAGGTATGGTCTGCTATAAACAGATTATCAGTCATATGGAAATCTGATCTCACTGACAAGCTAAAGCGACAATTCTTCCAGGCCGTAGTTGCATCAGTGAAACTTTATCGCTGCACCAACTGGACCCTAACGAAACGCATAGAGAATAAGCTAGCACAAGAATGATACATGCGATCTTAAACAAATCGTGGAAATAATATCCCACAAGAAAGCTGCTGTGCGGCCACCTGCCCCTATCACACAAACCACCGGAGTGAGACGAACAAAACATGTTGTGTACTGCTGGAGAAACAAGGAAGAACTCCTAAGCAACGTTCTCCTGTGGAAGCCAGCATATGGAAACGCCAGTGTGTGCCATCCAACAAAGATATGTATTAACCAACTCGGATTCTGGATGCTGCGCGGAGGACCTGTCAGGAGCAATGAATGATAGAGACTGTTTGGAGAGAGATGGTCATGGATATCCATACTGCTGGTACAGGATGATGATGAAATCTTAAATGAGGTTTGAATTGAATGGTAGTTCGAAAGATGTTAAAATATTTAAGTCTCTTTCAATAACTGAATTGACTGATTATTTCTGTGACGCCGGTCTTGATATCCAACATTATAAAATATGCAGAATTCTAATCCACCGGGTCAAACGTAAAAGGAAAGTCTGAAAGTTATCTTTCACTTTTTATAAAACTATATGTCCATATAACTAAGTTTCCATAATATGGTAGCTAAAGTTTCGATAATGTATCAATTATTCATAACTGACGTGCAATAGCAGAGAGAATTTCAAAAAAGATTTTGTCTGGCTCAAAATAATAAAACTTTAATGAGAATTATTTTGTTTTTTGTTCTAATCGAAAAAGAACTTGTTTCAAAGTTGTCAGCTAGGCTACCTACTATGAGAATAGGGATAGAAAGAAAAAACGCACTATTCTTGCATAGCAGTAACGGCTAATAGGTTGTCAGCGAAAACAACTACTAGTCCTCTCGTATATTCACTATCTTGTTATCTCTTTTCTTCGTCGGACGAGTCCAACTTTTTGTCGGGAAAATGTTCTCGTTAAAAACACCCTCCCAATCTGTTTTATTCTTACCATAAAATAAAAAAGAACGAAAATGGGAATAGGAAGAAAATGCACAATTTTTACATAGCAGTAATGACTAATATATTGTCAGCAAGACCAGGTGCGTATCCTCTCATGTACTGGAAACGCAAAGTCCACCAGTTAACACGTTCATTTTCTTTCTCTTTTTTTTTTTTTTTTTTTTTTTTTGTTAATCAACAGTATATCTGGTCTCCTGGCTGGGATAGGGGGATCCGTCTTTATCTCGAAGTCCACAGAATTGTATGCGTTTCATTCTCAAGAACAGATTCTGGTTTATGCAGATACCATTTTGATGTATGGTGGCTAGTTATTCCAATTCTGGACTGGCAGATGCGGTCACGCACATTGAAAGAGAAATTCTCATCTGCATTTGTTGGTTCAGGACGACGAAGATGTCACCGCTCTGCAACCCTGTTAATTTCGATATTGGGTCGCTCAGCTCCTCTGCGGCACGCGTCTTACCAAGACTGTGTGTGTGTGTGTATGTATGTATATATATATGGTTGTCAGAAAAGTATTCTGGAAAAAATTACGTTCGATTCATTCTTCATTTCTATCTTGATAAATACAGTTTTAAACTTGGTACTTTTTTGGCACACCTTGTATTCTGAAAAGAAATGAAAGGAACGTCATTATTTTTTTCAGAATACAAGGTGTGACAAAAAAATGTTGATAATTTTTTCACACACCTTGTGTGTACATATATAGTGAATCTGTGGAGGCGCGTGGTCTAATGGTTAGAGTCGTAGGAAATGGCTCGTCAACCCGAGTTCAATTCCTGAACGAAGCTCTTGGCATTTCACATGGCGCTAATACCCTTGCGAAAGGTATGAATCCAATTCTCCCTCCAGCTATGAGTAGATAGCAGGGGAGACTGGGCTCTTTAACCATGGCTAGGTAGCCAGTCTAGGAGAAAGAAAACTCTGAATTCAAACCTGTTAAACTCCGCTTAAGAAATTGACATTGTGTCACATCCTGCTCGTGTGGAGGGGTTGATATATATATATATAGTGAATCAAGAGTCAATCTTGTTCTGGCGTAGTAAGGTTTACACCGAAGAACCTGGAGGACCTAACCACAATGTCCATTTTAAACGTCGATTATTTTTTCCCTTAAATCTCAATCGTGACATTATGTCGGTGCTTAAAAGGAGGAAATGGGTGTTGTCAGGTAATTTAGCGGTTGAAAACACTTGAAATAAAGGCATGTTCAACCATAAAAGCCGCATGCCCATTTCCCAAATGCTGGGGAGGGTGATACACTTTTAATTTCCTCCCTCTCTCAGTTGTGTATTTCGTGTAGCTATCTCACATGCCAACCCCTAAAAGGCAACGAGCCATCAAAACTTGTTTAATTTAGATGATATGATCAGAAGGTTATCGATGTTCGGCTTTTGTCGAGTTGAATGTCCTCCTCCTCAAGGCATTTTCCATTTAATGACGCTTTAAATATCCCCACGGAAAATCGTTTGATCAAGAGAATCAAAAATGATAACGGGTCGTTTTTGAAGAATATTTTAATTGTTTTTTGTAATATTAGCAAGTTCACAGAACCTCCAGGAAATTGCGAGAATAGGGCGAAATATTATAAAAAATGTGCTTTTATTTTTCAATCATTTACAATGTCTATGAACCTGAAGACGTCTTTTCAGAATATGGTAAATCTTATTATAATGAAGATTCGGTGTCTCTGTCTGTAACTCAAACTACGCCATACTTACGTCACAATACACTCAAGAATTGTGTCAGTTTATCAATGTGTATTTAATTTATAATCAATATTAATACATGGAATTAAACTTATTGATTAACGATGTCTCTATGAAAGTCTGAGTTAGAATTACCTCAAAATAGCCTATGTTATTAGCGCGTATAAAAGCCTGCATTGTGTCTTATATATCACTATGAAATAAAGGTTTATATTATATAGAGTGTGGTTAATTTCCATACTGGTTTTGACAAATAATTGCTTGGTGTTAGTGATCTCGATTTATATTGTTTTATTCTATTACATATTAAAATAAATCCTATGAATGATGTTATATCGAAACCAATTAAAATATAATCAAAATTAACGTTATCTTTTTATATGCATTTGTATTTAATTTCGTTAGTCTTTCTAATTTGATATATTTGATTATATTAAACCTAGATACTTGCGTCCGTAGGGCGCATTTTCCTGCTAATAATAATAATCCTGTCGGGGGGTCAAAGTTTAGGTACCGGACATGTATGCTAAAATATGGTATTCCCTTAGGAAAAAGTGTCATAATCTTGCAACACCCTTTTGTTAAAATGAGACCGTCCAAGATGAAATGCTAAAATGTAAATCTGATTATCTGCTGTTGCTTATCTACCGAATTCTTATTTCTTATGAATGTCAACTGATATAAATAATGGACCATTTCGTTTTTATCATAAAGAAAGGGAAGTAAAAGAACACGCTACACAAAGAAATATAAGAAAGAGAGTAGGAGAAAGATAGAGAGGGGTTAGCGCTCGGAAGCTATCACGCTAATATGTTTTAATCGAACATAATGAAAAGAAGGAAAGAGAGAAAGAGTTAAATCAAGATTATTATATTTTTTACATATTGAACTACTTCGCAATAGCTCTTACGTAAACGTATCAGACGTTGTAATAATTATCATAATTTATTATATCCACAGGTCTTACTAGTAGTTTTCTTAATCTTACAAACTTATTGAACTGAACCAAAATTAATTCAAATACTGATTTCTTCGTGATCCTTCAATACCTTACCATTCTTGTCAAAATTTTACAAATCCAATCTAAAAATATTATTTCATTGTTTAATCATTCCTAGTCATCATGTGATAATTCAGTTTCAGAGGCATTATTGATTGGACTGGGCCGTGCTGTAACATTAGGTTGCTATGGTAACTGTGTCCTACAAAATAAAACGTCTGCCTAGATTCAGCGGTCATTTCAGATTGTTTTGAGCACCAGGAAACGGTTTTGCTTTTTTGTAGGAACAGAAGATAACAATTCCACTGCAGACTATTTGTGTGAAGAATCAATGTTCTTCGCGTTCGCCGCTACTTTATCTGTTAGCATCAGTTGATATCGCACTAATTTATATAAGTAAAAAAAAAGTAGGGGTGGCCTAAAGTCGGTATCAGCCAGACAGCAAGGTAGTCTATCCCCTTTTCATTAGCGCTAGACCAAGGAGATTTTTTGGCGTCAGAGGAGGAACGCCAGACCTACCATCAACTCCTCACTTTACTGCAATCCCTCTGCTACTCATACGCTGAGTTACCGAGTACCGGTATTGAAACCGGAACCGTGTAGTTTCTAGTCCGATCTCTACCGATTAAGCTAAACCGGCCCCCCAAAAAAACTTACTTAACGACAATTGGCACTAATTTAATAAATAGGATATAGAGTAAATATTTTTGTAAAGCATGTTTTTATATTAGAATATTGTCAATTGCAAGATGATGACGGTCGGACAATTAAGGAACACGAGCATTTGTGTACAGACTAGTAGGACCTGTGGATGTACTATAGTATGATAATTAAATTATTTCAAGGTTTGATATGTTTACTTAAGAGCTATTGTTAAGTAGTTCAATATGTAAAACGTATAATAATCATGATAACTCGCTCTCACTTTTTTCTTTCTTTACTTCTTTTCATTGTTAGATTGAAACAGCATTATCACTTCCACGCGATCACCCCTTTTCTCCTATTTTCCCCTATTATCTTTCTTTCTTTCTTATATTTTTTCTGTGTAGCATGTCTTTTTTATTCCCTTTATTTCTTTATAATAAAAACGGAATGGTCCATTATTCAGCTGAGGTAACGACACTTCTAGGAAATAAGTATTCGGCGGATAAGCGACACCAGATAATCCGGATTTACATTTTTGCATTTTATTTTGGGCAATTTAGAAGGTCTCATTTTTAACCAGTGTTTCAAAATGATAACGGTCGGAAAATTAACGAACTAGCGTATTAATATATAGATTATCTGAAATCATAAAAGGAATACTTGATTGTATATAACGGTGCAAAGATTCCTTACGAAACATTTTTTTTTATTATAAATGCACACGAAATACGATTCTCTAACTTCTATCAGTTAAATAAATCTAGACGGATTGACCGGCCGTAGAATTCAAGCAGTTAATTCTTCCTTTTAGCATTCGGAGATTTTATTCATTCTTTAGTCTTAACCTTTCTCACCTTGTGACCTCTTTTCACTTTTCTTTTAAGTTACTCCAGCCTTAAGATATTCGGTTTACACTGTCTTTGTTTGCCTCTACATGCTAATTTGAATTATTCCTTACAATGTCTTTGAGCAATATTTTGTTCCTTTTCACCGCTATATTTTCTATTTGCTTCTTCACGGGTGAGTCCTGTCGGCTGGGTCTTAAGAATACATCGACTGCATCTCTGCATAGGGGTAAGATCCTTCAATGAGGCCTCTATGGTCTTATACGGACCTTTGATGAGGCTCCCCCAGACCAGTCAGCTGGTCACGTTAAGCCCGACCTAGATTGTCTCAACCCTATTGCCATTATGGCAAGCCCTAGTCCATTTTATATTATGTGCTAGGTGTTGGATCAAAATCCTAATCTCCAAGGTATGATGCTGAGGTTCCAATTCTGGAGCTTTGGGGAAAGTAGAGTACCTTTTCATCACCATTACTCCCATGTCCACTCAAACCCGGAGTGGTAGTACCTGTTAAGATCCTATCTATGAGTTAAATAGGGAAAATTAGTTTGAGAAAATATCTTAAATATGACTTTTCAAAAAATTTGAATACCCATAAAGCAGGAATAAAACAAAAACGTATCTGGCATAATATAACCCAACAAGGGTTGACATGCCGTAAAATTGAACCAACCAATCTTCCTTTTAGCATCCGTAGATTCTATTCATTCTTTTGTCTTAACGCTCACATCTTGTGACCTCTTTTCTATGAGTTTCTCCAGCCTTAAGACATTCTTTTTACAATTTCTTTGTTCGCGCCTACATGCTAATTTAACTTCTCTCTTACAATGTCTTTGACCAATTTTTTTGTTCCATTTCGCCGCAATATTTTCCATTTGCTTCCTTCACAGGTTGTCATTGGAGTCACGCTTGAGTAAATGTAATAAAAATAAGTAATGTTTTTGTTTGTTTGCTAGCAGTGTCTTTTATTGAGGACATCAAATGGAGCGAGCGAGAGGACGAACAAGGAATAAGGCGTTCTTGTCACGTTCTGACCGACCACGCCAAGCGTGTGGGCTGCTAAGCCCCCCGGCGCTGTAAAATCAGGAAAAGAGAGAGCTGATTCCTTTGGGTTCTCTCGTATATAAAAGTCTCTCCTCCCCTCTTCCTTTAGGCGGAAGTGACGTGACTGAATATGCTACGTAAACCTCTTACCTGAATAGACCGGTCACTGTCATTCTGTAGAGCAACCTAAGCGTATAAAGCGATTATGTAAATGAATAAATTTATCACTGAAGGAATTCTAATTTCCAAGGTTATTTATCAAGCGTGTTGTAACTCTGCTTATTTACCTGACAAGAATCGAAAGGATTCCTGTACTTAAGGATTATACACATAAAATACAGAATAACAATTATTACTATATAGATCTACCTACCTACCTATCTATCTATCTGAAGACGCGTGATATGGAGGCACGTGGGATAATGCTTAGTCATTGGAAATGGAGTCGCCGACCCGAGTTCGAATCCAAGACAAATCTGTTTTATTCTTACGTATTGATGGCAAAGTTCTTGTGTGTGTATATGTGTATGAGCAAGTCTTTTGTGAATCAAATATGACCGTATATATATATATATATATATATATATATATATACACACACACACCAACCTCCGCACGAGCAGGATGTGATACAAGGTCAATTTATTAAGCGGAGTTTAACAGTTTTCCTTCTCCTAGACAGGTTGCCTAATCAAGGTTAAAGAGTCCAGTGTGCCCTAATATTTCCCCATAGTTGGAGGGAGAGTAAAGTTCATACCTTTTCCAAAGGTATTAGCGCTAAGTGAAATACAATTACCACGTCCAGGATTTGAACTCGTGGTGACGAGTCCATTTCCTATGACTTTAACCATTACACCACGTGCTTCCTATATGATCGTATATATATGTTTGTTTATAGTAGTTATTTATGAAGGCGCGTGGTATAATGGTTAGAATTGTAGGAAATGGACTTGTACATCCGAGTTCGAATCCAAGATAAGACTGGTTGTATTTCACATAGTGTTCATACCCTTAGGAAAAGTATGGATCAGTATATTCTCCCTCCAGCTATTGATAAAATAGTTTGGCAAACTGGGCTTGGATAGGTAACCAGTCTAGGAGAATGAAATAATGATAATCTTTTTGAACCGAACATAATGAAAAGAGGGGAAAAAAGAGAAAAGAACAGTGAAAAAAGTTAAACCAAGACTTATATTTTTTACATATTTAACTATTTTGCGATAGCTCTTAAGTAAACGTATTGAACGTTGCAATAGTTAAATTATCATCTTGGGCTAGGAAACCAATCACGGAGAAGGAAAAACTGATCTCAAACATGTTAAATTCTATCCAATAAACTTGTGTCACGTCCTCTTCGTGCGTAGGGCTTAGTATTATATATATATTTCTTGATATTACTCGGTTACACATAGTCTAAGGCCAAATTATAGAAATCTATTGGACGAGCCCAGCTTAGACGCAAATTATAATTCCGAACAATTGCTTTCAAGATAAGCACTTGAGCCGCACCTCTATGATAGATGTTCAATCAGAATTTGATAACATTTAATCGATTTTTCTAGACTACTTTCAGCCTGAATATTGTTATATTAAAAAAGATTCGTTGACTTGCAATTATGGTGCAGTTAAGTGAACCCTGGGAGGGTCATCAGTGCACCACGTACCCACGGGGTAAATGAGGATAATTCATGACAAAGCCAATTTTCTCGCTCCAGTTTTCAAAATCAATATTTTTGGCAAATTCTTATCATTTTTAACCTCCTGCCAGTTTTGTATTGATCTTTGTCACTTCGAGAAAAGATTATGGAAAGAGATCAGCCTCAAAAATAGGCCTTGAATTGTAATAAATTACACAGGGTTCAACATTCAATATTGCTTACGCTTTATCTTTCTATGCTTCCATAATTTTTTGATCACTTTGAACTATCCGTGTGCTCTCCTTTTGTCGTTGTTGTTGTTCGATTTTTTTTGGGGGGTGAGGGGTCTGAGGTTTGATGTAATTAGAAGACAGACTATCTCGGTCCTCACAAAAATATATTTAACGTATAGTTATTTACTATGCATAGCTTAGATGGGGTATAAGGCTGGAATGACGTTAAACTCTATCTGATGCTGAGATTCCAGTCTTGGACGTCTGGGGAAGGTGGAGCACCCCCTTCATCACCATTGCTCCCAGGTCCACTCTGACCCAGAGTGGTAGTACCTGTTAGGGTCACATCTATGGGTTAAATAGAAAAATGTGTATATAAAAAAATTGAGTATCCATTAAGAATGAATTTATTTAAAAACTTTGTCAGCATTAAATGAACCACTGAGGCTGATATGCCGTAAAACAAACCAAACCAAACCGGAAATATGGAATACGCTGTGAGAATCGAACTCAATATCAATGGTCTGCTAATCTAGTTCGCTAACCATTACACCATGTTAAGTACCTAAATCTTATTATAATGGAGATTGTGTGTTTTTCTGTCTGTAACCGAAACTATATTACTATACAAGCCACAATTCCCTTAGTTATTGACATCACATTCTCCATGATTTTATTTTTATTTAAACCTCAATTATTAATAAAATTGTTTTACAATACTTATAATGTTGACCATAACTACATACTATTCACATGCAATTGTATTTATATATATACAACAAAATAGAGGTTTACAGTATGAATGGGAAGGCTAATTTGCATATTGATCTTAAAAAATTGATTTTAATAAATATATGCTTAGTATTATTGATTTCTAATTGTTTGGTTTTATCTTATTGAATATGAGTAAAAATCTCTTCAATAAATCTTAAAAGAAATCCCTTAACAAGAAGAAATAACTGTAATATTATTCTTTACTTCCTATTTTAACTAAACAGTTTAATTAGGAAAATTTACCAATGAAAGACGGGAGTAACGGAAAATGATGGAAGAGTTAGTTTCAAAGTTGTTCTATTTTTCAATCATACCCCCTCTGTTCCAAATATTTTTATCTTAATTCTTATTCAGTTTCATTAGCCTTTCTAATTTAACATGATATTTTATTATATTAAAACTTAAATACTTGCACCCGGAGGGTGCATATATTTGCTAGTACATTTAATGTACTAACAAAATTAAAAATCGACCTCCGGGCGATGTAAAAAATAATTTTTTGAAAGATATTGCTTGAGGAGGTGGAAGTTAAGAATTAAATGTCGGAGAGTTTGAACCATAAATCATGAAATTATCAAATTTATTAAAGGAGTAAAAAAAAAAAAAAATTGAAATCGAAACTAAGTTCTATTAACTTTGAATATCTATTAAAATAAAACAAACTATATATAAATATATGATACTGGGGATGTATCTATTAAAACTTGTTTTAAAAAACAACGAGGACTGTCTAATATTGCATGCTCAAATTTTGAGTGTATTTATTCTATGTTATGACGATTTCAGGTATAGTAACGTAAGCAGGGACGTAGTTTTGTTAGACAAAAACCAGAAGAGAATCTCCATTATTAATAGATATGCGATTCGTATGCATATGGTGTCACATATGAGTTTGACTACAGCTGGGGGGGGGGCTTAGGTTTAATATTATTAGACAATCTCGATACTCACATCAAAATACATCTAATTTAGTTATTTACTAACTGTCGCTTAGTTGTGGAACAAGGATGGAAGTATGGAGCACCCAGTGAGAATCGAACTCAATATTAATGGTCTGCTAATCTAGTCTGAGAACTATTACACTATGTATATTCGATTAGTGCAAATGTTGTCAACTGTCTTTGACTACAGGAAACCATGGGTGCATTTGATTAATTGGTTTTAACGACATGTCAACACCTATTGGCTTATTTTATTCCTAAGAGGTTAGGGAATCATGTTCATTGTACTTTCATATTTACATTAGGTCTGTAGTTAATAGTTTTGTTTTCTTTTTTTTTTTTTGTTGTGTGTTTTTTTTTTTGCACACTGTTAAGTGATATCAAGAATTCTATCTAAGAAAACTAAATTTCAAACATAAGTATTAACCTATAGAATGAGACCCTAATAACTTACTACCATCGATTGAAAATGGACCTGGTAGATATGGCAATGAAGGGGTACTTTGAGGGGGAGGAGTCTTCGTGGCTTAATGGGTGGCCTTCTTGACTGTGACATCGTTGTAAACGATTTAGAACTCCAGTCACGCGATAGCGTTCCCTTTTGGACTTATACTCCTGAACGAAAGATATGATCATTATATCACCAACTATGGGTTAAATAGTAATACTAATGTTTTTTGAAAAATATTGTTTTTGTATTAAATAATCCATGAATGTTGATATGGCATTAAATAACAAAAAAAAAAAGAGATACAGTACAGTTCCCAGTCCTCCTGCACTGGAGCCTCAATATCTTGTGTAGTTAAGTGCCATACGCAGAACACTCCTTTGTTAGGGGATTCTTACCCCTCTGCAGGGGGTAAATTAAGCGTATCATAAGCCCTGTTTAGAGGGTGATCTATGAAGAGAGAAAACTCGTTATAAGAAATGGTGGGTTTTTTTCCTGTTTTTTTTTAATCAGAGATTTGTGGGATGTCAAAAGTATTTTATTGCAAGAAATAATGTTAAGATAAAAAAATCCGGTTGAATTTCCTTTATTTTACGGACTCATTTCCAATTACCAGAGAATCAAGATATATAATGTTTGTGTGAGAGAGAGAGAGAATTCTTTTCTCTAAATACATTTAACTGCTGTCACTTTAAGAACATCCATCATTGTTCATACAATAATTTTCCATTGTATTTGCACTGTCCTGACGAGGGTTTAACATAAATGGAAACGTTCAAACGTCGGCCTTACCATTTTTTCGGAATACGTTTTCCTATTCTCTCTCTTTCCCACCCTCTCTCTCTCTATATATTATATATATATATATATATATATATATATAATGGAGAATTGGTGTCTGCTGTAACCAAAACTATCACTGATTACCTCACAAAACTCCCTAGTTAATCAATAATTATTTAATTTATATTATAGTTAATATACTTATTTATTGTCAGTCGCCTCACATGTTTGTAAGGGGTTCGGACTTTCCATAAGTCTAAGTAAGACCAAAGTCATTGTACAAAACGTGGACACTCCTCAAAAGATCGATATTGATGGGTGCAACCTTGAATCCGTGGGGAGTTTCAAGTACTTCGGGTTCACCATCTCAAACTCAGCCTCCTATGATTCTGATGTCAACAGCAGAATAGCGAAACCAGCAGTAGTCATGGCCAAACTGAGCAGAGAGTCTGGAATAATGCCAGTCTCACCAAGAAAACCAAGCTGCGTGTCTACAAAGCGTGTGTTTTCAGTACACTCCCCTGCAGTAGCAAAGCGTGGACAACATATACAGGCCACGAAAGGAAACTCAATAGTTTCCATTTCCGATGTCTACGACGTATTCTCCGCATCCACTGGCAGGATAAAGTGTCCTACACAGTCGTGCTGGTTTG
Source organism: Doryteuthis pealeii (assembly GCA_023376005.1). Lineage (NCBI taxonomy): Eukaryota > Metazoa > Mollusca > Cephalopoda > Myopsida > Loliginidae > Doryteuthis > Doryteuthis pealeii. Next base: position 14,150,097 of record CM042150.1, on the reverse strand, counting down.
CACCGACATGAACAGCATGTTCTCCATTCTCTGTGATAGGCGCCTTCGCTGGCTTGGACATGTCAGAAGAATGGAAAATTGCCGCATCCCTAAAGATCTTTTGTACAGCGAATTAGTAAAAGGCTCCCGATCGGTTGATAGACCACACCTATGATTTAAAAATGTCTGCAGGAGAGTCATGAGGATATGCCATACTGACACAAACACGTGGGAGGTAAATGCAAAAAAATACAGAGGCTGACACCTTAACGTTAAGCAATGCACGGAGAGGGGTGAGACGGAGAGGAGAGTAGCCTTGACAGCAAAGAGGGAGAAAAGGCAGCAGAAAAAATCAGTTTGTGTGCATTCAGTGCACCAAAGACTGTCACTCAAGAATTGGCCTGCAGAGTCACTTGTGCAGATGGAGATAATTTTTTGGACACTACACCATCGTCCTTCGTGGATGGAAAGGTGCTATATATATATATATTGTATCTGTATCCGTTTTTCGGAAGTACATATATAAGGTTTGGGCATTAGTGTGAATCATTAATGTGCTATATTATAATAATGTAGTTATCATAATATATTCATCTGGGAATGAATATCAGAAAACTCGTTGTTTTTTAGTTTCTTATATTTAGTAGTAGTGGTGAATTTTCGGAATTGTGATGATCTCCTTCGTCAAGAACCTGAGGACAGTAGTCATTTTCTGGCTGCTTGATGCTCTTTTTGATTATGAGATGCTGGATGTTGATTGGTTAGTTGATGATTAATGATTTTGTACTGTGTGTGTGTGTAGTAATCTGATAGGGGTCATGTGGTTGGTGGTATGGGGGTATCTTGGAAATATGTGTAAGCTTTTAGTGTACCGGTGTCTGTGTTTAGTCCTTTTCTGTGCGTGCTTAATCTAATTATCCATCTTAATTCAGCTAGTTTCCTTGCTTGAGTGGATGGAAAGCTTTGTTGGATTAAGATACATTTCAGGTTATCTAAATTGTGTGAAGGGTATTAAATATATTAGGGATATATATATATATATATATATATATATATATATATATATATAAGGACACGTAAAAGCGAATTCATCTTAAAAGGGATGGAAATAATTTATAAAAAAGCAAGTTAGTGTACCCTTATAATTAGATGTATAATCTAAAATAAATTTTCTTTTTTCGGTCAATCCTCATCAGAGAAATACATTGAAAGCAGGTAATACGATGGTTGGAATTGTAGAAACAATGATACTCGCCATTGTGAAGTTCTACTTAGCTGCTGCTATTAAAACCAACAGTAGGCTAACTGACTTCAATATGGCGCTGCAGACAGGATTCGAACCTGTGCGGGTTCGAATCCTGTCTGCAGCGCCATATTGAAGTCAGTTAGCTGCTGCTATTAAAACAAACAGTAGGCTAAGTAGAACTTCCCAATGGTGAGTATCATTGTTTCTACAGGAATATTTGAGAAAAAAAGGTGATTTTCCCCCCTTTTTACAATAAGAACGAGAAATTAAGAGAAATTACAAACCGTGCGGAGGGGTTCGAACAATTCTGGTTCCACCATATATATATATATATATATATATATATATATATATATATATATATTTGTATATATTTGTATATGTATAAGTATTAACTTACCGGTGGGTATAAGAACGATCGTTGGAAGCGCACAATATCCAGAGGTTAAGGTTGAGAAAAAACAAATACAAAGTGCTCAATACAATGTAGAGCATAAATTTATTTAAGAATGGAAATGAGTAACCTACTCGAGTTTCATCGATAGATTCTTCAGGGTTACTTTTAAATTAATCGAGTTTACGATTAATCTTTGGTGTTATAAACATGCCCGTTGGAATGGGACTTAAATTCAGTAGAGGAACAATGGGACTTAAATTCAGTAGAGGAACAAGCGTTCCTCTACTGAATTTAAGTCCCATTCCAACGGGCATGTTTATAACACCAAAGATTAATCGTAAACTCGATTAATTTAAAAGTAACCCTGAAGAATCTATCGATGAAACTCGAGTAGGTTACTCATTTCCATTCTTATATATATATATATATATATATATATATATATATATATATAGTTTTGCATGTAGCGTTTCTGCTATATGGTGCACATCTAGTAGGGACATAATGCAAGCATTTTTCACGCCGGAAACATTTATTTCGAATATACAGAGGAACGTAGACAACATAAGCGTGTATACAAAAAAGAAAAATAAATTATAAAATGTAAACAAAAAATGCTAGTAGATGAAAAAATAATGATTTACGCTTGGTGATTTATTAGGGTTGCCTTTTTGTTGTCTGTTTGCTTTCACTGTTTTCATATAAGTCATGGAACATTTTTAACGGGCGTAACGAGAAGATAAGAAAGGAAAAATGGAAAAGGATCTAAAATAACAAAAAAAAAAAAAGAAAGACTAAAAGAAAAATAAATAATTAAGTGTCAGTTTTAAATAAGAAATGAACGAAGTGCGGAGGGTAGAAAATAACAAATATATAGGCCTTTTGTTCACGTTTATATATATATATATAATATATATATATATATATATATGCTTTTTGTTATATATGTATTTTCTTCGTTTATATATACTAGCAAATATATGCACCCTCCGGGTGCAAGTATTTAAGTTTTAATGTAATAAAATATTGTATCAAATTAGAAATGCTAATGCAACTAAATAAGAATGCATATAAAAATATTTGAAAAAGAGGAGGGTATAATAAAAAAAATAGAACAACTGAAACTTACTTTTCCCCCACTCCCGTCTTTCATTGCTAAATTTTCCTAAATTAACTATTTAGTTAAAATAGGAAGTAAAGAATAAAATTACAGTTATTTTCTTGTTAATGGATTTCTTTTAAGATTTGTCCCTGAGATTTTAGATAATATTCATTTAGATAAAACCAAACAATTAGAAATCAGTATACTAGCACTTATTTATTAAAATCAATTCTTAATATCAATATGCAAATAGCCTTCCCATTACTGTACTGCTATTTTGTTGTATATATATAATTGTATGATATTAGTATGTAGATATTACCAACAGTATTAATAATGTAACAATTTTATTAATAATTGAGATTTAAATAAAATACATCCTGTAGAATATGACGTAATAACTAAGGGAATTGTTACTTGAATAGTAATATAGTTTCGGTTAAATACACAATCTCCATTATAATAAGATATGCCTTTTCTTTACGTTTATATATATATATAATATATATATATATATATATATGCCTTTTCTTCACGTTTATATATATATATATATATATGCCTTTTCTTCACGTTTATATATATATATATATATATGCCTTTTCTTCACGTTATATATATATATATATATGCCTTTTCTTCACGTTTATATATATATATATATATGCCTTTTCTTCACTTATATATATATATATATATATAATGCCTTTTCTTCATATATATATATATATATATATATAATGCCTTTTCTTCACGTTTATTTATATATATATATATATATGCTTTTCTTCACGTATATATATATATATATATATATATATATATATATATATATATATATATAATGCCTTTCTTCACGTTATATTATATATATATATATATATATAATGCCTTTTCTTCACGTATATATTATATATATATATATATATAATTATATATATATATATATATATATATATATATATATATATATATATAATGCTTTTCTTCACGTTATATATATATATATATATATATATGCCTTTTCTTCACGTATATATAATATAATATATATATATATATATATATATAATGCCTTTTCTTCACGTTTATATATATATATATATATATATATATATATATATATATATATATATACCTTTTCTCACGTTTATTATATATATATAATATATATATATATATATATATATATATATATATATACCTTTTCTTCACGTTTATTTATATATAATATATATATAAATATATATATATATATATATATGCCTTTCGTCACGTTTATATATATATATATATATATATATATGCCTTTTCTTCACGTTTATATATAGTGTGTATATTACAATAAACATGAGAACAATAGTAAAAAAATTCAAATACAAATTATTCCCATTAATAAAATGTTTTAAGTAATCCATTCAACGGACGGTTTTTTGCTAGTTTAATAAGTCTTGGTCTAAATTGCTAACGATAAAAGATTACAATCTCGATTCTTTTTGAGCACACTTCGTATTTTCCACCAGTTTTCGTACCCGCCTAAAAAGCAAGTATTTTAAATATTGATTTCCATATTAGGCAGACCCTTCCTATTACAAAATATAAAGCGAACAATTTTACTACTTCCCCGTTTCCCCTTGTTCTGGTCTTGTACTGCGCTAAACTTGATACATATCGAAAAGTTGTTGATGATTGATATGCCCCTTTAGCCTACGTAGAGATCGAAATAGTCACACGTGGTTCATTGGGGCCAGAAAGAGGTGTTCGCTCTTCAAGTAAATGCCAGAATTTCGAAATGTTTTGTCAAAGTAGACAGGCTCTCTCCATTTTGAAAGATTAGCATAACACAATCTTCAGAGATCGTTTCCTCACATTTCGCCTTTTTGCTTTGTTTAGTAAAAATAATAAGCGGGCAAAAGAATACAAGAAATGGAAATATACCGGGGGATTGAAAAGTATATCCCTAAAGAATGCCAAAATGTATCTTACCATGCTGTAAGATGAGATCTGGCCAATTATCAATACTTGGGAGTCTATTGAAGATTTGATTTTTATGCAAGATGGTGCTCCTCCACATTGTGCTATTGTTGCTGAGAGATGGATGGGTAGAGTGGCCGATCTGAAGCCCTGATTAAACACCCTGTAACTTTTTTCTTTTGTTTTGGTTTGTTTTGTTTTACAGCATATCAACCTCAGTGGGTCATTTAATGCCGATAAAGTTCTGAAATAAATCCATTCTTAATGGATAATACAATTTTTTTTATAAATTACATTTTTCTATTAACCCATAGATGGGACCCTAACAGGTACTACCACTCCGGGTCAGAGTGGACCAGGGAGCAATTGTGATGAAGGGGTGCTCCACATTCCCCAAACCTCCAGAACTGGAACCTCACCATCAGATAGTTTAACGTCATTCCCAGGACATGTAGACCCTCAATCATATAGGTGCTAGGGCTTGACGTGGTCAGCCGATTGATCGGAAGGGGCATCTCTGACCGCCCGTCTAGCCTAAGTAAGGTCCTAAGTGGAGTGTTGCATGTCATTGACTGCTCATCCACCAAGACTCCGTCCTTAAGCATCACGGGTCGCCACCCACGGCAAACAGGTGGCCCCATTGTGGGAGTCTTCCCCCTCTGCAGAGGTGCAGTCGGTGCATTCTAACGCCCCAGCCGACAGGGCGGTTTTTCTTTTGGGGTTGGTTGAAGGAGCAAGAGTTGTCTGTGAAACCAACGACTTTGGAAGAACTTGAAGGAGGAATACGAGAATTTATTTCTGCCATTCCACAAGAGTTCTTGAGAAGATCCGTTGATGCGATTTCCGAGCGGCTTGAGAGGCTATAGGTGATTGCTGGTGCCCATATAGAATCTTTAATAATACTCCATGTTATGTGTGTTCTTCTCATATCCATATTCTGTGAAAATAATGATTCACAAATAAATTATACGATATTTAAGTAGAGAGTTACTTTACAATCACCCTGTAGAAAACAGGAAGTGCGTAGAAAAAATAACTCTCCTAGAGGTTAAGATTTTTACATGGTCAAAACTTAATACCGAACCCTTCATGTATACTATGCGCGTGGTATAATGGTTAGAGTCGTAGGAAATGGACTCGTCCACATGAGTTCAAATCCTGGACGAGACTGTCCGCATTTCACATAGTGCTAATACCCTTGGGAAAATCATGAATCCAACTCAAATCCAATGTCAGTTTTCCTTCTAGACTGGTTGCCTAAACAAGCTTAAAGAGCCCAATTCGTCCTATTGTTCACCCATAGCTGACATACCTTTTCCAAGAGTATTAGCGCTTTATGAAATGCAAACAGCCTCGTCCAGGATTTAAACTCATTTAGCTGTTCCCATTTTGATTCGACGGTAATAATTACAACACACATCTCCAGACAAAAAAGCTTGTTATATGGAAGTAGTCAGTGAGAATCGAACTTAAAAGTAATGTCCTGGTAGACAAGATCTCTTTCAAATGGACAACACAAGACGCCCCAAATGTAAGAATAGCAAGAGAAAAAAAAAAATTAGAAAAGAATGAAAAAATAAAGAGAAAGAAGGAAAAATAGAAAAAAAAAAAGTAAAAAGGAAATAAGAAAAAAAATAAAGTAAATGTAGAGAAGAGAAGGATAAAATAAGAAGAAAAAAAAGTAAATGTAGAAGAAGGTAAAAAATAGTAAGAGAAAAAAAAAGAAAATAATAGATAAAAAATAAGAAAGAAAAAAAGTAAAATAAAAAAGGAAAATAGAAAAAAATAAAAAGTAAGTAGAAAGAAGGAAAAATAGAGAGAAAGATAAATAGAAGTAGAGAAAGAAGAAAAATAATGAGAAAAAAAGTAAAATAAGAATAGAAAGAAGGGAAAATAAGAAGAAAAAAGTAAATGAGAAATAAAAGGAAGAGAGAAAAAAAAAGTAAAAAAGATAGGCTAGAAAAATAGAAGGAAAAATAGAATAGAATAGATAAAGAAGGAATGAAAAAAAAATAAAATGTAGAATAGAAGAAAATAAAAAAATAGAAAAAATAAATGTAGAATAGAAAGAAAGGAAAAAAAAAAAATGGAATAAGGAAAAAATAAATGAAAAAAATAAATAGAATAGAAGGAATAGGAATAAAAGAAGAAAAAAATAAATGTAGAATAGAAAGAAGATAGGAATGAAAAATAGAATAGAATGAAAAAATATAATGGTAAATGTAATAGAAAGAAGGAATAGGAATGAAAAAAAAAATAAATGTAGAATAGAAAGAAGAAAAATAGGAATGAAAAAAAAGTAAATGTAGAATAGAAAAAAGTGAAGAAGAAAAACGTGATGAAAACTTTTCTTTAATTAACTGTCATTCATTTTTGCCAGGCAATTAACTACTTAAACTTGTGTTTATTTCTCTTCTAGGTAAGTGTTTTTCCAATCTCCACTTTGTATTCCCGCTGGACAGAAAAATGGCGTTCTAATTCAATGACCGGCGGCTTTATCCTCTACAACCAGGTAGGTGGCGAGGGATAGCGGATGAATGACTATGTGTGTGAGGGGATGTCGAGATGTACTGTTGTGATAAATACCAACTTGCTTACTCGTTTTTAGTAAATATAAGCCTTCATTATTATTTTTGTAAATTTTATTGAAAAATGAAGTATGAAATTTAAAATTACCACCAGGACCCGTGGATATACCACAGTATAATAATTTAATTATTACAACGTTTGATATGTTTACTTAAATTATTGCAAAATAATTAAATATGTAAAAAGTATAATGAACTTTATTTAACTAACTCTCTCTCTAGTCGATTAAAACAGATTAGCGTTATCGTTTTTGCAAGTACCCCCACTTTATATATTTCCCTTTTTTCATTCTTTCTTTTATTTCTCTGTGTAGCATGTCCTTTTTCTTCCTTTCCTTTCTTTATAATAAAGAATTAATAATTTAGCAGAGGTGATCACACTCAAACAATTTGGTGGATAAGCAACACCAGAGAACGAGGACTTACATTTCATCTTTGACGATTTGGACGGTCTCATTGTTAACCAGAGGGTGTTACAAGATGATACAATTAAGGAACAAGAGTACGAATATATCGATAGACTTTTATTATTATTTTAGTAAGTTTTATTGAAAAATGAAGTATGAAATTGAAAATCATGAAGAAAGTGTACTCAAGTTATTTGCCTTTGGTTTTGTTTTACTTTTTACTAGAAGGAGCTACCCAGCGTCAACTCGATAGAGGACGTAAAAAACCCTGGTGCATTGATTTTACTCTTGAAATTCATAAATGCTGAGAATTTAGAATTTCAATGCATAATTTTTGGTATATTTAATATTTTTATATATTTACGTTGTCGTTAATTGTTTTATATTCCTCGATTCATCCGGACATATATACATACGCACCAACTGCCCTTTATATATATATGCATTGATAGATAAATAAGCTTTTATAATTACTTTTTTTTAACGTTATTTCAAAAATATTTTCCAAGATTTTGTCGAAAATTCAAGTCTTCAGATTTCATCCTGTACATAATTATTTAGCACTAGTATTGGTTGTGACGGCCATGATGAAATTTGTCAAATTCTGATGTTAGTGACTTGGGGGGGGGGGCAAAAAGACCGGAAGTTGCACATAGCCGGAATCACGAGCCGTTAGGGAACCAGAAGAGCTTCTAATTGGTTGCGGAGGAGTAGGTCACACCTCGGTGATTTGAAATGAGTCGAGTTGAGTCTGAAGACACCCCGATATTTGGCAGATTGATGTTCAGGGAAATGGACAGTTATCTAGAATGGCGGTAAAGTTACGGCCAGACACGCCGAGACCTGCTTGAATGCATTGTGTTAGAAAGAAAGTATTACATTGACTCTCTCTCTCTCTCTCTCTCTCTCTCTCTATCTCTCTCTATCTCTATCTCTATCTCTCTCTCTCTTATCTCTCTCTCCTAAAGTGCTGACAGCACTAATCCCTTGACTCTCTCTCTTTCTCTCCTCTTGGTGGAGGGAATATTTCACTTTCAAGAGCGCATTTATTAATGACCTATGTTTTCCTCTATCATGTGCACCCGTGGGTACAGTGTGTAAATTGGTGCAAGGTATACTTAACTTTCTTCTAAATTCATACATCTATCCTATTGTCAGTTTTCGGTTGTGCAAAGCAAAATGTTTTTGTCAATTATCTATCTTTTTGATAAATGAGTAAAGAGAAAATAATATACTGCTGTGTTAGAAACTAAATTAAACCAATAGAAAGATCGATATATTTATTTGATTGCATAATGAATATCAAGTACAATACAACTCCTAGAAAAATATATCTGCATTCACTACTCTTGGTAAACGTTTCTTCAGTTTTCTTTTCCATAACAACCAAACACTTAGAAAAAATTCCCCTCTATTTTTTATCTAAAATAATAAAAACACGAATAGTGTTACTATTTAACCCATAGCTGGGGAAATAAATGGGTTTATACATTTCTCAAGGATATTAGTCCGAAAGTGAACATAATAGAACAAATGGAGTTCGAACTCGCTTAATACGATATCGCAGTCCAGCACGTTAACCACAGCGCCAATAGAATGTTCCTTTTTTTAAGTGTGATGATTCCATATTTTTACCAGCTATAGACAAATATTGATATAATAAATAAAATAATATATAAACCTTTTATTAATAGTATCTGACGGTATTTAACTCAGCCTGAAGGATTGGGTTTCATGGTTTATGGTAAAATAACACATATCCTAAAACACCTGACTTATTTTCTATAGTCAAATAGCGCTTATCGTAAAATACCGGACGTGTTTTGTATAGTCAAATATCGCTTATTCTAAAATACCTGTTTTATTTTGTATAGTCAAATAGCGCTTATCGTAAAACACGTCTTATTTTTTAAAAAAATATCCAGATTCAAAAATTACTGTTAAAAAACCTTAATTCTTTATTTATTTATTTTTTTTATTTCAATAGCAAAAATATGCGCAATCCGTGACTAAATATTTAAGTCTTGTAATAAAATATATTAAATTATAAAGACTAACGAAATTACATAAGAATGCATATAAAAAGATTATACTTTAATTATATCTCTATTGGTTTCTATATAAAACCATTGATAGGATTGAGTTTAATACGTTGAAGAATAAAACAATAATATTAGAGATCAATAGCACCAAGTGTTAATTTATTAAACCCCCTTTTTAAAGAAGTATGCAAAATTAACCACGCCATATATTATGTAAACCTTTATTTCTTAGGGATACATAAAACACATTGCTGGATTTTAAACATACAAATAACAAGAGTTGTTTTGAGGCAAATCTTATTCAGATTTTCATAGAGAAACCGTTAATAAATAAGATTTATAGATCTATTAATTAAGGATTTTGACAAATCTCTCATTGATAAATATACGCAATTCGTATACGGAGGTATTTTAACGTAAGCAGTGACGTAGTTTCGTTTACAGACAGACAGATAAGGAATCTCCATTATGATAAGATTTATGGAATAAAAAATAAATCCCATTTCCTACTTGCACATTATTCAGCAATGATTTTATCTACATTCTTATTTCCAACTTTATAATCCACTTGCAGCTATCTTTTAATAAATCCATATCCTTTGCCTATGCACACAATTTGTTAAAAGGTAACAGTATTACACAAGGGTTAATATGATGGAAGCTTCCATGTCAAGGTTATCCGGATTTGGTTAATTTTCCTAAACTGGAAGCCAGTATAATGTGTATTTACTCTAAACAATGGATAAAGACGTTCTCCAACACGTTGCACCCTCGGGGTTAATCGATCAGTTTTATGGTATGTATTGGCATCGAGATGTTCACCTTCACTGGTTAGAAATGGACAATCTCAGGCGAACAGTTCAACGCTAAGAACAGAAAATAATGAAAGAAGCAGAAAGGAGAAAATCCAGGGACACAGAAGAGACGGGGGTGTAAGTTGATTAACCCAATTATTTCATAGTACAAAATAATCCATGCCGGTTAAAGAGGGATGACCAAATTTACATTAAAACTTTTAAAACAGAAAGACATTACGTATTTTAAAATCTACCAGAAATCAACTAATAATTTAATTTTCATAAGGGTTTTGGCTATTATTTCATAAAGAGTAATAGGAACCAAATCAGAATAGCTCACAAGAGCTAATATCATTAGATTACGTATAAAAAGCACTACATTTAATCAGATTTCACAGAAATACCCGAAACCTTTGAAACGCTAGAGTTTGTATTAGGATTAGGGTACTTCGATAGTTCCGTAATCTAATGCTATTCATACGTAAAATTCTATTTTAATGATATATCTTGCGTGCTATTCTACATTATACCGGGTTATATTTTTAGTTCAGAAATAAAACCAGGTCAATGAAAGATAATAGCCTTTTTTTCAATACAGTTGGATACATTTCGCGACAGATATAAGTGCTAAGTGTTAATACAGTTCTACGTGACAATTATCTGTAGGTTGCAGGTTCAATCCTGACAATAACATAGGAAACTTAACATAGCTTAACACTTGTACATGGTCATGCTTAGCGGCATATTCAACTACAATGGATTAAATAAAGGGTTCGGTTCGAAGTTCCCAATGACGACATGAATGCTCCTAAGTTCGAGAAGGTTTCCGGATTCGATAATACACAATGAAAAAGGTCGGATAGGTCATCGGCCAAAACTTTGTGCATATAACATTAGAGTATGAGATGAGTACAACAGTCAGAGAAATCTAAATAATACTGTTAAGTATCTGGTCGGCATCCTTAGTTCCAGATGTAGTAAGTAAGTAAGCAAGCCTATAAGAATCCGGTGTTATAGTATTCTTTGTAAGTCCGACGTCCAAGATGGTCCGAGTGTCAATGAATAAGTTTAGAATCAGGTCTCTATTAATACAGCAGCAGCAGCAGCAGTGCCAGTGATTGGATAATAGGAATCTTTCTTGGGTCACGTGGTATTCAACGAGTCTATATTTAGGAGTAGGCTTCTGTCACACGCCTTATATCAAAATATTCCAACAAATACAAAATAACAAAAATCTAAAAACAAAATGAAACTACCGAATAAAAACACGCCGAGGAAATAAGCTAGATGGAAGCTGCACAAGAATGTTGCGTGCGATTTTTTAAAGATTCGTGGAAACAACACCCCACAAGAAAGCAATTGTACTTATCACGCAAACCATTCGAGTGAGACGAACAAGAAATGCTAGACACTGCTAGAGAAGCAAGGATGAATTCACCAGCGACCTCTTCCTATGGGAACCAGTACATGGATATGCCAGTGCTGACAGTCCAGCAAAGACCTACATTGACCAGCTCTGCACGTATACTGGATGTTGCGCAGAAGACCTCCCGAAGACGATGAATGATAGGGACGTTTGGCGAGAGAGAGTCATGTATATTTGTGCAACTAGAGGGACCTTATGATGATGATGATGATGACTTACGGAGGTCATTTCTTTGAACTGGTCTTGAATTTTATGAAAATAGAAAAAAAAAATCTTTTTTTTTTTTTCAAAATCAACATGTCACAAGGGCGTCCCAAATACGTTTTTGTGATAGAAAGAAGTTCACTCTTTTAACAATGAATATCTTTTTCCTTGTGTACAAAGAATATAGTCTGTCTCTATGGAAAAGTCGTTCATATGAGACGCTTAGGATTTTCCAATATAAATATAATCACTCAGAAATCGATTTTAATAATTTGAAGAGTCCGTTTGTCTTTGCTCTAGAGACGGTCAAATTGTTTGATCTAGAACATTTTATTTTTGGTATAAGTATTTATTAGATCCGGGGAAATGTATAAAACTGTCTGTTGGCAAGAATAAAATCTGAATATTTATTGTATTTATATATATATATATATATAAATCACGGCTCAAGTAGGATATAATAAAATGTCAATTTCTTAAGCGAAGTTTGAATTCGGTTTAACTTGTTAAACTCCGTTTAAGAAATGTATTTTCTATTGAATCCTGCTCGTGCGGCGGGGTTTGTTTTGTCTGTCTGTCTGTCTGTCTCTCTCTCTCTGTATATATATATATATATATATATATATATATAGTAAACAAGACTCAGTATCATGGATAGAGCATTGATATCTAAGTAAAGACAGCCTTTTTATCAAAGTCCTTTCGTTCAAAGCTCGTTTTTTTCGTATACCTATTACACTATATATATATATCAATCAAAGTCTGCTGGGGAAGAGGCCTGGTTACCGATAGTTCTCACATAAGTGATATTCAGACCAGGTCTTGGTCTGAAGATCGCATAGGCAAGAAACTGTCGGTAAACAGGCACCGTTGACTCCATGTCCACACTGACATGACTTAGATATGTATTAATGCTTTAGTGGAATTATAGCCTTTATATATGTACAAATAATGAGATTTGGATAAAAGGACTTTGATAAAAAAATTTTTTTTAAAACGAAATAAAAATAATAAACCAAAATGACATAATCTATTTTAAAAATACTTCTCCTGTTCCTTGCTATCTTGTTCTGCTACCACAGAGAAAGAAAAACTATTTAATAAAAATTTAAAAAAAAACGATAGGAAGATAACTTTTATCTTATGTTAGCTTTGAGTAGCTCGATGAAGACATGTACGATTTACTCAGGAGATGGACAGACACTTAAGCCGCCTTCTCAACTACTAATAATCCCATAAGAAGTTGTCTACGGTTGATTGAGATTTGTATATTTTCCAAATTCAACAATGGTTATTTAAAAACAAACTCTCGCACAGAACGCAAATACGATATTTATTTGTCTCACGAAACATGTGGTAATGAGTGATGTTATTCCTGCATTACCGATTTTAATCCTCACTATTGACCTACCCGTGTAAGCTCTTTAGAACATGCCAACATTATTATCTACTGTGGGGTAAAACCCCGTTGTATAAAAAAAAGGAGTGTGTGTATTGCTTAGAACACTAACCCTAATATATATGGGCTCTTCGGAGCCTTTCTGTCTGGTGGCTTCGGCCACTGAACTATTAGTGTTTATTGACGGCGGGACCCCAGGCCACCCCAACAATACCTGCCTCCTTGATTTAAAGGGGCAGAGCTAGGTTTATTGCTGACTGCCTGGAGGCTCTCCCTTGAGGGGGAATGCCGACAGGATTGACGCATTATTTGCAACTGTCATCACATGAGCTTCGGCTCGTGTGTGGTCCCACATTGTGTCATACTTATATACGTGGGATGTGAGGTAAATATTCTAAACTGAATATAGTGGTGAAGTCTCGAGAGTGCCGAGAACGCTTATGTTGCCATTATTCTACTCTAAATAAAAGTGGTAATACCTGATAAGGTCGCACTCACTGTGGTAGACTCTTCTGCTTGTACGAAGGCTGTCAAAATGTTCATCGGGATAGGAAGACTACTTATTACCTGACAATAAACGTCTTATTTTTTCCATTGGGGATAATTTTAGTTTGTAATATTTTCCTTGTATATTGATAACTACATCAAAATATATGTTCGTCTATGAAGAGGATAGAACCCAGGTGGCTGAGCAGTCCATGACATGCAACACTCCACTTAGGCCCTTACTCAGGTTAGACGGGTGATCGGAGAGACCCCCTCTTATCATTCAGCTGGTCACTTCAAGCTCTAGCACCTATATGATTGCCCCAAGCCTTTTATCATATGGTTGCTAGAAGGCATGTTAGGGTTATGGATAAATAGAAAAATGTTAGGGTTATGGGATAAATAGAAAAATGTTCATAGAAGAAATTAAGTATCAATTAAGAATGAATTTATTTCAAAACTTTGTCGGCGATGAATGACCCACTGAGGTTGATATGCCGTAAAACATACCAAACCAAATTGTCTATGAAGAACAAACTCTTCCTAATAATTGGTATAATTATATCGAACAGCTATCTTGCCAATTCTGTCTGGTTTCTGGATCTCTCTTCCTTGATTTTCTCCCTCTCCAGTGGATTTTCTTTTATAATAAAACATGCATTGTATTTTGCCGTACGCTGTCGTAGTGTGAACGTGTTACATAATTATTAGATTCCTAACACTTATGTACCATTAGTGTAGAAACCAAAATGGCTGTTATAATTTGCAGCCGGCGGCCTTGAAGGATTGAGTGACTCGGCTTGACCTCAGTCTGATACTCCTTCTGAGGGATACCGTGAGAATCGGTGGAGAAGACCCTCTTCCGGTTTAGATTAGAGAGTTTAGTTCAGTATCGGCCAAACCACGAAGGTGGTAAGTCGTGTTAAGCGCACCGCCAACTCAATCTGCGCAGGTAGTCTGGTGGGGATTTCGGAATAAAATATGATCTAAAGCAAATCGAAGTCTTGGGTTATTATCTAAAAACTACCAATGACACAGGGCTTCTGATAAAGAGAAATCCCCAATGGAAGACCAGACACGAAATCCCCAAGACGAAGTCCAGACGGTAGAAGAAGAATGTAAAATATCAAAGATGAGCAGAAGAATAATAGAAGTAAAGAAAGAATACAACAAACGTTAACATAAAATTTGGTAAAGTTACGCTTACATTATAAAAAGTAAGAATAAAAACTTCATGTACTATAAAAGGTTATGTTTTTTTAAAGATCATTTCCTTTGTTTCGTATTGTTACACATTGGACCCGTCAAAGAACACAAACACTTGTATTTAGGAAAATGTAAGATGAGATGATTATTCCCTCGGTTGTGTACAGCTGAGAGTCGTTGGCAGGGTTATGCAAACGTGGTGCCTTCGGGAGTTCTTTTCAAGTGATCTCAAACCTGATCGTTGTCTGTCTAATCGATCTCTACAAGCTTCTTTTATTGTAGTCTGACCCTCGGTGTCACGCTTCTTTGATCGTGACACCTACGCAGTTTCTCTGTAGACACGCCTCTTCGCCCACGCAGGCTGTTTTCATTGGCTATGGGCTACGCCTACAGATTTCTGCACCAAAACCATGTCGAGTGTTTACCTGCATTCCCAGGTGCAAAAGGTCAGATCAGGGCCACATCCTGTTTTCGTTTCCAGGCTGCACCTGACCCCCATGCACTTCCTGGTCAGCCTGGTTCTTGGGTGCACTGATCAGGCAATATATTTGTTTTTTAAATAGATTTTATCGTAAGTATTATATGTCACCATTTTGTACTTGTCTTTTTCTTATTGTTATTTTGTTTTTGGGGGGATTTTTTCGTTTGGATCTCAGAAAATTTTAACGGATTTTAGGAAAGTATTTAAAAAATCAATCGAATTAAAATGTGAATTTTTTTCCCGTGGTTCCACTCATGTTTTGTTCCTGACCATTTTGTTTTGGTTTGAGTTGATTAATCTATAACAGAAATTTGGTTTTAAGCATTCTTCTTTCAGAAGAATGTGTTAGGAGGGTTGTAGCGAATCATTCGCAACGAGTTCTTAACGAAATATAGCGTAATATTGTAGCAGATCGAAGGCGTGTGGTGTAAGGTTTAGAGTTGTTGAAAATGGGCTCGTCGACCGGAGTTCATATCCGGAACGAGGCTGATTGCATTACAGATAGCACGACTGCCCTTGTGAAAGATATTCATCCAATTCTCCCTTCAGCTAATGGTAAATAGTAGGGCAGACTAGGTCATTTAACCTTGACTAAGTAACCAGTCTAGAAGAAGGAAAACTCAGAATTATCCTGTTAAACTCAGTTTAAGAAATTGGCCTCGTGCAATATCTGCTCGCATGGAAGGTTTATATATAAATACAATTTCGAACTCTTTTTTTTTCTTTCATTCATGTTTTTTTTTTTTTAAAGTTTCGTAACAATTTGCCTTCTTAAATGCGTTACCATGACTACTAGATAAACAATTTTACGCCCCACAGTATTTTTTCTTAAATCTTTATTTTTTTTAAATTTCCAATTCTGACGAAGTCCGCAGAGAATGAAACCTAAAGGAGAACGCGGTGGTGTACAGGTTAGAGTCGTAGTAAATGGACTCATCTACCCGAGTTAAAATCCTGGATGGAGCTACATTTCACATAGCGCTAATACCCTTGGGTAAGGTATGAATTCAACTATTCTAACTCCTCCTATGGGCAAATAGTAGGGCAGACTGGGCTCTTTAACCTTGGTTACGCAACTAGTCTAGGAGAAGGAAAACTCAGAATTAAACCTCCGCTTGGGGTGGTCACTACTAGAATAGGCTCAGGCCTACTTAGTGATCTATATGAATTTTTAAACATCTATAAACACTCTATCAGATTTGCTTTTCACGTCTTATTATTTTTCCATATATACGCACATGAATATTAATATCCAATCATTTTCCCGTATTTATTATTTCCGTCTTCATTCGAAATGTATTTAATATATCTTTCCATCAATTCTTTTTTAATAATTGTCTTTTCATTAGTTTTTCGTTTATTCAGATCAGCAGACGAAAACATTACAACATTAAATTCCATAGAGAGATATTAAAATGAAGAAATAATGACCCTACTAACTTTTTATATATTAATGTCTGTCCCACCACACGTGTGATATTTGCATATAAATTTCGTAGATAAAATGTAACAGCTATTTTGGAACTGAAGTAGTATCGTATTTTCGTTCTAGGCTTGGTCTCTTCATTTTTCTTTCTTTCTTGAATTTCAACCATTTTTAATCATTTTTATGAAGCTATAAAAACCGGTTTGTTTATTTGTCAAGTTAAAAACGAACGTATATGTAATAAGTAATTGAGAGTTACCTCCCCTTTGGAGAACTCTTTGGTGTTTCTAAGAGTATATAAGCTCTCAATAAACTGTAAGATTATTCTAAATAGAATAAAGCTTTTTTAAGCCTATCTGTGTGTTCGTTTGTCATTACAGTATTCGAATCAAATGCGAGGATGAGTAGAAAAATATTGATATACTAATACTCGTGTTCCTTAATTGTACGACCGTTATCATCTTGCAACAACCTCTGATTAAAAATGTGACCGTCCAAGATGAAATGCAAAAATGTAAATCCTGATTATCTGGAGTTGCTTATCCGACGAATTCTTATGTCTTATGAGTGTCGTCACCTCCACTAAATAATAGACCATTACGTTTTTATTATAAAGAAAGGAAATAAAAAGTTCATGCTACACAGAAAATATAATAAGCAAAGAAAGAGAGTAGGAGAAAGATGAAGAGATGGGTTGAGCACGCTGAAACGATAACGCTAACCTGTTTCAATCAAACGGGATGAAAAAATGAAAAGAATTTAGATTTAAATCAAGATTATCATACTTCTAACATATTGAAGTATTTAGCAATATCTCTGAAGTAGACATATCAAACGTAATAAGTAAATTATATTTTAGTAAATCCACAGGTCCTGCTAGTATTATATTAAGTCACATATCCAAACTTGGATAAATAAGAAGCAGTTATCTGAATTTCAATCTAAGAATTTAATTGTATAATACTTAGTCTACAGAGAGAATCACAAGGTTAATGTACATTTGGATAAAATGAAATTGTGTTGATTTAAAATATTTTTTAGGTAAATTAATGTTCACTATTAAAGCAATATCTGATTTAATTTAGTTAAATACATCTATTAATTAAATGCATCTACAATTATGACTTGGTGTTTTTTTATTAGCGACGAAAGACTGGATTCTCACACCAGTAAAGTAACGTATATATTATAGTAAAATAACTTATATATTATTTAACACTGGGTCCCTTTTTTTTAAACACCACTACGTCTACTACTCTCCGCTAGAAAGTCTTTTTAACACGTAAAGACACGACTTGATTTGATTTATTACTCCCCAGTGGCCATTGAATGAGAACTACATAATGGCACCCAAATAAAGTTTTTAAAAAATAAATATTTATCTATTTTGGACGTACATTATTTCCTGTCTTTTTTATCTCACAGTTTTCGTTATTTTTCTTTGTGTTTTTTTTTTCAAACCATATTTCATCTAAGTTTAGCTAAAAACGCATTAAACTTTCCCAAACAGGCAACCATTTTAATTCTCTGTGCTGACGATAATCACCCAGTAGCAATTCATCATCCCTGTTGTCCTCACTAAATGATTTTTGGGTGTCGGATTCTTATCAAATTTCTTCGAGAGTAACTTTTACCTCAATAATGCAGCCCACCCTGTCAGTTGGGGTTGGAAAATACACCGCTTGCACCTCTGAAGAGCAGCAAGACTTCCCTAATCATCTCATAAAATACCGTGCCTAGCATAGGTCCACAAAATTACATTTTTATTATTTTGATTTTCTCTTTGTCTACGAAATTTCCCTGACGGTTGCAACAAATTTTCTTTGTATATTTTCACCTGTATGATGGGACATTTCGGAGTTCAATTTCTATTTACTTCATAACTCATTCTATTTAAATAAAGTATTATTATTATTATTATTATTATTATTATTATTATTATTCTAATCGGAGTCCTTTTGCTTAATTATAATGAACTAATCATTTTGAGACTTTGTCGCACGGCACACAAGAACATGATAGTCTACATTTTTCTTACCACAATTATAGCAACTAGTACAAAATAAGACACCCTCCGGGCGATGCAAAATAGGTTTTGAAACATATTGCCTGAGGGGTGGGAGTAAAAAATTCAATGTCAGTGAGTTTGTACCCTAAGTAAGTAAAATCATCACATTCATTAAAGGATTAAAAAATAAAACAATTTGAAATGTAAACTTTAAATATGTATTAAAATAAAACAAACGATATATAGATATATGATACCAGTCATGTATTTATTAAAACTTGTTTAAAAAAACAATGAGGACTGTCTAATATTGCATGTTCAAATTTTTAGTGTATTTGTTATGACGATTGTGGGTAATGTGACGTAAATAGTGACGTAATTTTTGTTACAGACAAAAGCCGGAAGCGAATCTTCATTATTAATAGATTATATCCAGGATTTTAATACTGTCTCTACTAAAAGACTATTTTCCTATTAGGACATTTTTATCATACAACTCCTTATATTATTCATGTCATCCTTGGATTGATTCTTCTAAGTTTGCTTAGGCAATTAAATTGTTCTTTTTTAATTCATTGTGAATTATTTTGTTTTTTTGTTGTTGTTTTTTTGGGGGGGTGCATACATATCCACACGAGGATATTTCATCTTGCACAACCGTCAGCTCCCCCACTTTACTGCACAGATCAGATTACTCAAGCTGTGCTAGTCATTCGCTTAGTTGACCGGTAGCGGTATCGAACCAGGAACCTTCCGATTCCTAGGTGGGCGCCCTACTGATTGAGGTATATATATATATACACAAGGTGTGTCAAAAAAGTACCGAGATTTTTAGTACTTTTTGACACATCTTGGATTCTAAAAAAAACAAAACGTTCCATTCATTCTTCATTTCCATCTTGATAAATACAGCTTTAAACTTGGTACTTTTTTTACACATCTTGTATTCCGAAAAAATTAATGAATGGAACGCTATATTTTTTCCAGAATAATAGGTGTGTCAAAAAGTACAAAAAAATCTCGATACGTTTTTGACACACTTCGTGTGTGTGTGTGTGTGTGTATATATATATATATATATATATATATATATATATACTCCAGCAAACTTGCTCAATTATCTCAGCGATGAAGCCGATCACTCATATTATTATTATGAATTTGGTGTCAGTGTCCGACTAAAATATTGCTAGCTTTTCAAACCTATTTCACTCTTAGACATTTCTTCTGTGAACGTAGATAATTATTTAAAAACTTTTTTTACACTCTAGATAAATTTGTGCAACTATTTCGTCATTGAGCAAAACCAAAAATGAAAACTATTTCTACCAGTCGTGCTTCTTGAAGAAAAACTCAAGAAAAATAGGTTTTGTTCAAGAATGTCAAATTTGATTTTGTTTTACATTTTCTTCGTTGTTTTTTTTATTTTTATTTTTATAATGTAATAGATTTATAATGATTGAAGAGTTTGAGTCTTTATTGAATAAATATGGCGCCTTGTACTGAAACATTCCCACTGATTTACTACATAAAAAAAAATAAAAGAATATATTTACCTTAACAAAAGAAACTTTGGTATCTAAAATTTTGCTGAGATTTCTTTATTTTATTTTTAAATCTGTTATATAATTATATTTTTTGTGCCTTTTATTTTGTCTTCTTTATATAAGCAATCATTTTTCTTTTTCTGATAACATTTATTCAATATAACCTTGAAGATAAATTCTACATGATTTTACCGGGATTTTTTCGTCATATAATGAGAACGCAGGAATAATTCGGAGTGGCTCAAAATTGTTTTAATCCTGGTAGCCATTTTATAAAGTTGAATGTATTTCTTGAAGTCTATTAACAATGGAGAGTCGCTTCCGGTTTTTGTCTGTAATAAAAACTACGTCACTGCTTACGTCACATTACCCAAAATTTTAATAACATAGAATAAATACACTCAAAATTTGAATATGCAAATCAGACAGTCCTTATTGTTTTTAAAAACCAGTTTTAATAAATAAATAAATAAACTGGTATTATATATCTATGTATAGTTTGTTTTATTTTAATATATATTTAAAGTTTACATTTCAAATTGTTTTATTCTTTTATCCTTTAATGAATTTGATGATTTTACTTACTTAGGGTACAAACTCGCTGACATTGAATTTTCAACTCATACCCCTCAGGCAATATGTTTCAAAAATCTATTTTTACATCGCCCGGTGGGTGTTTTTTATTTTGCTAGTAGTTATAAGCGAGAAAGACTGTTATGTCTGTAGATACTCCTTGTCAGTCAATCTGTAGTATTCCTTTGTAGAAAGATTGCAGTGTTGGTAAATACTCCTAGTCAGTGGATCTGTAGTATTCCTTGGTAGAAAGATAGCATTTTTAATGATAAATGAGACTATGCAAATCCTGATAATCTAATTTTACTTATCCACCGAATTATTTCTCATGAGTGTCTTCACCTCAGGTAAATAATCGACCATTCCGTTTTTACTATGAAGAAAGGGAAGAAAAAGTACATGCTACACAGAAAAAATATAGGAAAGAAAGAGTTGTGGAAAGATAGTGGTGGTGAGTGCCTGGAAGCGATAGCCCAAATCTGTTTCAACTAAACATGATGAAAAAAAAAGAAAAAAGAGAGAGTTAACTTAGAATTATCATACTTTTTAAATATTGAACTATTTTACAATAGCTCTAATTTAAAAGTATAAAACGTTGTAATAATTAAAGTATCGTACTGTGGTATATCCATACGTCCTGCTAGTAATATATAATGTTAATTCTCTTATTTCATGTAATTGTAGTTGATTTATAGTTATATTTTGGTAGAGGGAGTCCAGACTTTTGGACAACCCTGTACATTAAGAACAGCGAAGAGTTTATCCGTCTTCAAGGAACAGCAAAATGCTTTGCTGTCAGGCTACTTTTTTTATATGAATAATTATCGAATTCCGTAAAACATTCAATGAAAACAAAAATAATATTGGGTGATCACTTAAGCAATAGCAAGTACTGTAAGCAACCCGAGTCATTTGTTTATTAAAAAAAATCACACAATTCCGATTCTTTATGCATAAAACAATCCCAGACGGGATTACATGCCGTTAAAATCAATCAGTTTCCTTTCAGATAAAAATACCAGTTCGTAAGTGTTCTTTGTCAATTTTTAACTGTAAACAATAATTATGAATTGGACATTTAGAAAAATAAGTATTAGAGTATTTTGAGGCTGGTCTATCAATATCTGTGTGTGTCTGTGTAATTTAAATCTTGATCTCTTACGATAAGGAGATGAGTATTTCAGCAAGCAAATGTGTGTATATATATATATATATATATATATATATATATATACACACTGTGTGAATGTGACAGAATGCGTATCTTATCTAAATGTAAATAACAAAAGGTATATATATGTATGTATGTGTGTGTGTGAGAGAGAGAGAGAATACTTATCTTCTCATCTAAATGTAAACATTCATTAAATATATTGAATCTGTTGTTTGTTATGCAGCAACTGTTTTATTTTCAGACATTTATTATTTGTTTCATTTTGAAATATCCTGATTACCGTCATTAATTTTTCCACCATGTCATCAGAGGCGTTTCTCACACGTCAAAATGATAAGAATAAGATACTTAAAGGCATACGAAAGGGGACGAGCACTGGAATTAGACGAATGTCGGTTATTCATGTATTGTAGTTTTATAAATATTTTATTCATATTTAATGTGTAGAACATTCCTAAAGCACTGAGGGAGTCCCCATGGAGTTGTGGCTAACGTGATGTCCTACGACACCGTAGTAATTGAGTTCGAACTTAGGTCACGCTAATACGTTCACTTTTGGACTAATATCATTGGTAAAACTAGGAACCTTCTTAACTCCCTAGTTAAGAGGTAGTACTATCACTACTATTTTTCTACAAGGACGGCTTCGGCGTCAAATAACACACGTATCTTGATATATACATATAGAGAGAGAGAAAGAAAGGAAGTGCGTGGTGTAATGGTTAGAGTCATGGGAAATGGACTCGTCGCTCCTAGTTCAAATCCTGGATGTGGTCATTGCATTTCACTTTGCGCTAATACCCTTGGGAAAGGTATGAATCCTACTTTCCTTCCAGCTATGGATAAATAGTATGGCACACCGGGCTCTGTAACCTTGGTTAGGCAACCGGTCTAGGAGAAGAAAAACTCTGAATTCAAACCTGTGGAACTCCGCTTAAGAAATTGACCTTGTGTCACATCCTGCTCGTGTGGAGAGGTTTGTAAATATATATATATATTTAGAGAGAGAGAAAGAAAGCTAGTCAGTATTATCCTGAAGATCTTCTAGAGGAAACCTAGGTAGGTAGTGTCCGACTAAAAAAGAGATGACTCTTTCGGTTGCTTTTCTTTTTACCGGTCATTTTTATTTTCAAGGCTTTTTCTTTTTGCATTTTTCTCGGCCTACCTATTTAGAAAATTAATTTATTTGCAAATTGAATGGCTGTTTTTTTTTTTTTTTTTATTTATTTATTTATTTTATTGATCGAGTTATACACTTAAAGTATTGAATATATATATATATAACTTGTAGCACAAGGCCAGAAGGGACGCCCCGTAAGAATCGAACGCAGTATCAATGGTCTGCTAATCCAGCTTGCTAAGTATTACACTAAGCGACGTGTATATATATATATATATATATATATATATATATATATATATATATATATATATATATATATAATGTGGTGTGTGTGTAGCTTCTGATGCGTTGGTTTCATAAAAAAACAACACATAAAATCTGAATTCATAATCCTTTGTATGTATACAATTGTGTTGTCGTGTAATATTGTTTTTATTTAGTTTTTTTAATAATTTCCTCTTAAGAAATTCACAAAACCTAAAATATCCATAAATGAAAGATAAATATTCACTTTCTCTTCTCGGTATCTCAACATATGCATGCATAATCCAAGTAAATAGATTCTAAATAAGAGTAAAGCCTCACAACAACTAACTTTTTCTCATAGGTTCAAAATTGTCTTGATTCCAAAACTACTAATGTATATTTACTAAAGACAAATACCAAATTGGCTGAAATTATGTAATTTTAAGTCCAGACAAATGAAAAAGCAAATATGATATGAAAGGTAATTGTCTTAATGGGAATTTTTCAAGTCCTGTAATTTATAATATAATGTTGCCCAAAAAGAAAAGAAAACTTGTGCCGCATTATTTTCCTATATACATATTTACCAACCCCTCGACATGACCAGGATGCGACACAAGATCAATTTCTTCAGCGCAGATTAACAGGTTTGCATCCAGGTTTCTTTCTCCTAGCCAATGTTAAAGACCCCTGTCCACCCTACTATTTACCCGTAGCTGGTGGGAGCGTAGTTGGAGCATGTTTTTTCCTAAGAGTATTAGTGATATGTGAAAATACACAAAGTCTCGTCTAGGATTTGAACTCGGATTGATGAGTTCCCTACGACTCTATCCATTACAGCACAAGCCTCCCTTTTTTCCTATATATATATATATATATATATATATATATATATATATATTTACCAACCCCTCCGCATGAGCAGGATGTGACACAAGTCAATTTATTAAGCGGAGATTATAGGTTTGAATTCAGTTTTCCTTCTCCTAGACTGGTTACCTAGCTACGGTTAAGAGCCCAATCTGTCCTGCTATTTAACCATAGCTGGAGGAAAAATTGGATTCATACATTTCCCAAGGGTATTAGCGCTATGTGAAATTCAAGCAGTTTCGTTAAGGAATTGAACTCTAGTCGACTAGTCCATTTCCTATGACTCTAGCCATTATACCACGTGCCTCCTTTTTTTTCTATATAAGTTCATATGACTGTTCATCGCAATAAGAAATGGTTGGTTGTCTAAATCATAATGTAGCTATAAAAGAGATTCCCCTGCTGCCATCAACTGGGAATTGCATCCGGTCATTAAAACAGTTGTCTAAGAACTTTAATGGATAATGGAATAATGTACTCTAGACCCATTAATAGCTACTCACCCCCTCCCCACACACACACACATACACACACAATTTTAATCCGCCTAGAGTGCTAATCTGTTAAAATATAGAATTATTAAACACTGGTTGATATTCCTACTTCTATATGTGGAGTAGTTGTGCAGAATTCTGAAATTGTGCTCTTTACCAATATTGAAATACCGCCAGGTACATTTTTTTGTAATTATAATTTTTTAAAAATCCTTTCTAAATTTTGTCTCAATACATATCTATTCAACCACTCCACATGACCAGGATGCGACACAATTTTTTCTATTATCATTTCATATATATTAAACATTATTTGTACCAAAAAGATAATTTATCAAAAGTTGTCACTTTCAAACAAGATATCCAGAGTATTAATATTATTGAGAAAAAAAAAAATAAAGCTGCGAATATTAGAATTAGAATGTTAAGAATTATTTACAATAAAATTCTATCAGAAATATTATAGAATCTTTATTAATAAATATTGAGACTTTCTTCTTCCATACATTTCTGAGTAACTTAATCAGAAATGTATCGAAGAAAAAATAAGTTGCCTCAAAATGAAATAATTAATCGCTTGAATAGTGTCTGAATTAGAATAGCGTTTGTGAATTAGAAGTAGCAGCTGAATAGAATATTGTCTCCTACAACCTCCCATAAAAAAAGACAACAATTTTCAATTTAAACATTATTTTCAATATTTCTTAATTTTATTCAATGGAATCTCATTATTTTTAGCTACATATTTTTAATACAATATTTTCTTTAGCATGAAAATTTGAATTAGTTTTCCAACTTCTAGGCTGGTTGGCACGCCAAGGTTAAAGATTCATCTTTCATAGTTGCGTTGAATCGGTTGTATTTCTAAAACGAATAATTTTTTTTTAATCTTAGAATTGTCATCTTTATATGTTGTAAATAATAATTCATATTTCTATGTTGATTAAGGGAAGAGGTAGTTATAATCACAAGAAGAGAGAAAAAATCTCTCTCTTTTAGCAAGACCACGTTGAAAGCGACAGACGTGTTTTTTCGCTTCATCAGCAGCTATGTACTTGGTGTCTGTATTTGTACCCAGACCTCCTTAAATATAGAAAGTAATTTCCACCCATTTGTTGTTTAAGCTTTCTTTATGTTCCTCGGTACACCTTGTGACTCTTTTATGGTTTGAGACGGAAACTATTTCCATCTTGTATAATTAAATGTTAGATTGTATTAATTGGAAGGGGGTGTAATGGTTAGTCGTAGAAAATGGACTCGTCGCCCTGATATCAAATCATGGACGTGGCTGTTTGCATTTTCACATAGCGCTAATACCCTTGGGAAATGTAGGATATCTCTCTCTCACTTTCTCTCTCTCTTTCTCTCTCTCACTTTCTCTCTCTCTTTCTCTCTCTCTCTCTCTCTTTCTCTCTCTCTCTCTCTCTCTCTCTCTCTCTCTCCAGCTATCGGTAAATAGTGGGAGAGACTGGTCTATTTAACCTTTTCTAAGAAAAGGAAGACTGAATTCAATTCTGTTAAACTGCGCTTAAGAAATTGAAATTATATCACATTCTACTCGTGCGTAAGTGGTTGGTAAATATATATATTGCATTGTCTTTTTCCCTACCGAATATTCTATGTGAGGATAACTTCATGCATTGTAAGAGTACCAGTGTTAGCTATGAGTTAACACACCGCTAATTCTTATATCAATAACCTTAATGAGGAAATCAATCGAACAGTGTGGAGAAATGTAGACAAACACGGGATGTTACAAAGGACATTATCACCAAGAATAAATATTCATCCTTTGTAACATCCCATGTTTGTCTACATTTCTCCATATATATATATATATATATATATATATATCCTAAAAAGAATATTTTAAAATTCATGAATAAAATATATATTAAGGTTATATAAAATTGTTTACAAATGGTTGGTATGTAAAGAAAGTTATTGTTGATTAAGATGGTGTTTTAAGATATATATATATATATATATATATATATATATATGCACTTCCTAAAAAACATTCTAAAATCTAGTTAAAAAGTACTAACATTCTTCAAGTCAAATCATTTTTTCTCTTGAAAATATACCAACTTAAAAAGAATAAAATAGGGAATTGTTCCCCAAGTTTTCAGCCCCAGGGTCACAAATACAATGTTGTTTGTAATCACGAATAGATGTAATATCAGAGTTAAATAAAGAGGTTGACAGAAGGATCACACCAGACAAGAATACAAACATTAATAGCGAATGGGTTTCTAACCTTTTCTGCCCGAGGTTCATAAAGTTTAACTCGGCGATCTTTAAAGAATAAAAAAAAGCTGAATTCACAAAGTAACAATCATAATTTATTAATGAGACATCTGATGTTGTTTGCAATCACAAAAGGTGTGATATCAGGGTTAAATAAAGAGGGTGACAGAAGGGGCACTTCAGGGAAGGGAGGATTCGACAGTTGCAAACGAGGCATACACGTATTCATTCAACATCTTACACACACACACACACACACACAACACACACATATATACATATATATACATATACGATATATATATATATATATATATATATATATATATATTAAATCTTTACCTGAAGGCACTTACAACGCATGTATCGCATAAAATTCGATACTTTTTTTTTTTCCTATAGAAAAATGAACTTGACCAAGTGTAATCCCAACAAAGGATGGCTCGATGTGTAGAATACCGTACAGACTGTTTCGACTTTTTAAGTCTCATCAGCGGTATATACTAACGATTTCCCTCCGACAGAAATCGAACCGGGACTTCGGCAGACACAGTGAAACACTAGTGAAACACTTTATCGCCTCGATATATTATATATATATATTGTGTGTGTGTGTATCAAAGATGGATATCTTTGTTGGAAATTTTTAGTATATAGTTATTTACTAAGCTTAGCTTAGATATGGCACAAGGCCAGAAGTATGGGGAACCAGTAAGAAATAAACTCACTAACAATGGCCAGCGAATCTAGCTTGCTAACCATTACACCATATTTTTTAGTATATAGTTATTTACTAAGCTTAGTTTAGATATGGCACAAGGCCAAAAGTATGGGGCACCCAGTGAGAATCGAACTCACTAACAATGAGCAGCGAATCTAGCTTGCTAACCATTACACCACGTTTTTTAGTATATAGTTATTTACTAAGCTTAGCTTAGATGTGGCACAAGGCCAGAAGTATGGGGTGCCGAATGAGAATTGAACTTACTAACAATGGTCTGTGAAGCGAGTTCGCTAACCATTACACCACGTGAGGTACCCTAATTATTTACTAAGCAATAGCTTAGATTATGCACAAGCCAGAAGTATGGGGCACCCAGTGAGAAATGAACTCACTAACAATGGCCAGCGAATCTAGCTTCTTAACCATTACACCACGTTTTTTATAATATTTATTACTAAAGCTTAGCTTAGATGTGGCACAAGGCCAGAAGTATGGGTGCCGAATGAGAATTGAACTTACTAACAATGGTCTGTGAAGCGAGTTCGCTAACCATTACACCACGTGAGGTACCCTAATTATTTACTAAGCATAGCTTAGATATGGCACAAGGCCAGAAGTATGGGGCACCCAGTGAGAAATGAACTCACTAACAATGGCCAGCGAATCTAACTTGCTAACCATTACACCACGTTTTTTAGTATATAGTTATTTACTAAGCTTAGCTTAGATATGGCACAAGGCCAGAAGTATGGGGCTCCCAGTGAGAATCGAACTCACTAACAATGGTCTGCTAATCTAGCTTGCTAACCATTACACCACGTTTTTTAGTATATAAGGCGTGTGGTAAATACCTACTCCTACTTATAGGCACGCAGATAAGCACGTGACCTGGGAAGACAAACTATTGTCCAATCACTGGCAATGCCCTGCTGCTGATATTATTATTTATACTGAACTTTTCTGGTCATACTAGCATTACTACTTGGATCTTCTTGGACGACGGAACGTAGTATTATATCGAGGGACTTACTTACTTACTTGCTTATTTACTTTAAGTTCTTTGCAACTGGCCAAGGATGGCGGCCAGATACTTCACATAAATGACCAGATATAAATTTATTTCGGCATGTTTGCCTCTTGCCGTCTGATTTCCACTAATCCGAAGATTTAATAGCCGATCTTATTGCTATGATTTTCCCGACTCGCTCATACAAGATCATAGCAACAAGACTGTCTATTAAATCTTCTGATTAGTGGGAATCAGACCGAAAGAGGCAAAAAATGCCGAGAAAAATTTACATCTGATCAAAGGTATTCATTTATTTATAATAATCTGTAATATATATATAAAAATATCTACACAAATCTTTGTATGTACGTTTGAGTTCTCAATTTTTTGTTGACCCCTATCAGTGAAACAATTGATATCCACACACACACACACACACACACAATATGGGAGAATATGTGCTTAATTGATATTAAGTAAGATTGAAAAAGCACAGGTTTAAATGAGTTAAGTGGTGAGTTTATTGGCTAACGCTGCAGTGTTTCGATCTATTAATTAGATCATCTTCAGGGCATTTGTGGGTATATGGAAGGTAATAAGAATTTTTTTAATCACAGAATAACGAGAAAAGTCCTTGTTTATCAGTCTGTTTAAAATTTGAAGTTTGAAAAAAGAAGACTGTTTGAAATATGAGGTTAAATATTCTATTATACGGTGTGAGTTTAGGACTGTGTAAGTGTGTGTATCGAAATATATATATATATATGTGTATGTATATATATATATATATGTGTATGTATATATATATATATATATATATATAAAATGGTCCCTAATTTCATATAGCTTAGTGCTTCAGCAGGTGAAAATATAGCCCTCTATAAACTTTATTGGCAAATATAGATTCATGTTCAAGCAACGTTTAGTAGCACTTTATATACATGAATGTATAAACTTAGCGTAACGGGTATCGTCGAAGAGAATAGAATCGACGCCCCGAGTTCAAATCCTTGACGAGGTTGTTAGCATTTTACATCGTACCTTAAGGAAAGCATCTGTTTTCTCCAAACTTTTAGGTAAATCGTAGCGCATACTGAGGGGTATTTAGCTTTGGTATTGTATCCAGTCTAGGAGAACGAAAACTCAGAATTCAAACCAAATTTCACCATTATGTCGCGTTAGTAGTTCGGTTATCCATGACAATCTCTCTCCAGACATCCCCAACATTAATTGCCGTTGGGAGGTCTTCTCCGTAGCATTCAGTATCCGCACCGAGTTGATCAATTTAGTTCTTTGCTGGACGCCCTACACAGACATGCCCATGTGCTAGTTTCACCAAGAGAACGTCACTTATAAGGTCGTCCTTTCTCCAGCAGTATCCAGAATGCCTTGTTCGTCTCACTCGGGTGGCTTGTGTGATAGAGGACAAGCGGCTGTACAATTGATTTTTGTGGGGTGTTTCCATGCAACGTTCTTCTGCAGTTCCCATCTACGTTATTCTCTTTGTTAGATTTACTGACTTTACTCCACTTAAAATTGACCTTGTGTCATACTCCTTCAATTAGGAAGGAATGGTTAAATACGTAAGCCAATAATATTCGATGTTTCACGAATAAAACTTGGTCATCTCCTAAACTGGTGGCCAACAAAATTTGATAGCTCACTCTCTTCTTATTTTATCCATCACGGGAAAAGAGATGACTTTGAGATTTTGCTACTAATGCAGAAAAGAGCGCAAGTGATAATATATTTAGATTACGTATAAAAAAGCATTAAATTTCATTATATTCACAGAAATACCGGAAACATTTGAGACGCTTCAGTTAAGGTTAGGCTACTTCGGGAGTTTCCGTAATCTACTCCTATTTTTACGTAAAATACGATTCAAACGATATTATCTCGTGCATGCAATTCTGCATTTGCACCAAGATTTTCAAGGGAATAGCATGAAGTGTTTCGTAAACAGCCTTGGTCTAAACTTGAACCCAAATTATCGATTCCATTTTCTCAACTGAGGTGTGTGTGTACCAGTACCTACGTGTGCAGAGGTGAATGGGAGAACCAAACGAAATAAGCTGGAAGACAAAGAACATAATTAGTTTTGACAGAGAGTAATGTAACAAATTAAAACTGTTTGAAGACTGCGATGGGCAGTCGTTTTTAAATGAATTTATTCAATAAGTAATATTAGTTCTTTTGATGTCCCTTAGAATATAATCAAATCAACGTCCCAAACCATTGAATTACGGGAGTTGGATCGAAGGACAAATGTTTAGCATTTACAATTTAGATGAATAGCAAGTTCTAATCTCCAGCCAAAAAGACTTCTATCATCGAGCGTTTATTTGCAAATAGTCTTGTCATCAGTTCGATCCTAACTGGAGGTATCAGTAGGGTCACTTAGTGCATGGTGACAATTTAATTCATATCCATTTAAAGCTAAATAATGACAAAAAAACTACCCCAATATTACCTTAGAAACCAAATAGCTATCATAAGATAATTTGTCGACTACCAGCATATTCTATATATATATAATATATATATATATATATATATATATATATATAAAGGAGAGATTTCGGTATGTACGTGTCGACGTATAACTCCAAAACGCGAGCTCACTCAAATTCTAAATCTTGCATATACATTAATATTCTTCTAACTAAGAAACACGCCAAATTTGATTATTGATTTGTACTGATTAAGGGGTGTAATTAATTAAACCAAAATCACCCAATTTGCGGAACTGTCCGTATACCAGCCCCTGCTGATAATAAAATATTGTCTCTGCCTGCTTTTTGTTACAGCGATATCAGCAGCCTAGTTTGATTTTAGGGAATTAATTTTGAAGTCTAAAGCCGTTCAGCTCGGAATTTATCGCCTATTTATGCTCCAATCTTTAACAATTCTTATATCGTTAGAAAGAAAAGAAATTAATCTTTCTAATATTGTATTGTATGAGTTTTATCAATGAATCAATTTTACAGCGAGTTAAAAAATTTAAAAAATGGCTTCGATAGCCACGCTGCCTTTTATATCGCGATACAAGCAGTGCAGTCTATGCCAGCCAGCAGCCAGCTGGAATCTCTCGCTATTATAGTGGCCAATCTTTAAAATATTTATATCTTTAGAAATAAGATGAAAAGTCTTTCTGAATATGTAATTGTATGTGTTTTCATATATGAGGGAGACCAAGGATATTAGCGCTATGTGAAATAACAAACAGCTTCGTCAGGAATTGAACCCGGTCGACGAGTCCATTTCCTATGACTCTAACTATTAGACCACGCGCTTCCACTGAAAATTTTCATATAATATCATATTGCAATGTATTCAATTTTTATATAAAAAAAATTACTTCAAACATTTCTAGATCCTCTGAATGCTGCAACTTCATTTTACTATTTTCCCGCAATGCATTGTCTAATTTGAGATGATTTTTTTTCACATTTCACTCTACCGTCAATGTTTCGATGTCGATGCATCTAAATGAGATATTCTTCCAAGCAGATGATAACTTATAAAAAGGTCAAATCATTAAAGAAGAAGATCCGATAAACTTCTTTATATTAGCTTTTTAAAATATTCTCTCTACTGAAATACAAAACCAACCAGTGTCTGCCAATATGATTGCTGAAGTGTTGACAAGCATTTTTAAACGAGCATTGTATTCTTTTAACTACTCACTTTATTCTCAATGTTTCCAGCTCTATCGGCTGGGACTTTAGAGAATACACCGACTGCACTCTGCAGAGTGATAAAGACTGTGGCCAGGTGTGGTGAACCCTGATGCTTAAGGATGGAACCCCTTTTCGATGTATTTTATAACTGATATAACATTTGGATATATTTTTATTTCTCTCAAAAAGGAGAAAATGTCAAGGAAAAGAGAACCGGTTAAATCGAACTTAACGGACTTAAATTCCACCATCGTATGAACGAAAAAGAAATACCAAAAATCAGGGAGTTAATGGAATTTAATGAAATTTTCAATGTTGATATATTAATGAATAAAACATATAATGCACCAGTTTTTTTTATTTAAAAACTTTTACATTTTTCAGGTCAGTTAGCTTTATACCAAGTTTCTTTGAGAATCTGTGTTACGCCTCAAATATACGTGGTTCAAAGTTAATTGATCTAAAAAAATATAAAAGTCTTTAAATAAAATAACTGGTAAAAATAAAATTAGGTCGATTTAACCAGGAAACCTTTAAGTCAAACCAGCTGTACTCCTCTTAGAATTGATCTTGTGTCACATGCCTACCCGTTGCGGACGGTAGGTAAATACATGTAGATAGATATCTTAAAAGCATTGAAGATTTCCCTATAGAAATAGAGCGTATCCTCGGCCAAAGTGGAATTGGCCTTCATCCCGATGTAGTCGGTCCTCTGATGATTGTTGTGATTCAAAACAGGTTTTAATCATATAGAATTTTTCGCTTTTCTGGAAATAGTCCAACGTCTGCAAAGAGGAATAGACTTTGCCTTTTGGGATAAACAGCATATGCATTGGCTATATCTGGCCTTTCGGTTTCCACCGCGAAAAAGCTTAATGCGCTCCAAAGATCCTCGGTATCACATTATTCTCATCCGTAAGTTGATTATACCAAAACCAAAACAAAAGAGGTTTTTTGTGGAGGGGATAAGATCAGCCATTAATGATAAAATATCAGAGTTCAACCTACAACAAAAAAGTTACGACATATTGTGCGATATATTAGTTATATACAAACAATGGGACGAATGAACGAGAATAAAACAGTTAACGTTTCTTAGAATACATATCTCATTATAATGAGATTCGGACATTTACAACAAATCTAATTTTTTGTGTGACTAAATTTATCTAAAAACGCCATTGAAAGTCCAGGAAAGATTTATTATTTTTGTCAAGGAATATGTCAACGCGCAGTTCTCCAACAGTATGACTAGTTGCTCGACTACGAAGACTCCTTCGTAACTCGACTGTGAATAACCTCGCGTATTCGTATCTTTATAGGTATTTCGTTGGACGTGTCCAATTATCTTGTCGGAGAAATATCTTTCCTTGCAACGTGTTGGCATTAAATAACCCATAAGGAATTCATATGCCGTAATAAAGATAAACCAAACCAAACTTTTTATTAGAACTGATATTTTTAAATAGAAAGTTCAAGCCGATCACCGAACTTCTCACCTTTTTGATTCCAACTTCCGCTG
The DNA here is from genome assembly GCA_023376005.1 of Doryteuthis pealeii. Taxonomy (NCBI): domain Eukaryota; kingdom Metazoa; phylum Mollusca; class Cephalopoda; order Myopsida; family Loliginidae; genus Doryteuthis; species Doryteuthis pealeii. The sequence continues at coordinate 14,115,714 of CM042150.1, read as the reverse complement.
GGAAAGATTATAAAGGAAATGGCAACGTTCTTTGCCTTTTCAATTTCGACTTCGTTTCACTTAAACGTCTTAAAAGCATTACGTCCAAGATTGGTTCTCGTCTACGCGCTATTCACGTTCCGTGAAAAAAAAAATGCTATTGATAATTGTTTACTTGAAAGACTCCAGAACAAAAACCAGACAAAGATATTCTTTCCAAACTTTTCTTTTATTATTCATTTTGTCTTTCTTTCACAAAACAGATAATTGCGAAAATTCCTAAGCACTGTTAGGCACGCATCCTTTCTGACATCAAGCAACCCGTAAGTGTCTTTTAATGGTGAACTCGATTTCAGATTAAAGTTCCTTAATGTTTTTAAACCACTCACAAACATTAAAGATAACAAGACGTTGTTAAGGTTTCTTTTAACTAGTGAAAGTGTAGCGTAGTCACAGTTCCATAAAAGGCTTGTGTGGTATTGTGGTAGGCCGGTCAACTAATGGGTTACGAGCAACAAAAAAAAACAAGATTGTGTTGCAGATTAGGCACAAAGAGTTGTTTATATCTCGCTCGCTCATTGGGATCTTTTCAGTGAAAGAGAGAAAGAGTATGTTAATCTTTTCTATCATAAATTTCATTCCTTACAACTATCTAGCAACTTACGAGGTCAGTTAAAACACTCCCAATAGCAGAGCACGAAAATTCGATGTGTCTCTACTTGTGAGACACCCATCAAAAGACAATGGGGTTCCTTATTTCCGCTAGTGGTCCCATGGTGCGGGAACGGATATATATGTTTCCCACTCTTCTGCAGAAAAAAAATTTGAACTTCCGTTTTTTTTTTATCTACTTCAGGGGGTCATTGACCGGTGATATATATTAAGTGTTTTTTAGAATTCTAATTTAATCTCAATTTAAATTTTCTAGAAAGTAAAAGTAGTAAAAGTTGTCGAGTGTCTAAAGTCGGTACCAGTCAGACAGCGAGGAAGTCTATCCCCTTTTCACTAGCGCTGGACCAAGGAGATTATTTTTAGCATCTGAGGTGGAGCGTCCCACCTACCATCAGCTCCTCACTTTACCGCTCAGTTCCCTGTGCTACTCATATTCTGAGTTGGCGAGGGCCGGTATTGAACCATGAACCTTATGGTTCCCAGGCAGATGCTCTACTGACTAAGCTAAACTCTTTTTTGGGGGAAGCAAAACCTATAATCTTGAAAATACTTACATAACAAACCAATTGTTACAATGTTCAAGCTGGCGTGGATCGCTGTTCAGTCTTGAAATTATTGGTTTCTCTTAGGTCAGCGAGGGTAAGCAGCGATTACGCTGTTCAATACATAGATGGGTGGACATTTAAGCAAAACGGTTACGAAACCGAATATCAAAATGACTTGATTTAGCATCAAATCACACGAAAATTGTTGATATAACCAAATAAATTCGAATTATTATTTATACTCTCACCTTAAAATACGCCTCGTGTTGGCTAGTAGTAACAGTCAATATTTAACCAATCCAATGAACTGTAGACTCTTAATCTTTATAATCCGTTTGATAATTCATAACTTACAGACATTGAATTAAACGTTAATAGAATGGATAAGCCAATTAATAATTAAAACGAAAAAAACATTAAGAATTGCTATGTGTATTGTTAGTTGTGCCAGCAGGAGTATCTCGGGTATATCACGTTTATAAAAAAATAAAACTTGGGTGACCTCGGTATTATACTAAACGGCATCTGAATATTCTATGTCCTGCTGACAGGCATATGATTGCGTCCACACAAAATCAAATAAGTACAATTATAACCCCTATAAGTATGTAAGGTCCAACTTTCACCTGTTTTAACCCCTTGTAGCGATTATCTGCCCCTGTTGTGATGGACTTGAGTCCAAAAGGGTTATCTTTCCTTGCCGACAGTTTCGACTCTAGGTGACACTACTAGCTGGGTAGTTAAACTCAGCCCTAGAAGCCCCACTTTCTCTCTCTCTCTCTCTCTCTCTCTCTCTCTCTCTCTCTCTTCACCATTGCTTCCTGGTCCACTCTGACCCGGAGTGGTAGTACCTGTTAGGGTCCCATCTATGGGTTAAATAGAAAAACATGAGTTAATAAACAAAATTTTATTATCCATTAAGAACTGATTTATTTCAAAACTTTATCGGCATTGAATAACCCACTGAGGTTGATATGCCGTAAAACAAACAAACAAATTCTCTCTCTCTCTCTCATCCACAAAAGGTGGACTACACGCGTGTTGTTTACGTCCCCAACTATCGGTAAGTGACTCATATTCTTTAGGAACTCTTTCTTACTTCCAAAGGACTGTCGTCCTATCTGTTTGTATCTTGTCATGTATGCCATGTTCCAACGTGATCGGACAATAAAGTCTGTATTGTTGTTATGTTGTACTTCTTTGTTCGAACTTATTCATGTATATATTTACCTACGCTTGAAGGTAACTGAGCCTTCTAACGTATTATAAGAATCAGACATTCAAGTCTTATAAAATTCAAGAAAACTAGGGCAAATGAATTAAACTTGACGTAATTTTTACGGCGTCATGAAGAGAAAGGATGAAAAAAAAACGATTTGTAAAATTGTTTTAGAGTCTTTAAAAAAGGAGATTCTTATGAATTAAAATCGTCATATGTAAAAAGGGCGCATTTTTACCGTATTTTTATTCAATGAAGATGGAGTCTTTTTAAAGTGATTTATTATAATCCATTTGATAATTAATTTATAACTGTGACAGACGTTGGATTAAATATTAATAGAATGGATAATTCAATTAATAATTAAAACAAAAAAAATATTAAGAATTATAATAAGTCTTGTTAGTTTTGCCAGCTGGAGTATCTAATGTATATCACGTTTATATATTTCCTGGTTATATCTGTGGAAAAAATGCGGAAAACGTTTATCACGAAATTGTCTGCTCTCCTCGGGTTATTTTAAATGTGAAATCTTTAATTTTCTAAGTAAAATTGGCGCAAATGAACGCTGCCAATAGATACGAGACTAAGAAATAATCGATCTTAGGATAATGGAGTTCGGTGTCTGTAACCGAAACTATGTCACCACCAATGTTACAATCCCCTTAGTTATTTACGTTATTTTCTCAAAGGTTACTACATAATCATTATTTAATCTTAATTAGCCTTTTAATTATCGAGAATGTCTCTATTAAGGCCTTGCTGAGATATGCCTCAAAGCAACCCCTATTATTAATGTGTTTAAAGTTCTGCTATGTGAAATATATCATTAAGAAATAAATATTTACATAGAATATGGTGAATGATTTGCATACTGGTCGTAACTAAACCATGTTTAATAAATACTTATTTAGTGTAATTGATTTCTGATATTATTGTTTATTCTGAGACGTATTAAATGCAATGCTATGTATAATTTTATATTGAAATCAATTTGAATAAAGTAAAAATAATCTTTTTTGTGGTCGTATTTATTGTTCCTATATAAACGTTATGCTTGAATGTTTTTCTTAATCTTGAACTTTAAGTGACTAAATTCCTACCTTAAAATTGTACTTGTGCATTATTTGAAATCAACTTAAATGTTATTAAAAAGACAGTTTATGATATTGTGGAGTTACAAACATGCATTAAAATGGATTTGAAAAGCGTTGTGTTTTCTCTGTGAAAATTACGTTGAATCAAAGATGGTTGCCATAGTTTACAAGCTTCTTCTCGGAAAAAGAACAAAGGGACTTAACTCTCATTTAAGTCTTAAAAGGACTTAACTCTCAAAACAATGACTCTAAAATATCAAAATGTCTTTTTAATAACAATTTCATATAATGCACAAAAATGGTAGGAATTTAGTCACTTAAAGTTCAAGATTACCTTAATGTTTTATAATCTTATAAACTCAGAAACTAAGCACAGTATTGTGCAGCTCCTTATATTATTGAATCTATATTATTGAATTATTCTAATTTAATATAATATTTAATTATATTAAAACTTAAATAATTGTTAACTATTTGTCCAATGTAATCTAAAAAAATACCACGTCAAGGACAATTAGAAAATATCCACTAGTAACAAAAAATAGTATAATACGAGGGCCATTCAATAATGTAAATTATGTCTCAGGATCGCCCTGTCGGTTGGGGCGTTAGAATGCACCGACTGCACCTTTGCAGAGGGGTAAGACTCACCCAATGGGGTCACCTGTTGACCGTGGATGGGGACCTGTGATGCTTAAGGATAGAACTCGGGTGGATGAGCAGTTCATGACTTGCAATATTCCACGACTTGCAATACTCCACTTTGGCCCTATCTTGGGCTAGACGGCTGGTCATGTCAAGCCCTAGCACCTATATGATTTTCCCAAGCCTATTGCCCTTATGGCAAGTCCCAACCCCTTTTTATCATATGGGTGCTAGAAGGCGGTGACTGAGGGTCTACATGTCCTGGGAATGACGTTAAGCTCTGGTGTGATTCCAGTTCTGGAGGTTTGGGGAATGTGGAGCACCCTTCATCACCATTTCTCCCGGGTCCACTCTGACCTGGAGTGGTAGTACCTGTTAGGGTCCCATCTATGGGTTAAATAGAAAAATATGAGTTGATAAACAAATTTTATTATGAATTAAGAATGAATTTATTTCACTACTTTGTTGGCATTAAATGACCCACCGAGGTTGATATGCCGTAAAACAAACCAAACGTATGTCTCAGCAGTTGACGATGGGAAGCACTGGTGACAGTAGCACCATTTTTCAAGAAAATGGTGATGCATCCTTTCACATTTTGGATGTCTGTCAGAATAACTATTTTTTACTGACTGATGTGCCCGAAATTTTTTCTTTACAGGAAAGTCGGTGTGTTTCCACTCCATAACTGTCTTTTGGACTCGGATTGTAGTGGCAAATCCATTTTTAGCTCATTTGTAAACATATTGTACAATATATAGGATATATAATTCAATCGATAATTACAACTAATTTTCTTTTGCGCCTAACCATGTAATACACTTGTTTGCCCCACTTTTTTGCAACTACTTATATTATAAAACTTTTTGCACCAACCCATGTACAAACTTTTTGCTCTTATACATATCATAAAATTTTTTTTTCATCTACTCATATCGTAAAACGTTTTTTTATTTTCCCCTACTCATATCGTAAAACTTTTTTTATTTTCACCTACCCTTATAAAAACTTTTTTGTACCTTGCTATATCATAAAACTCCAACCGGGTGTTGAGTTCCTTCTGTTTTGTTTGGTTTGCTTTATTGGCATTAATTTCAATCTTGCACCCAATTTTCCATGTGTGTATGAGGGGGGAGGGCGCTAGGAATCTATTGGGGAAACCGAGGGTGCGCCACCCTGAAAAAGTTTAAGAACCACTGATCTAATTGAATGATATAAAACTTAAATAATACGTTGGTTGGTTGAATTTAACAGCATATGAACCCGTCTGGAGTTATGTCATGCCTAGCGGTTAGGAAGTAATATGTGTATCTATATTTTTGCTTTTGTAGTAATTGGTTTTAACAGTGTGTTAGCATCATTGGGGATCATGTTGTATGGTATTGATTAGGTTCAGGTCTGTATTCTGTGGTATAACTTTCTATCCTTAAGAAAGGACACAATGTATATTATATTGACTTTTTCAAATAGATCTTTCAAATTGTTTGAATTAAAATAACGGTTTCTGATGTGAGTAAACACCCTGCATTCTATGAATGAGTGTTTAACAGTCTAAGGTTTTTGACATGTTCCCCACTCTGGTTGTTGTTCTTGTTTGAGTATATACGAGAAACAACTTATAGATGATGTTCTGTTTCAGTATGATAAAACAGACGGTAGATGAAAGGTTCGTATGTTTTATCTACCTCCCTTTTATATATGGTGGAAGTGCAAGAGCAAAACAATGCATGCCTTTTGGAAAATTTGGACCTTTCCTATTGAAAATTCCACCTTCCAGTGTCAGTCATTAAAATGATTTACGTAACTTTGATTTATCTTAGAGCTGGTGTCGTCGTTGGTTCCCAATAATTTTCTACGTCAATATGGGGCAGTACCTGATACGACTTTCAACTAGCTTCGTATCCATCTTGTGCCGACAAATGTGGTTTGATAAGAGACGGGTGTCTATTGTACAAATCTCTTTGTCCAGCCTGGTAGGTGAAGACAGTTGCAGATAAAATGTGGGGTGTGCACACACACACACACGCACACACGTGTTTTGGGTATATTCGTTGGTGTTTTATTTTATGGCATATCAACCCTCTTCGGATTATTTAATGCCGAATGAAGTCACTTTGGTATCATACTGTTTTTCATACTTTAATGTTAATAATGATAATCAATAACGTGATAGTATTAGAAATCTCGGACCACATTACCTTTAGGCACCCCTTTTTATCTCGATTAAGAAAGGACATGTTATTCATTTACACCGTCAATATCCGGTTGTTTGTTAGGGGTTAGTTTTATAATTTAAACAGAATCTAAAAAACGTCTGTTAAAACAACCGGATATTAACGGTGTAAATGAAAAACATGTCCTTTCTTAATTGAGATCAAAAAGGGGTGCGTAAAGGTCATATGGTCCGAAATTTCTAACAGCAAATAATTATTCATTTAACCCTGTTTTGTTAATATCATACAAATTATTCCTACAATATACTACGTGAATCTTTATTTCTTAGAGAGAAATAACACATTTCAGGATTTTAAATGCATTAATATTGTCAAATCCAACTCGGCTAGACTTTAATAGAGACATTGTTAATAGATAAGATCCTAATTAAGATAGAATAATGACTATTTCATAATCTTTGAGAATATAACTTAAATAACTAAGGAAATCATGCCGTCAGCGGTGACCTAGTATGGGTTAGAGATAGACAGTTACATAAAATCCATTATAATAAGATTATAGTGACCAAGCTTGCCAGGTGAGGAGGGTTACTAAACACCCAGCAGGATGAAAATCAAAACCTGTGAAAAGGCGGAGGAAGCTTCTCGCTCAACGGCCATCTAGCACATTAACACGAGAACAGAAATACCTGGGTTGGTATCCAGGCGCATAATAGTCTAAATAAACCCCGCTGCCTTGTGCGTATTCTCTTCATAGGAAAAGGCTAAGGAGGAAAAACCTGGCAGAAATCACGGCTCGACTCCGTTAGGCAGTTCAGTGTGTAAAACACTATCGGGCAACTCCTGCAGTCAAACTGACGCCGAATGTATTGGTTTACCATTCCTTCGGATCACGCTAGCGAGGCAAAGAGGGGGGGTGCTGTCACATCACCAACCCAGGTCCCCCATACATCTTGCCCAGGCTCTGTTTTTGTGCCCTGGGGGAGAAAATCCTTCTACACTGTTTTTAAAGTGACCAGCAATAAAAACCGGCACTCAAGCTCTTTTTGTGCCCTGTCACATCACCAGCCCAGGTCCCCCATACATATTGCCCAGGCTCTGTTTTTGTGCTCTGGGGGAGAAAATCCGTCTACACTGTGTTTAGAGTGACCAGCAATAAAAACCGGCACTCAAATGTCTTGTATCAAACTTTAAACTAAAAGATTTTAAACCGTCAGGGAATGCTGAAATAAATAGGTAATAAAATTCGTTCATCAATTGTTTGCCTCTAAACACTTGAAGGTACTTAAATGTTGAGTGGTAAACTGTTCTTGAGTGATAGGTGATCGGAAGGCGAGTGAACTAGACAAATGACCTTTTCGCATCCGAATGATAGAAAGTTATAGCTTAATCGGTTTTTTCGTTCGTGATTTCTAAAGATTCGCTGCTTCTTGTGGAACCGTAAATGCACTTTTCCTGTGTAATCCATCGTCCCCTCTCAGTAGTGCGTGTGGGGAGGGGCTTAGAATATGTCTACTATATCATATACAGAAGGCTAAGGCAGCCCTGGAAACTGCGTCCTATGTGTGACACTAAACTGCACCAGGCAGTGATCGTCCCTCTATTTTGTAAAGGGTTCATCTCAACCACCGGTGTGCGACTATTAACACCTCCTCTGGTCAATATCTTATTATAATGGAATTCGGTGTCTGTCTGAACCGAATCTAATTCACTGCTTACATCTTAATACCCCCTCGGAATTGCGTAAGTTTATAAACGAGTATGCAATTTATAGTCAAAATCATTAATACTTAGGACTGAATGAATCTTCTTAAATTATATTTTTAATTATTATTTGGCAGTGCGTTTAAAATCCTGAATTGTCTTATATATAAATCCCTAAGAGAATAGTTTACATAAATATAGGATGGTTTAACAAATAATTACTTGGCATTATTGATCTCTAATATCATTGTTTCTTGCTTTGGTTTATTCTTACGGCATATCAACTTCGGTGGGTCATTCATGCCGGCAAATTTTGAAAGATTCGTAGCGATAATTTGGAAGAAACTTTTTAAAACCACTTTTTTTTGCCAATATACTTTCTATTTAACCTATAGATGGGACTCTAACAGGTACTACCACTCCAGGCAAGAGTAGACCTAGGAGCAATGGTGATGAACTGGTGCTCCACATTCCCCAGATCTCCAGAACTGAACATCACCATCAGATGATTGTTTTTTATTGTCCAACGTATTAAAATCAATCAAATGAATGATTTTATATAAAAAAACCAATTAAAATATAATTAAGTGAATCTTTTTATATGCGTTTCGTATTTAATTCGTCAAGTTGGTTCTAATTCAAATATATTTCATTCCAATAAAACATCTAAATACTATAATGAATGATTTTATAAAAAAAAAAACACATTAAAATATAATTAAAATAAGTGTGATCTTTTTATATGCGTTCTTATTTAATTTCATATTTTTTTCTAATTCAATACATTACATTAAAACTTACGCCGGGCGGATGCATATTCTTGCTAGTATTTTCATAAGTCTCTGTCCAAAAAAAAACCGCTTAAATTTCTCTATGGTGCCCAATACACCAATTAAAATGGGAATATAACTCGTGTTGAACATTTACTTCCTGCACTCATTAAGTTTTCTCACCATTGGCAACTGGTTTGTTTACACTAAAAACTGACAACATTTTACTTTAATATTTCAACAATCTTCTTGCTGCTTTTATTACTACCGTTGTTTAGATAGCCTCGATTCTTATCTCATATTTTCAGTTCTTCTAAATACTTTTCTGTGTTCTTTAGAACAGTTCTCAGCGCCATTATTATTACAAGCATAATTTCAGCATAGACTTCATAAATACTCCAAAAGCCTTTCCATCATAAACCTTATATTCCGAGGCAGAATTTCTCAAGCAGTAAATTCCTCAGAACAATTAAAAATTAGTAACACAGTCATGCAATTTTTAAATGATTCGAACTAATGGTTACTGAAGAATTGTTGAATAATGAAAGCCTCCGCTGAGAAATTGATCCTAATGTAGATAATTTTACGAGTTAGTTGGGTTTTTCCGGCATGTAGAAACATTGGGTCATTTTATGCCGAAGACGTTTATTCTTTCTTGATAAGTTTACAATTTTGTAAACTCACTTTTTTAAAACACATTTTAGAAGGCATTTTGTTCTATTTAAGCCATAGATGGGACCCCTAACAAATACTACCACTCCGGGTCAGAGTGGACCAGGGGTACATGGTGATGAAGGAGTACTTCTCATTCCCCGAACACCAGACTGAAACTTCACCATCGAATAGTTTAGTATCACATCCAGGACAATAAGACCTCACCACCGTCTTCTATTTATGTTAATTCCGCAATATATCTATGTTGTAATGGAGGATACTGTGTCTGTTCTTTAAGCGAAACTACATCGCTGCTTACGTCAAATACTCTCAGAAATCGAGTAAGTTTATCAATTGAATTAATTTATAGTCAAAATCATAAATAGATAGAATAAATCTTTTTTTATTAACGAGGTCGCTATGAAAATCTGAGTTAGATGTGCCTCAAAACAGTCATGTTATTAGTGCGTTTGAAATCTTGTATTTGAAATCTAATAAAGTTTACATAATATATTGGTGTGGTTAATTTGCATACTGTTTTTTTTTAAGCGGGTTTAATAAACAATGACTTGGTATTACTGACCTAATATTATTGTTTTATTCTTTAACGTATTAAAATAAATTATATGAATGATTTTATAAAGAAACCAATTAAATAAGTAATCTTTTATGTGTTTATTTTAATTCTTTAGTCTTTTTAATTTCATATATTTCCTTTCATTAAAACCTACGTAGCTACGCCCGTAGGGTGAATATTCTTATTATTATTCTTACTAAACATTGAATACCAATAAAAACATGAACAATAACAGTTGAAGACAAATATAAGTAGTACTAAAAACTAATCTGAGTGAGATAACACTTTATAAAGCTATAAATGTTTTCTACGATAAAAAAAAGTTCTTATAAGCAGCAAAAAAAATGGTAGCCAAGTCGACAATAACAAAACCTTAATTGCTGATATTGTAGAAAGGTTGTTTATCGTAAAAGTAGTATTTTGTCAACAATTCTTATAAAACTCTTAAAGAAGAGAAGAGAAAATTATATTCAGTCTCCTATTCTAATTTTCGTCGTATGTAAACTTAAACACACATAATGGTAAGTACCTGTATGCCAGCATACGTATTTGTTCGTCAGCAAACACAGAATAAAAACTGGCACTTCATGTCTGTTTTTATGCGCATCCTTTCTGCGCAGTATTTCTTTTCTCCCTTTTAGGATATTTCAAATGACGCATTCAAATTCAATTGTTGTTATTTGTTATATTTGGGAAGAAGAGTTTAATTGCATTAGCAAAATTGAAGTTTGGTTCTCTGTTTGTTCTCTACTGTTATTATGTGATTTTTTTATTCATTGTATTTTTTTTTAGTATATTTTTTTTGTGAAATACTTTTGTGACCGTTCTTCTTCATTTTGATGATATTTTTTCTTTACTTTGTATGATTTGTGTGTTTCTTGTCTTCTTTTAACAATTACTAAAATACTGCGATCAATAATAATAATAATGAAATAATAACAGCAACAATTGTAGTAGTAGTAGTAGTAATAAAAATAATAGCAGCTAAGTAAAAAAAATATTATCAATAAAAAATAAGTATAATAAAGACAAGTCATAAAAATAACAATAATAATTAGTAATAATAATGATAATAATAACAACAATTTGTAGTAGTAATAAGAATAATAGCAGCTAAGTACAAAAATACTATCAATAAAAATAAGTAATAATAATGATGTCATAAAAATAACAATAATATTAGTAATAATAATAAAAATAATATAGTAAGTAAAGTCCTCAGAGTGGCCTAAAGGGGAGATGAAACCAGACAGCAGGGAAGTCTATCTCCTTTCACTAACTCTAGATCAAGGAGATTGTTTGGACGTATGTGGTGGAACGCCACACCGAACATTAGCTCCACATTTTACCGTGCAGACTCCGGTAATACTCATACGCTGAGTTGGTGAGGGCCCGTATCAAACCCGAACCTTGTGGTTCCTAGGCAGACGCTCTACCGACTGAGCTAAACGAGCAGTAAAAATAAAAGAAATTTACTAAATACTAAAGTAGTAGTAGTAGTAGTATTGCTATTATTTTACTACTTCTAGTACTAGTAGTATTGTTCATGTATTTCAAATGTCGAAGAAAAATTCAATCCATTTTTGTTCACTTTAAGAGCATCTTTAACGTTTTTACTGAAAGATAATTTTTTTTTAGACTTTAAATCAATAAATTTTGCTATGTCAATGAATTCTATGTCAGTGAATTGGCGCTTCCATCTATGTCAACGGAGTAGTCGCTTTAATTCATCAATCACATGACTCAGATTTCGGCGGGTTGATGGATGAATCAAAAGATCGATGTCTATAATCTATACATTAATACTCGTGTTCCTTATTTGTAAGACCGTTATAATCTTGCAACACCCTCGGATTAAAAATGAGACCGTCCAAATTGTCCAAGATGAAATACAAAAATATACAAATGTAGATTCTGATTATCTGGTGTTGCTTATCCAACAAATTCTTATTTCTTACGAGTGTCGTCACCTCAGCTAAATAATGGAACACATTTTAAAGAAGCAAAGAGCGTGCTACACAGAAAATATAATGAAAAAGAAAGAGGAAGGGAAAGTGGTGTAGAGTGAATGCGCGGAGGCGATATCACTAATCAGTTACAATCGAACATAATGAAAAGATGAAAAGAAGAGAGAGAGTTAAAATTATTATACGTTTTTACGTATTGAACTATTTTGCAATAGCTCTTCAGTAAACTTATCTAAAAATTGTAAATAATTGAATTATAATATCCTATAATTTCCTGCTTGTAATATATTTATTCATCCAACCCCACCACTATGGGTATGATGTAACATAAATTTTGCAAGCGGATCAATTCTGTTTGGATCCAGTTTTTGTTAGATCACCTAACGAAATTAGACTTAAAACAAACAAGAGAGTTGTTTCCCTTTGCTTTGTTTACATTAGAGGGATTGGCCCCAATATTTTTACGGCATGTGGAATTGAATAAGTTAAAATAATTAAGTTTTCTTAAATAACTAGTTTTACAATTGTATGTCACGAATTTAGAATTAGGTAAACAAAAGATAATCGAAAATAATATTAGTTTAGAAAAATATTTTAGCAACAATATACACAATGGTTAAATTCCATTTGA
>CM042150.1:14092575-14102980 GCA_023376005.1 Doryteuthis pealeii | reverse complement strand
TCGCTGCTTGGCACGGAGGCACGGGATCAGAAGAGCGGTTCGGGTGGGCTACTTAATTACTGCAATAAACGTCTTTTTTCCATTGGGGATAATTCTTAGTTTGTAATAATTCCCTTGTATATTTGATAATACATCAATAGAGGTTCGTCATATGAAGAGGATAGAACCTCCAGGTGGCTTGAGAAGTCCATGACATGCAACACTCCACTTAGCGCCCTTACTCCAGACGGGTGATCGAGTAGAGCCTCCTTATCATTCCGTGCCCTGGTTCATTCTAAGCTCTAGCACCTATTATGATTGCCACCAGCCCTTTATCATATGGGTTGCTAGAAGCGCCTAGCTAAGGGTCATCGTCCTGGGAATGACGTTAACTCTATTCTGAATGTGAGGTTCCAGTTCTGGGGTCTGTGGAGTGTGGAGGCACCATTCATCACTCATTGGTTCCCTAGTTTTAATCTGACCAGAGTGGTAGTACATGTTAGCGTTATGGGATAAATTAGAAAAAATTGTATCATAAAATAAATTAAAGTATCAATTAAGCTGAATCTGATTTTATTTCACAAACATTGTCGGCAATGAATGACCCACTAAGGTTGATATGCCGTAAAACATACCAAACCAATGTCTATGAAGAACAAACTCTTCCTAATAATCAGCTATCAGATGATATGCGAGAACAGCTAATTTGTCCAATTCTGTCTTGTTTCTGGATATCTTCCTCTCCAGTGGATTTCTTTATAATAAAACAAGCATTGTATTTTATGCCGACGCCGTCGTAGTGTGAACGTGTTACATAATTATTAGATTTCCACACTTATTGTACATTAGTGTAAGAAACCAAAATGGCTGTTATAATTTGCAGCCGGTGCCTTAAAGGATTGAGTGACTCGGCTTGACCTCAGTCTGATTCTCCTTCTGGAGGATACCGTGAGAATCGGTGTAGAAGACCCTTTTTCCGCTTTAGATTAGAAGAGTTTAGATTTCAGTAGCGCCAAACCACACGAAGGTGGTAAGTCGTGTTAAGCGCACTGCCTCCGACTCAATCTTGCGCAGGTAGTCTGGTGGGGATTTCGTGAATAAAATATGAATCTTAAAGCAAATCGAGTGTTGTGTTATTATCATAAATACTACCAATGACACAGGGCTTCTGATAAAGAGAAAATCCCCAATGGAAGACCAGACACGAAATCCCAAGACGAAGTCCAGACGCTAGAAGAAGAACGTAGATATCAAGATGAACAGAAGAATAATAGAAGTAAAGAGAGAAATACAACAAACGTTAACATAAAATTTGGTAAAGTTTTACGCTTACATTATAAAAAGTAAGAATAAAACTTCAAGTACTATAAAAGGTTATGTTTTTTTTAAAAAAATCATTTCCTTTGTTTCGTTTGTTACACATTGACCCCGTCAAAGAACACACACTTGTATTAGGAAATGTAAAGATGAGATGATTATTCCCTCGGTTGTGTACAGCTGAGAGTCGTTGCAGGGTTACAAACGTGGAGCCTCCGGGAGTTCTTTTTCAAGTGATCTCAAAAAACCGGATCTTGTCTGTCTAATCGATCTCTACAAGCTTCTTTTATTGTAGTCCTGACCCTCGGTGTCAAGCTTCTTTGATCATGACACCCACGCAGTTTCTCTGTAGACACGCCTCTTCGCCCACGCAGGCGTGTTTTCATTGGCTATGGCTATCGCCTACAGATTTCTGCACCAAAAACCAGTCAAGTGTTTCACCTGCATTCCCAGGTGCAAAAGGTCAGATCAGGGCCACAGTCCTGTTTTTCGTTTCCAGGCTGCACCTGACCCCATGCACTTCCTGGTCAGCCTGGTCCTTGGGTGTACTGATCAGGCAATATATTACATTTGTTTTTTTGTATTTGTTTGTTTTTTTTTAATAGATTTTGTCACCATTTTGTGCTTGTCTTTTTCTTATTGTTATTTTGTTGTTTTTTGTTCGTTTTGTTTTTTTCGTTTGGATCTCAGAAAATTTTAACGGATTTTTAGGAAAGTATTTACAAAATCAATTGAATTAAAATGTGAAATTCTTCCCGTAGTTCCACTCATCTTTTGTTCCTGACCATTTTGTTTTGGTTTGAGTTGATTAATCTCTAACAGAAATTTGGTTTTAAGCATTCTGCTTTCAGAAGAATGTCTTACGAGGGTTGTAGCGAATCATTCGCAACAAGTTCTTAACGAAATATAGCACAGTTTTGTAGCAGATCAAAGGCGTGTGGTGTAATGTTTAGAGTTGTGGGAAATCGGCACGTGGACCGGAGTTCATATCCGGAACGAGGCTGATTGCATTACAGATAGCACGACTGTCCTTGTGAAAGATATTCATCCAACTCTCCCTTCAGCTATTGGTAAATAGTAGGGCAGACTAGGCCATTTAACCATGACTAAGTAACCAGTCTAGAAGAAGGAAAACTCAGAATTATCCTGTTAAACTCAGTTTAAGAAATTGGCCTCGTGCAATATCCTGCTCACATGGAGGGTTTATATATAAATACAATTTTACGCCCCACAGTATTTTTTCTTAAATCTTAATTTTTTTTTAAATTTCCAATTCTGACGAAGTCCGCAGAGAACGAAACCTCATAATATAAAGGAGGGCGCGGTGGTGTACAGGTTAGAGTCGTAGTAAATGGACTCGTCGACTCGAGTTCAAATTCTGGATGGAGCTACATTTCACATAGCGCTAATACCCTTGGGTAAGGTATGAATTCAACTATTCTCACTCCACTTATGGGCAAATAGTAGGGCAGACTAGGCTCTTTAACCTTGGTTACACAACTAGTCTAGGAGAAGGAAAACTCAGAATTAAACCTCCGCTTGGGGTGGTCACTACTAGAATAGACTCAGGCCTACTTCGTGATCTATATGAATTTTTAAACATCTATAAACACTCTATCAGATTTGTTTTTCACGTCTTATTATTTTTCCATATATACGCACATGAATATTAATATCCAATCATTTTCCCGTATTTATTATTTCCGTCTTCATTCGAAATGTATTTAATATATCTTTCCATCAATTCTTTTTTAATAATTGTCTTTTCATTAGTTTTTCGTTTATTCAGATCAGCAGACGAAAACATTACAAACATTAAATTCCATAGAGAGATATTAAAATGAAGAAATAATGACCCTACAAACTTTTTATAATATTAATGTCTGTCCACCCACGTGTGATATTTCATATAATTTTCGTAGATAAATGTAACAGCTATTTTGAACTGAAGTAGTATCGGTATTTTCGTTCTAGAACTTGGTCTCTTCATTTTTCTTTCTTTCTTGAATTTCAACCATTTTTAATCATTTTTATGAAGTATAAAACCGGTTTGTTTATTTGTCAAGTGAAAAACGAACGTATATGTAAATAAGTAATTGAGAGTTACCTCCCTTGGAGAACTCTTTGGTGTTTCTAAGAGTATATAAGCTCTCAATAAAACTTAAGATTATTCTAAATAGAATAAAGCTTTTTTAAGCCTATCTGTGTGTTCGTTTGTCATTACAGTATTCGAATCAAATGCGAGGGTGAGTAGAAAAATATTGATATACTAATACTCGTGTTTTCTTAATTGTACGACGTTTCAATCTTGCAACAACCTCTGATTAAAAATTGTGACCGTCCAAGATGAAATGCAAAAATTAAATCCTGATTATCTGGAGTTGCTTATCCGATCAATCTTATGTCTTATGAGTGTCCGTCACCTCCACTAAATAATAGACCATTACGTTTTTATTATAAAGAAAGGAAATAAAAAGTTCATGCTACACAGAAAATATAATAAGAAGAGGTAGGAGAAAGATGAAGAGATGGTTGAGCACGCCTGAAACGATAACGCTACCTGTTTCAATCAAACGGGATGAAAAAAATGAAAAGAATTTAGATTTAAATCAAGATTATCATACTTCTAAACATATTGAAGTAATTTAGCAATATCTCTGAAGTAGACATATCAAACGTAATAAGTATAATTATATTTTAGTAAATCCACAGGTCCAGCTAGTTTATATTAAGTCACATATCCAACTTGGATAAATAAGAAGCAGTTATCTGAATTTCAATCTAAGAATTTAATTGTAATATATTAGTCTACAGAGAAGAATCACAAGGTTAATGTACATTTGGATAAAATGAAATTGTGTTGATTTAAAATATATTTTTTAGGTAAATTAATGTTCATATTAAAGCAATATCTGATTTAATTTGTTAAATACATCTATTAATTAAATGCATCTACAATTATGAACTTGGTGTTTTTTTATTAGCGACGAGTCTCCTTTTGAAAGACTGGATTCTCACACCAGTAAAAGTAAGTATATATTATAGTAAAATAACTTATATATTATTTAACATGGTCCTTTTTTTTTAAACACCACCCACGTCTACTACTCTCCGCTAGAAGTCTTTTAACACGTAAGACACGACTTGATTTGATTTATTACTCCCCCAGTGGGCCATGAATGAGAACTACATAATGGCACCGCAAATAAAGTTTTTAAAAAATAAATATTTATCTATTTTGGACGTACATTATTTCCTGTCTTTTTTATCTCACAGTTTTCGTTATTTTTCTTTTGTTTTTTTTTTTAACAAAACCATATTTCATCTAAGTTTAGCTAAAAACGCATTAAACTTTCCCAAACAGGCAACCATTTTAATTCTCTATGCTGACGATAATCACCCCAGTAACAATTCATCATCCCTGTTGTCCTCACTAATTGATTTTTGGGTGTCGGATTCTTATCAATTTCTTCGAGAGTAACTTTTACCTCAATAATGCAGCCCACCCTGGTCAGTTGGGGTTGAAAAAATACACCGCTTGCACCTCTGAAGAGCAGCAAGACTTCCCTAATCATCTCATAAAAAACGTGCCTAGCATAGTCCACAAAATTACATTTTTATTATTTGATTTTCTCCTTTGTCTACGAAATTTCCCTGACGGTTGCAACAAATTTTCTTTGTATATTTTCACCTGTATGATGGGACATTTCGGAGTTCAATTTCTATTTACTTTCATAACTCATTCTATTTAAATAAAGTATTATTATTATTATTATTATTATTATTATTATTATTATTCTAATCGGAGTCCTTTGCTTAATTATAATGAACTAATCATTTTGAGACTTTGTCGCACGGCACACAAGAACATGATAGTCTACATTTTTCTTACCACAATTATAGCAACTAGTACAAAATAAGACACCCTCCGGGCGATGCAAAATAGATTTTGAAACATATTGCCTGAGGGGTGGGAGTAAAAAATTCAATGTCAGTGAGTTTGTATCCTAAGTAAGTAAAATCATCAAATTCATTAAAGGATTAAAAAATAAAACAATTTGAAATGTAAACTTTAAATATGTATTAAAATAAAACAAACGATATATAGATATATGAATACCAGTCATGTATTTTATTAAAACTTGTTTAAAAAAACAATGAGGACTGTCTAATATTGCATGTTCAAATTTTTAGTGTATTTGTTATGACGATTGTGGGTAATGTGACGTAAACAGTGACGTAATTTTTGTTACAGACAAAAGCCGGAAGCGAAATCTCATTATTAATAGATTATATCCAGGATTTTAATACTGTCTCTACTAAAAGACTATTTTCCTATTAGGACATTTTTATCATACAACTCCTTATATTATTCATGTCATCCTTGGATTGATTCTTCTAAGTTTGCTTAGGCAATTAAATTGTTCTTTTTTAATTCATTGTGAATTGTTTTGTTTTTTTGTTGTTGTTTTTTTTGGGGGTGCATACATATCCACACGAGGATATTTCATCTTGCACAACCGTCAGCTCCCCCACTTTACTGCACAGATCAGATTACTCAAGCTGTGCTAGTCATTCGCTTAGTTGACCGGTAGCGGTATCGAACCAGGAACCTTCCGATTCCTAGGTGGGCGCCCTACTGATTGAGGTATATATATATATACACAAGGTGTGTCAAAAAAGTACCGAGATTTTTAGTACTTTTTGACACATCTTGGATTCTAAAAAAAAACAAAACGTTCCATTCATTCTTCATTTCCATCTTGATAAATACAGCTTTAAACTTGGTACTTTTTTTACACATCTTGTATTCCGAAAAAATTAATGAATGGAACGCTATATTTTTTCCAGAATAATAGGTGTGTCAAAAAGTACAAAAAAATCTCGATACGTTTTTGACACACTTCGTGTGTGTGTGTGTGTGTGTGTGTGTGTGTGTGTGTGTATATATATATACATATATACGCCAGCAAACTTGCTCAATTATCTCAGCGATGAAGCCGATCACTCATATTATTATTATGAATTTGGTGTCAGTGTCCGACTAAAATATTGCTAGCTTTTCAAACCTATTTCACTCTTAGACATTTCTTCTGTGAACGTAGATAATTATTTAAAAACTTTTTTTACACTCTAGATAAATTTGTGCAACTATTTCGTCATTGAGCAAAACCAAAAATGAAAACTATTTCTACCAGTCGTGCTTCTTGAAGAAAAACTCAAGAAAAATAGGTTTTGTTCAAGAATGTCAAATTTGATTTTGTTTTACATTTTCTTCGTTGTTTTTTTATTTTTTATTTTATAATGTAATAGATTTATAAAATGATTGAGAGTTTGAGTCTTATTGAATAAATATGGCGCCTTGTACTGAAACATTCCCACTGATTTACTACATAAAAAAAAATAAAAGAATATTTTACCTTAACAAAAGAAACTTTGGTATCTAAAATTTTGCTGAGATTTCTTTATTTTATTTTTAAATCTGTTATATAATTATATTTTTTGTGCCTTTTATTTTGTCTTCTTTATATAAGCAATCATTTTTCTTTTTCTGATAACATTTATTCAATATAACCTTGAAGATAAATTCTACATGATTTTACCCGGGATTTTTTCGTCATATAATGAGAACGCAGGAAATAATTCGGAGTGGCTCAAAATTGTTTTAATCCTGGTAGCCATTTTATTAAAGTTGAATGTATTTCTTGAAGTCTATTAACAATGGAGAGTCGCTTCCGGTTTTTGTCTGTAATAAAAACTACGTCACTGCTTACGTCACATTACCCAAAATTTTCATAACATAGAATAAATACACTCAAAATTTGAATATGCAAATCAGACAGTCCTTATTGTTTTTAAAAACCAGTTTTAATAAATAAATAAATAAACTGGTATTATATATCTATGTATAGTTTGTTTTATTTTAATATATATTTAAAGTTTACATTTCAAATTGTTTTATTCTTTTATCCTTTAATGAATTTGATGATTTTACTTACTTAGGGTACAAACTCGCTGACATTGAATTTTCAACTCATACCCCTCAGGCAATATGTTTCAAAAATCTATTTTTACATCGCCCGGTGGGTGTTTTTTATTTTGCTAGTAGTTATAAGCGAGAAAGACTGTTATGTCTGTAGATGCTCCTTGTCAGTCAATCTGTAGTATTCCTTTGTAGAAAGATTGCAGTGTTGGTAAATACTCCTAGTCAGTGTATCTGTAGTATTCTTTGGTAGAAAGATAGCATTTTTAATGATAAATGAGACTATGCAAATCCTGATAATCTAATTTTACTTATCCACCGAATTATTTCTCATGAGTGTCTTCACCTCAGGTAAATAATCGACCATTCCGTTTTTACTATGAAGAAAGGGAAGAAAAAGTACATGCTACACAGAAAAAATATAGGAAAGAAAGAGTTGTGGAAAGATAGTGGTGGTGAGTGCCTGGAAGCGATAGCCCAAATCTGTTTCAACTAAACATGATGAAAGAAAAAAGTGAGAGAGTTAACTTAGAATTATCATACTTTTTAAATATTGAACTATTTTACAATAGCTCTAATTTAAAAGTATAAAACGTTGTAATAATTAAAGTATCGTACTGTGGTATATCCATACGTCCTGCTAGTAATATATAATGTTAATTCTCTTATTTCACGTAATTGTAGTTGATTTATAGTTATATTTTGGTAGAGGGAGTCCAGACTTTTGGACAACACTGTACATTAAGAACAGCGAAGAGTTTGTTCATCCGTCTTCAAGGAACAGCAAAATGCTTTGCTGTCAGGCTACTTTTTTATATGAATAATTATCGAATTCTGTAAAACATTCAATGTAAACAAAAATAATATTGGGTGATCACTTATGCAATAGCAAGTACTGTAAGCAACCCGAGTCATTTGTTTATTAAAAAAAATCACACAATTCCGATTCTTTATGCATAAAACAATCCCAGACGGGATTACATGCCGTTAAAATCAATCAGTTTCCTTTCAGATAAAAATAACCGTTTGTAAGTGTTCTTTGTCAATTTTTAACTGTAAACAATAATTATTGGACATTTAGAAAAATAAGTATTAGAGTATTTTGAGGCTGGTCTATCAATATCTGTGTGTCTCTGTGTAATTTAAATCTTGATTTCTTACGATAAGGAGATGAGTATTTCAGCAAGCAAAGGTGTGTGTGTATATATATATATATATATATATATATATACATACACACACTGTGTGAATGTGACAGAATGCGTATCTTATCTAAATGTAAATAACAAAAGGTATATATATATATGTATGTGTGTGAGAGAGAGAGAGAATACTTATCTTCTCATCTAAATGTAAACATTCATTAAATATATTGAATCTGTTGTTTGTTATGCAGCAACTGTTTTATTTTCAGACATTTATTATTTGTTTCATTTTGAAATATCCTGATTACCGTCATTAATTTTTCCACCATGTCATCAGAGGCGTTTCTCACGCGTCAAAATGATAAGAATAAGATACTTAAAGGCATACGAAAGGGGACGAGCACTGGAATTAGACGAATGTCCGTTATTCATGTATTGTAGTTTTATAAATATTTTTCATATTTAATGTGTAGAACATTCCTAAAGCACTGAGGGAGTCCCCATGGAGTTGTGGCTAACGTGATGTCCTACGACACCGTAGTAATTGAGTTCGAACTTAAGTCACGCTATTATGTTCACTTTTGGACTAATATCATTGGTAAAACTAGGAACCTTCTTAACTCCCTAGTTAAGTGGTAGTACTATCACTACTATTTTTCTACAAGGGCGGCTTCGGCGTCAAATAACACACGTATCTTGATATATACATATATATAGAGAGAAAGAATGGAAGTGCGTGGTGTAATGGTTAGAGTCATGGGAAATGGACTCGTCGCTCCGATTTCAAATCCTGGATGTGGTCATTGCATTTCACTTTGCGCTAATACCCTTGGGAAAGGTATGAATCCTACTTTCCTTCCAGCTATGGATAAATAGTAGGGCAGACTGGGCTCTTTAACCTTGGTTAGGCAAACGGTCTAGGAGAAGACAAACTCTGAATTCAAACCTGTGGAACTCCGCTTAAGAAATTGACCTTGTGTCACATCCTGCTCGTGCGGAGGGGTTGGTAAATATATATAGAGAGAGAGAAAGAAAGAAAGCTAGACAGTATTATCCTGAAGATCTTCTAGAGGAAACCTAGGTAGGTAGTGTCCGACTAAAAAATAGATGACTCTTTCAGTTGCTTTTCTTTTTACCGGTAATTTTTTTTTCAAGCCGTACAGATGATTCGGCTTTTTCTTTTTTGCATTTTTCTCGGCCTACCTTTTTGGAAAATTTATTTATTTGCAAATTGCCTGTCCGTTTTTTATGTTTTTTATTTATTTATTTATTTTACTGATCGAATCATACACTTAAAGTATTGAATATATATATATATATATATATATATATATATATATATAACGTGTAGCACAACGCAGTATCAATGGTCTGCTAATCCAGCTTGCTAACTATTACACTAAGTGACATATATTTATATATATGTGTGTGTGTAGCTTCTGATGCGTTGGTTTCATAAAAAAAACAACACATAAAATCTGAATTCATAATCCTTTGTATGTATACCATTGTGTTGTCGTGTAATATTGTTTTTATTTAGTTTTTTTTATAATTTCCTCTTAAGAAATTCACAAAATTTAAAATATCCATAAATGAAAGATAAATATTCACTTTCTCTTCTCGGTATCTCAACATATGCATGCATAATCCAAGTAAATAGATTCTAAATAAGAGTAAAGCCTCACAACAACTAACTTTTTCTCATAGGTTCAAAATTGTCTTGATTCCAAAACTACTAATGTATATTTACTAAAGACAAATACCAAATTGGCTGAAATTATGTAATTTTAAGTCCAGACAAATGAAAAAGCAAATATGATATGAAAGATAATTGTCTTAATGGGAATTTTTCAAGTCCTGTAATTTATAATATAATGTTGCCCAAAAAGAAAAGAAAACTTGTGCCTCATTATTTTCCTATATACATATTTACCAACCCCTCAACATGACCAGGATTCGACACAAGATCAATTTCTTCAGC
>CM042150.1:14067575-14087575 GCA_023376005.1 Doryteuthis pealeii | reverse complement strand
ATGAGTTAAGTGGTGAGTTTATTGGCCGACGCTGCAGTGTTTCGATCTAGTAATTAGATCATCTTCAGGGCATTTGTTGGTATATGGAAGGTAATAAGACTTTTTATCACAGAATAACGAGAAAAGCGAGTGATAGTCCTTGTTTATCTGTCTGTTTAAAAGTTGAAGTTTGAAAAACGAAGGATTGAAATATGACGTCAAATATTCTCTTCTCTTTTACGGTGTGATTTTAGGACTGTGTAAGTCTGTGTATCGAAATATACATCGTACCTTAAGGAAAGCATCTGTTTTCTCCAAACTTTTGGGTAAATCGTAGCGCATACTGAGGGGTCTTTAGCTTTGGTATTGTATCCAGTCTAGGAGAACGAAAACTGAGAATTCAAAGCAAATTTCACCATCATGTCGCGTTAGTAGTTCGGTTATCCATGACAATCTCTCTCCAGACATCCCCAACATTAATTGCCGTCGAGAGGTCTTCTCCGTAGCATTCAGTATCCGCACCGAGCTGATCAATTTAGTTCTTTGCTGGACGCCCTACACAGACGTGACCATGTGCTAGTTTCCCCAAGAGAACGTCACTTATAAGTTCGTCCCTTCTCCAGCAGTATCCAGAATGCCTTGTACGTCTCACTCGGGTGGTTTGTGTGATAGGGGACAAGCAGTTGTACAATTGATTTTTGTGGGGTGTTTCCATGCAACGTTCTTCTGCAGTTCCCATCTACGTTATTCTCTTTGTTAGATTTACTGACTTTACTCCACTTAAAATTGACCTTGTGTCATACTCCTTCAATTAGGAAGGAATGGTTAAATACGTAAGCCAATAATATTCGATGTTTCACGAATAAAACTTGGTCATCTCCTAAACTGGTAGCCAACAAAATTTGATAGCTCACTCTCTTCTATTATTTTATCCATCACGAGAAAAGAGATGACTTTGAGATTTTGCTACTAATGCAGAAAAGAGCGCAAGTGATAATATATTTAGATTACGTATAAAAAAGCATTAAATTTCATTATATTTCACAGAAATACCGGAAACATTTGAGACGCTTCAGTTAAGGTTAGGCTACTTCGGGAGTTTCCGTAATCTACTCCTATTTTTACGAAAAATACGATTCAAACGATATTATCTCGTGCATGCAATTCTGCATTTGTACCACGATTTTTTCAAGGGAAATAGCATGAAGTGTTTCGTAAACAGCCTTGGTCTAAACTTGAACCCAAATTATCGATTCCATTTTCTCAACTGAGGTGTGTGTGTACACGTACGTACGTGTGCATAGGTGAATGGGAGAACCAAACGAAATAAGCTGGAAGACAAAGAACATAATTAGTTTTGACAGAGTAATGTAACAAATTAAAACTGTTTGAAGACTGCGATGGGCAGTCGTTTTTAAATGAATTTATTCAATAAGTAATATTAGTTCTTTTGATGTCCCTTAGAATATAATCAAATCAACGTCCCAAACCATTGAATTACGGGAGTTGGATCGAAGGACAAATTATGTTAGCATTTACAATTTAGATGAATAGCAAGTTCTAATCTCCAGCCAAAAAGACTTCTATCATCGAGAGTTTATTTGCAAGATAGTCTTGTCATCAGTTCGATCCTAACTGGAGGTATCAGTAGGGTCACTCAATGCATGGTGACAATTTAATTCATATCCATTTAAAGCTAAATAATGACAAAATTAAACTACCCCAATATTACCTTAGAAACCAAATAGCTATCATAAAATAATGTGTTGACTACCAGCATATTCTGTGTATATATATAAAGGAGAGATTTTGGGATGTACGTGTCGACGTATAACTCCAAAACGGGAGGTCACTCAAATTTTAAATCTTGCATACACATTAATATTCTTTAACTAAGAAACACGCCAAATTTGATTATTGATTTTTACTGATTAAGGGGTGTAATTAATTAAACCAAAATCACCCAATTTGCGGAACTGTCCGTATACCAGCCCCTGCTGATAATAAAATATTGTCTCTGCCTGCTTTTTGTTACAGCGATATCAGCAGCGTAGTTTGATTTTAGTGAATTAATTTTGAAGTCTAAGGCGTTCAGCTCGGAATTTATCGCCTATTTATGCTCCAATCTTTAACAATTCTCATATCGTTAGAAAGAAAAGAAATTAATCTTTCTAAATATGTAATTTGTATGAGTTTTTATCAATTGAATCATTTTTTACAGCGAGTTAAAAAATTAAAAAATGGCTTTGGATAGCCACGCTGCCTTTTATTATCGCGATACAAGCAGTGCAGTCTATGCCATCAGCTCGGAATCTCTCGCTTATTTATGGTCCAATCTTTAAAATATTTATATCTTTAGAAATAAGATGAAGTAGTCTTTCTGAATATGTAATTTTTATGTGTTTTCATATATGAGGGAGACTTGGATTCATACCTTCCCCAAGGATATTAGCGCTATGTGAAATAACAAACAGCTTCGTCCAGGAATTGAACCCGGGTCGACGAGTCCATTTCCTATGACTCTAACTATTAGACCACGCGCTTCCATTGAATTTTCATTATAATATCATATTGCAATGTATTCAATTTTTATATAAAAAAATTACTTCAAACATTTCTAGATCCCCTGAATGCTGCAACTTCTATTTTACTATTTTTTGCAATGCATTGTCTAATGTTTGAGATGATTTTTTTCAATTTCACTCTACCGTCAAATGTTTCCGATGTCGATGCATCTAAATGAGATATTCTTTCCAAGCAGATGATGACTTATAAAAAGGTCAAAGGTCATTAAGAAGAAGATCGATAACTTCTTTATATTAGCTTTTTAAAATATTCTCTCTACTGAAATACAAAATCTGACAAAGACAAAACCAACCAGTTGTCTGCCAATATGATTGCTGAAGTGTTGACAGGCATTTTTAAACGAGCATTGTATTCTTTTTAACTACTCACTTTATTTCTCAATGTTTCCTAACTCTATCGGCTGGGGCTTTAGTATACACAGACTGCACCTCTGCAGAGTGATAAGACGTGTTGGCCGTGTGTAGTGAACACTGATGCTTAAGGATGGAACCCCTTTGGATGTATTTTATAACTGATATAACATTTTGGATATATTTTTATTTCTCTCAAAAAGGAGAATATCAAGGAAAAGGATACCGGTTAAATCGAACTTAACGGACCTAAATTCCACCATCGTATGAACGAAAAAGAAATACCAAAAATCAGGGAGTTAATGGAATTTAATGAAGTTTTCTGTGTTGATATATTAAGGAATAAAACATATAATGCACCAGTTATTTTATTTAAAAACTTTTACATTTTTCAGGTCAGTTAACTTTATACCAAGTTTCTTTGAGAATCTGTGTTACGCCTCAAAGATACGTGGTTCAAAGTTAACTGATCTTTAAAAAAATGTAAAAGTTTTTAAATAAAATAACTGGTAAAAATAAGATTAGGTCGATTTAACCAGGAAACCTTTAAGTCAAACCAGCTGTACTCCTCTTAGAATTGATCTTGTGTCACATGCTGCCCGTTGCGGACGGTTTAGGTAAATACATGTAGATAGATATCTTAAAAGCATTGAAGATTTCCCTATAGAAATAGAGCGTATCCTCGGCCAAAGTGGAATTGGCCTTCATCCCGATGTTAGTCGGGTCCTCTGATGATTGTTGTGATTCAAAACAGGTTTTAATCATAGAATTTTTCGGCTTTTCTGGAAATAGTCCAACGTCTGCAAAGAGAATAGACTTTGCCTTTTGGGATAAACAGCATATGCATTGGCTTTATATTGGCCTTTCGGTTTCCACTCGAAAAAGCTTAATGCGCTCAAAGATCCTCGGTTATCACATTATTCTCATCCGTAAGTTGATTATACCAAAACGAAAACAAAGAGGGTTTTTTTGTGGAGGGGGGTTGATAGATCAGCCATTAATGATAAAATATCAGAGTTCAACCTACAATAAAAAAAGATGTACGACATATGGTGCGATATATTAGTTATATACAAACAATGGACGAATGAACGATGAATAAACATTTAACGTTTTAGAATACATATCTCATTATAATGGAGATTCGGACATTTACAAACAAATCTAATTTTTTTGTGTGACTAAATTTATCAAAAACGCCATTGGAAGTCCAGGATTTATTTTTATTATTTTTGTCAAGGAATATATAAACACGCAGTTCTTTAACAGTATGACTAGTTACTCGACTACGAAGACTAATTCGTAACTCAACTGTGAATAACCTCGCGTATTCGTATCTTTATAGGTATTTCGTTGAACGTGTCCAATTATCTTGTCGGAGAAATATCTTTCCTTGCAACGTGTTGGCATTAAATAACCCATAAGGAGTTCATATGCCGTAAAAAAAAAGATAAACCAAACCAAACTTTTTTATTAGAACTGATATTTTTAAATAGAAAGTTCGAGCCGATCACCGAACTTCTCACCTTTTTGATTCCAACTTCCGCTGGGAAAGATTATAAAGGAAATGGCAACGTTCTTTGCCTTTTCAATTTCGACTTCGTTTCACTTAAACATCTTAAAAGCATTACGTCCAAGATTGGTTCTCGTCTACGCGCTATTCATGTTCCGTGAAAAAAAAATAGTACTGATAATTGTTTACTTGAAAGACTCCAGAACAAAAACCAGACAAAGATATTCTTTCCAAACTTTTCTTTTATTATTCATTTTGTCTTTCTTTCACAAAACAGATAATTGCGAAAATTCCTAAGCACTGTTAGGCACGCATCCTTTCTGACATCAAGCAACCCGTAAGTGTCTTTTAATGGTGAACTCGATTTCAGATTAAAGTTCCTTAATGTTTTTAAACCACTCACAAAACATTAAAGATAACAAGAGAACGTTGTTAAGGTTTCTTTTAACTAGTGAAAGTGTAGCGTAGTCACAGTTCCATAAAAGGTTTGTGTAGTATTGTGGTAGGCCGGTCAACTAATAGGTTACGAGCAACATTCAACATAGTAAAAAAAAAAAAGATTGTGTTGCAGATTAGGCATAAAGAGTTGTTTATATCTCGCTCGCTCATTGGGGTCTTTTCAGTGAAAGAGAGAAAGAGTATGTTAATATTTTCTATCATAAATTCCATTCCTTACAACTATCTAGCAACTTACGAGGTCAGTTAAAACACTCCCAATAGCAGAGCACGAAAATTCGATGTGTCTCTACTTGTGAGACACCCATCGAAAGACAATGGGCTCCCTTATTTCCGCTTGTGGTCCCATGGTGCGGGAACGGATATATGTGTTTCCACTCTTCTGCAGAAAAATTTGAACTTCCGTTTTTTTTTATCTACTTCAGGGGGTCATTGACCGGTGATATATATTAAGTGTTTTTAGAATCTTAATTTAATCTCAATTTAAATTTTCTAGAAAGTAAAAGTAGTAAAGTTGTCGGAGTGGTCTAAAGTCGGTACCAGTCAGACAGCGAGGAAGTCTATCCCCTTTTCACTAGCGCTGGACCAAGGAAATTATTTTTAGCATCTGAGGTGGAGCGTCCCACCTACCATCAGCTCCTCACTTTACCGCTCAGTTCCCTGTGCTACTCATATTGTGAGTTGGCGAGGGCCGGTATCGAACCATGAACCTTATGGTTCCCAGGCAGATGCTCTACTGACTGAGCTAAACTCTTTTTTGGGGGAAGCAAAACCTATAATCTTGAAAATACTTACATAACAAACCAATTGTTACAATGTTCAAGCTGGCGTGGATCGCTGTTCAGTCTTGAAATTATTGGCTTCTCTTAGGTCAGCGAGGGTAAGCAGCGATTACGCTGTTCAATACATAGATGGGTGGACATTTAAGCAAAACGGTTACGAAACCGAATATCAAAATGACTTGATTTAGCATCAAATCACACGAAAATTGTTGATATAACCAAATAAATTCGAATTATTATTTATACTCTCACTTCGAATTATTATTTATACCCTCACCTTAAAATACGCCTCGTGTTGGCTTGTAGTAACAGTCAATATTTAACCAATCCAATGAACTGTAGACTCTTAATCTTTATAATCCGTTTGATAATTCATAACTGACAGACATTGAATTAAACGTTAATAGAATGGATAAGCCAATTAATAATTAAAACGAAAAAAACATTAAGAATTGCTATGTGTATTGTTAGTTGTGCCAGCAGGAGTATCTCGGGTATATCACGTTTATAAAAAAATAAACTGGGGTGACCTCGGTATTATACTAAACGGCATCTGAATATTCTATGTCCTGCTGACAGGCATATGATTGCGTCCACGCAAAATCAAATAAGTACAATTATAACCCCTATAAGTATGTAAGGTCCAACTTTCACCTGTTTTAACCCCTGTAGCGATTATCTGCCCCTGTTGGGATGGACTTGAGTCTAAAGGGGTTATCTTCCCTTGCCGACAGTTTTGACACTAGGTGACACTACTAGCTGGGTAGTTAAACTCAGCCCTGGAAGCCCCACTTTCTCTCTCTCTCTCTCTCTCTCTCTCTCTCTCTCTCTCTCTCTCTCTCTCTCTCTCCCCTCTCACCATTGCTTCCTGGTCCACTCTGACCCGGAGTGGTAGTACCTGTTAGGGTCCCATCTATGGGTTAAATAGAAAAACATGAGTTAATAAACAAAATTGTATTATCCATTAAGAACTGATTTATTTCAAAACTTTATCGGCATTGAATAACCCACTGAGGTTGATATGCCGTAAAACAAACAAACAAATTCTCTCTCTCTCATCCACAAAAGGTGGACTACATGCGTGTTGTTTACGTCCCCAACTATCGGTAAGTGACTCATATTCTTTAGGGACTCTTTCTTACTTCCAAAGGACTTTCGTTCTATCTGTTTGTATCTTGTCATGTATGCCATGTTCCAACGTGATCGGACAATAAAGTCTGTATTGTTGTTATGTTGTACTTCTTTGTTCGAACTTATTCATGTATATATTTACCTACGCTGGAAGGTAACTGAGCCTTCTAACGTATTATAAGAATCAGACATTCAAATCTTATAAAATTCAAGAAAACTAGGGCAAATGAATTAAACTTGACGTAATTTTTACGGCATCATGAAGAGAAAGGATGAAAAAAAACGATTTGTAAAATTGTTTTAGAGTCTTTAAAAAGAGAGGATTCTTATGAATCGTCATATGTAAAAAGGGCGCATTTTTACCGTATTTTTATTCAATGAAGATGGAGTCTTTTTAAAGTGATTTATTATAATCCATTTGATAATTAATTTATAACTGTGACAGACGTTGGATTAAATATTAATAGAATGGATAATTCAATTAATAATTAAAACAAAAAAAAATATTAAGAATTATAATGAGTCTTGTTAGTTTTGCCATCTGGAGTATCTAATGTATATCACGTTTATATATTTCCTGGTTATATCTGTGGAAAAAATGCGGAAAACGTTTATCACGAAATTGTCTACTCTCCTCGGGTTATTTTAAATGTGAAATCTTTAATTTTCTAAGTAAAATTGGCGCAAATGAACGTTGCCAATAGATACGAGACTAAGAAATAATGGATCTTACGATAATGGAGTTCGGTGTCTGTAACCGAAACTACGTCACCACCAATGTCACAATCCCCTTAGTTATTTACGTTATTTTCTCAGTAGTTACTACATAATCATTATTTAATCTTAATTAGCCTTTTAATTATCGAGAATGTCTCTATTAAGACCTTGCTGAGATATACTTGCCTCAAAACAACCCCTATTATTAATGTGTTTAAAGTTCTGCTATGTGAAATATATCATTAAGAAATAAATGTTTACATAGAATATGGTGAATGATTTTCATACTGGTCGTAACTAAACCATGTTTAATAAATACTTATTTAATGTAATTGATTTCTGATATTATTGTTTTATTCTGAGACGTATTAAATGCAATCCTATGTATAATTTTATATTGAAATCAATTTGAATAAAGTAAAAATAATCTTTTTTGTGGTCGTATTTATTGTTCCTATATAAACGTTATGCTTGAATGTTTGGTAATCTTGAACTTTAAGTGACTAAATTCCTACCTTAAAATTGTACTTGTGCATTATTTGAAATCAACTTAAATGTTATTAAAAAGACAGTTTATGATATTGTGGAGTTACAAACATGCATTAAAATGGATTTGAAAAGCGTAGTGTTTTCTCTGTGAAAATTACGTTGAATCAAAGATGGTTGCCGTAGTTTACAAGCTTCTTCTCGGAAAAAGAACAAAGGGACTTAACTCTCATTTAAGTCTTAAAAGGACTTAACTCTCAAAACAATGACTCTAAAATATCATAAAATGTCTCTTTAATAACAATTTCATATAATGCACAAAAATGGTTGGAATTTAGTCCCTTAAAGTTCAGGATTACCTTAATGTTTTATAATCTTATAAACTCAGAATCTAAGCACAGTATTGTGCAGCTCCTTATATTATTGAATCTATATTATTGAATTATTCTAATTTAATATATTTAATTATATTAAAACTTAAATACTTGTTAACTATTTGTCCAATGTCATCTAAAAAAATACCACGTTATGGACAAGTAGAAAATATCCACTAGTAACAAAAAATAGTATGATACGATGGTCATTGAATAATGTGAATTATGTCTCAGCATCGCCCTGTCGGCTGGGGCGTTAGAATACACCGACTGCACCTCTGCAGAGGGTTAAGACTCCCCCAATGGTGCCACCTGTTGGCTATGGATGGCGACCCGTGATGCTTAAGGATAGAACTCTGGTAGATGAGCAGTTCATCACTTGCAATACTCCACTTTGGCCCTTTCTTGGGCTAGACGGGCGGTCGGAGAGGCCCCCTCCGATCAATCGGCTGGTCACATCAAGCGCTAGCTCTTATATGATTTTCCCAACCCTATTGCTCTCATGGCAAGCCCCAACCCCTTTTTATCATATGGGTGCTAGAAGGCGGTCACTGAGGGTCTACATGTCCTGGGAATGACGTTAAACTCTATCTGATGGTGAGGTTCCAGTTTTGGAGGTTTGGGGAATGTGGAGCACCCCTTCATCACCATTGCTCCCTTGTCCACTCTGAACCGGAGTGGTAGTACCTGTTAGGGTCACATCTATGGGTTAAATAGAAAGCATGAGTTGATAAACAAAATTGTATTATGAATTAATTTTATTTCACAGCTTTGTCGGCATTAAATGACCCACGGAGTTTGATATGCCGTATAACAAACCAAACGTACGTCTCAGCAGTTGGCAATAGGAAGCACTGGTGACAGTCGCACTATTTTTCAATAGTGATGCATCCTTTTTCGATGTCTGTCAGAATAACCATTTTTTACTGACTGATGTGCCCAAATTTTTTTCTTTACCGGAAAGTCAGTGTGTTTCCATACCATGACTGTCTTTTGGACTCGGATTGTAGTGGCAAATCCATGTTTAGCTCATTTGTAAACATATTGTACAATATATAGGACATATAATTCAATCGATAATTACAACTAATTTTTTTGCACCTAACCATGTAATACACTTGTTTTCCCCTACTATTATAAAACTTTTTGCACCTACCCATGTACAAATGTTGCTCCTATCCATATCATAAAACTTTTTTTCATCTACTCATATCGCAAAAGTTTTTATTTTCACCTAGTCATATCGTAAAACTTTTTTTAAAATTTTCACCTACCCTTATAAAAACTGTTTTGTACCTTGCATATCATAAAACTCCAATCGGGTGTTTAGTTCCTTCTGTTTTGTTTTGTTTATTGACATTAATTTCAATCTTGCACCCAATTTTCCATGTGTGTATGAGGAGGGGGCGCTAGGAATCTATTGGGAAGCCGAGGGTGCGCTACCCTGAAAAAGTTTAAGAACCACTGATCTAATTGAATGATATAAAACTTAAATAATACGATGGTTGGTTGAATTTAACGGCATATCAACCTGTCTGGAGTTATGTCATGCCTAGCGGTTAGGAAATAATGTGTATCTATATTTTTGCTTTTGTAGTAATTGGTTTTAACAGTGTGTTAGCATCATTGGGGATCATATTGTATGGCATTGATTAGGTTCAGGTCTATATTCTATGGTATAACTTTCTATCCTTAAGAAAGGACACAATGTGTATTATAGTGACTTTTTCAAATACATCTGTCAAATTGATTGCATTAAAATAACGGTTTCTGATGTGAGTAAAAGCCCTGCATTCTATGAATAAGTGTTTAACAGTCTAGGGTTTTTGACATGTTTCCCACTCTGGTTGCCCTTATGGCAAGCCCCAATCCCTTTTTATCATATGGGTGCTAGAAGGCGGTGGCTGCGGGTCTACATGTCCTGAGAATGACGTTAAACTCTATCTGATGGTGAGGTTCCAGTTCTGGAGGTTTGGGGAATGTGGAGCACCTCTTCATCACCATTGCCACTCTGGTCCACTCTGACCCGGATTGGTAGTACGTGTTAGGGTCCCATCTATGGGTTAAATAGAAAAATGTATTTATAAAAAAATTGTATTATCCATTAAGAAAGGATTTATTTCAAAACTTTATCGGCATTAAATGACTCACTGAGGTTGATATGCCGTAAAACAAAACAAAACAAACCAAACCAAACCACTCTGGTTGTTGTTCTTGTTTGAGTATATATGAGAAACAACTTATAGATGATGTTCTATTTCAGTATGATAAAACAGACGGTAGATGAAAGGTTCGTATGTTTTATCTACCTCCCTTTTATATATGGCGGAAGTGCAAGAGCAAACAATGCATGCCTTTTGGAAAATTTGGACCTTGCCTATTGAGGAAATTCCACCTTCCAGTGTCAGTCATTAAATGATTTACGTTAACTTTGATTATCTTAGAGCTGGTGTCGTCGCTTGGTTCCCAATAATTTTCTACGTCAATATGGGGCAGTACGTGATACGACTTTCAACTAGTTTCGTAGCCATCTTGTGCCGACAAATGTGGTTTGATAAGAGACGGGTGTCTATTGTACAAATTCTTTGTCCAGCCTGGGTAGTGAAGACAGTTGCAGATAAAATCTGTGGGGTGACACACACACGCACACACGTGTTTGGGTATATTCGTTGGTTGGTTTTATTTTATGGCATATCAACCCTCTTCGGATTATTTAATGCCGAATGAAGTCACTTTGGTATCATATTGTTTTTCATACTTTAATGTTAATAATGATAATTAATAACGTGATAGTATTAGAAATCTCGGACCATATTACCTTTAGGACCCCTTTTGATCTCGATTAAGAAAGGACATGTTTTTCATATACACCGTCAATATCCGGTTGTTTGTTAGGGGTTAGTTTTATAATTTAAAAAGAATCTAAAAATCGTCTGTTAAAACAACCGGATATTAACTGTGTAAATGAAAAACATGTCCTTTCTTAATTGAGATCAAAAAGGGGTCATATGGTCCGAAATCTCTAACAGCAAATAATTATTCATTTAACCCTGTTTTGTTAATATCATGCAAATTATTCCTACCATATAGTATGTGAATCTTTATTTCTTGGAGAGAAATAACACATTTCAGGATTTTAAATGCATTAATATTGTCAAATCTAATTCAGCTAGACTTTAATAGAGACATTGTTAATAGTTAAGATGCTAATTAAGATAGAATAATGACTATTTTATAATCTTTGAGAGTATAACTTAAATAACTAAGGAAATCATAACGTCAGCCTTGACCTAGTATGGATTAGAGATAGACAGTTATATAAAATCCATTATAATCAGATTATAGTGACCAAGCTTGCCAGGTGAGGAGGGTGACTAAACACCCAGCAGGATGAAAATCAAAACCTGTGAAAGGGCCGAGGAAGCTTCTCGCTCAACGGCCATCTAGCACATTAACACGAGAACATAGAAATACCTGGGTTGGTATCCAGGCGCATAATAGTCTAA
The DNA here is from genome assembly GCA_023376005.1 of Doryteuthis pealeii. Taxonomy (NCBI): domain Eukaryota; kingdom Metazoa; phylum Mollusca; class Cephalopoda; order Myopsida; family Loliginidae; genus Doryteuthis; species Doryteuthis pealeii. The sequence goes on along the minus strand of CM042150.1, from coordinate 14,075,695 downwards.
ATAAACCCCGCTGCCTTGTGCGTATTCTCTTCATAGGAAAAGGCTAAGGGAGAAAACCCTGGCAGAAATCACGGCTCGACTCCGTTAGGCAGTTCAGTGTGTAAAACACTATCTGACAACTCCTGCAGTCAAACCGACGCCGAATGTATTGGTTTACCATTCCTTCGGATCACGCTAGCGAGGCAAAGAGGGGGGGGGGGCCTGTCACATCACCAACCCAGGTCCCCATACATCTTGCCCAAGCTCTTTTGTGCCCTGTCACATCACCAGCCAGGTCCCCCATACATCTTGCCAGGCTCTGTTTTGTGCCCTGGGGGAGAAAATCCTTCTACACTGTTTTTAAAGTGACCAGCAATAAAAACCGGCACTCAAGCTCTTTTTTTGTGCCCTGTCACATCACCAGCCCAGGTCCCCCATACATCTTGCCCAGGCTCTGTTTTGTGCCCTGGGGAGAAAATCCTTCTACACTGTGTTTAAAGTGACCAGCAATAAAAACCGGTGCTCAAATGCCTTGTATCAAACTTTAAACTAAAAGATTTTAAACCGTCAGGGAATGCTGAAATAAATAGGTAATAAAATTCGTTCATCAATTGCTTGCCTCTAAACACTTGAAGGTACTTAAATGTTGAGTGGTAAACTGTTCTTGAGTGATAGGTGATCGGAAGGCGAGTGAACTAGACAAATGACCTTTTCGCATCCGAATGATAGAAAGTTATAGCTTAATCGGTTTTTCGTTCGTGATTTCTAAAGATTCGCTGCTTCTTGTGGAACCGGTAAATGCACTTTTCCTGTGTAATCCATCGTCCCCTCTCAGTAGTGCGTGTGGGGGAGGGGCTTAGAATATGCCTACTATATCATTTGCAGAAGGCTAAGACAGCCCTGGAAACTGCGTCCTATGTGTGACACTAAACTGCACCAGGCAGTGATCGTCCCTCTATTTTGTAAAGGGTTCATCTCAACCACTGGTGTTGCGACTATTAACACCTCCTCTGGTCAATATCTTATTATAATGGAAATTCGGTGTCTGTCTGTAACTGAATCTAATTCACTGCTTACATCTTAATACCCTCGGGAATTGCGTAAGTTTATAAACGAGTATGCAATTTATAGTCAAAATTATTAATACTTAGGACTGAATGAATCTTCTTAAATTATATTTTTAATTATTATTTGGCAGTGTGTTTAAAATCCTGAATTGTCTTATATATATATCCCTAAGAAATAGGTTTACATAATATATGGTATGGTTAATATGCATAATGGTTTTAACAAATAATTACTTGGCATTATTGATCTATAATATCATTGTTTTCTTGCTTTGGTTTATTTTACGGCATATCAACTTCGGTGGGTCATTTCATGCCGGCAAAATTTTGAAAGATTCGTAGCGATAATTTGGAAGAAACTTTTTAAAACCACATTTTTTTTGCAAATATACTTTCTATTTAACCTATAGATGGGACTCTAACAGGTACTACCACTCCAGGCAAGAGTAGACCTAGGAGCAATGGTGATGAACTGGTGCTCCACATTCCCCAGATCTCCAGAACTGGAACATCACCATCAGATGATTGTTTTATTGTCCAACGTATTAAAATCAATCAAATGAATGATTTTATATAAAAACCAATTAAAATATAATTAAGTGTAATCTTTTTATATGCGTTCGTATTTAATTTCAAGGTTGGTTCGAATTCATTATATTTCATTCCAATAAAACATCAATGCTATGAATGGTTTTATAAAAAAAAAACAATTAAAATATAATTAAAATAAGTGATCTTTTTATATGCGTTCTTATTTAATTTCATATTTTTTTCTAATTCAATACATTACATTAAAACTTACGCCCGGCGGATGCATATTCTTACTAGTATTTTCATAAGTCTCTGTCCAAAAAAAAATACACCAATTAGAATGGGAATATAATTCGTGTTGAACATTTACTTCCTGCACTCATTAAGTTTTCTCACCATTGGCAACTGGTTTGTTTACACTAAAAACTGACAACATTTTACTTTAATATTTCAACAATCTTCTTGCTGCTTTTATTACTACCGTTGTTTGGATAGTCTCGATTCTTATCTCATATTTTCAGTTCTTCTAAATACTTTTCTGTGTTCTTTAGAACAGTTCTCAGCGCCATTATTATTACAAGCATAATTTCAGCATAGACTTCATAAATACTCCAAAAGCCTTTCCATCATAAACCTTATATTCCGAGGCAGAATTTCTCAAGCAGTAAATTCCTCAGAACAATTAAAATTAGTAACACGAGTCATGCAATTTTTAAATGATTCGAACTAATGGTTACTGAAGAATTGTTGAATAATGAAAGCCTCCCGCTGAAAATTGATCCTAATGTAGATAATTTTACGAGTTAGTTGGGTTTTTCCGGCATGTTGAACACATTGGGTCATTTTATGCCGAAGACGTTTTATTCTTTCTTGATAAGTTTACAATTTTGTAAACTCACTTTTTAAAACACATTTTAGAAGGCATTTTGTTCTATTTAAGCCATAGATGGGACCCTAACAAATACTACCACTCCGGGTCAGAGTGGACCAGGGGTACATGGTGATGAAGGAGTACTTCTCATTCCCCGAACACCAGAACTGAAACTTCACCATCAGATAATTTAGTATCACATCCAGGACAATAAGACCTCAACCACCGTCTTCTATTTTATGTTAATTCCCGCAAATATATCTTGTTGTAATGGAGATACTGTGTCTGTCTTTAAGCGAAACTACATCGCTGCTTACGTCATAATACTCTCAGAAATCGAGTAAGTTTATCAATGAATTAATTTATAGTCAAAATCATAAATAGATAGAATAAATCTTTTTTTATTAACGAGGTCGCTATGAAATCTGAGTTAGATTGCCTCAAAACAGTCACTGTTATTAGTGCGTTTGAAATCTTGTATTGAATCTAATAAAGGTTTACATAATATATGTGTGTTAATTTGATACTGTTTTTTTTTAAGCGGGTTTAATAACACATGACTTGGTATTACTGACCTAATATTATTGTTTTATTCTTTAACGTATTAAAATAAATTATATGAATGATTTTATAAAGAAACCAATTAAAATAAGTAATCTTTTATGTGTTTTATTTAATTTAGTCTTTTTAATTTCATATATTTCCTTTTATAAAAACCTATGTAGCTACGCCCGTAGGGTGAATATTCTTATTATTATTCTTACTAAACATTGAATACCAATAAAAACATGAACAATAACAGTTGAAGACAAATATAAGTAGTACTAAAAACTAATCTGAGTGAGATAACACTTTATAAAGCTATAAATGTTTTCTACGATAAAAAAAAGTTCTTATAAGCAGCAAAAAAAATGGTAGCCAAGTCGACAATAACAAAACCTTAATTGCTGATATTGTAGAAAGGTTGTTTATCGTAAAAGTAGTATTTTGTCAACAATTCTTATAAAACTCTTAAAAGAAGAGAAGAGAAAATTATATTCAGTCTCCTATTTCTAATTTTCGTCGTATGTAAACTTAAACACATAATGGTAAGTACCTGTATGCCAGCATACGTATTTGTTCGTCAGCAAACACAGAATAAAAACTGGCACTTCATGTCTGTTTTTATGCGCATCTTTCTGCGCAGTATTTCTTTTCTTCCCTTTTAGGATATTTCAAATGACGCATTCAAATTCAATTGTTGTTATTTTGTTATATTTGGGAAGAAGAGTTTAATTGCATTAGCAAAATTGAAGTTTGGGTTCTCTGTTTGTTCTCTACTGTTATTATGTGATTTTTTTATTCATTGTATTTTTTTTAGTATATTTTATTTTGTGAAATACTTTTGTGACCGTTCTTCTTCATTTTGATGATATTTTTTCCTTTACTTTTGTATGATTTGTGTGTTTCTTGTCTTCTTTTAACAATTACTAAAATACTGCGATCAATAATAATAATAATGAAAATAATAACAGCAACAATTGTAGTAGTAGTAGTAGTAGTAGTAGTAATAAAAATAATAGCAGCTAAGTAAAAAAATATTATCAATAAAAAATAAGTAATAATAAAGACAAGTCATAAAAATAACAATAATATTAGTAATAATAATGATAATAATAACAACAATTGTAGTAGTAGTAATAAGAATAATAGCAGCTAAGTACAAAAATACTATCAATAAAAAATAAGTAATAATAATGATGTCATAAAAATAACAATAATATTAGTAATAATAATAAAAATAATAATAGTAAGTAAAGTCCTCAGAGTGGCCTAAAGGGGAGATGAACCAGACAGCAGGGAAGTCTATCTCCTTTTCACTAGCTCTAGATCAAGGAGATTGTTTGGACGTATGTGGTGGAACGCCACACCGAACATTAGCTCCACATTTTACCGTGCAGACTCCGGTAATACTCATACGCTGAGTTGGTGAGGGCCCGTATCAAACCCCGAACCTTGTGGTTCCTAGGCAGACGCTCTACCGACTGAGCTAAACGAGCAGTAAAAATAAAAGAAATTACTACTACTACTAGTAGTAGTAGTAGTAATTGCTATTATTTTACTACTTCTAGTACTAGTAGTATTGTTCATGTATTTCAAATGTCGAAGAAAAATTCAATCCATTTTTGTTCACTTTAAGAGCATCTTTTAACGTTTTTACTGAAAGATAATTTTTTTTAAGACTTTAAATCAATAAATTTTGCTATGTCAATGAATTCTATGTCAGTGAGTTGGCGCTTCCATCTATGTCAACGGAGTAGTCGCTTTAATTCATCAATCACATGACTCAGATTTCGGCGGGATTTGATGGATGAATCAAAAGATCGATGTCTATAATCAATACATTAATACTCGTGTTCCTTATTTGTAAGACCGTTATAATCTTGCAACACCCTCGGATTAAAAATGAGACCGTCCAAATTGTCCAAGATGAAATACAAAAATATACAAATGTATATTCTGATTATCTGGTGTTGCTTATCTAACAAATTCTTATTTCTTACGAGTGTCGTCACCTCAGCTAAATAATGGAACATTCCATTTTTATTATAAGAAGAAAGGGAAGAAAAGAGCGTGCTACACAGAAAAATATAATGAAAAAGAAAGAGGAAGGGAAAGTGGTGTAGAGTGAATGCGCGGAGGCGATATCACTAATCAGTTACAATCGAACATAATGAAAAGTTGAAAAGAAGAGAGAGAGTTAAAATTATTATACGTTTTACGTATTGAATATTTTGCAATAGCTCTTCAGTAAACTTATCTAAAATTGTATAATTAAATTATAATATCCTATAATTCCTGCTTGTATATATTTATTCATCCAACCCCATTCACTATGGGTATGATGTAACATAAATTTGCAAGCGGATCAATTCTGTTTTGGATCCAGTTTTTGTTAGATCACCTAACGAAATTAGACTTAAAACAAACAAGAGTTGTTTCCCTTTGCTTTGTTTACATTAGAGGGATTGGCCCCTATATTTTTACGGCATGTGGAATTGAATAAGTTAAAATAATTAAGTTTTCTTAAATAACTAGTTTTACAATTGTATGTCACGAATTTAGAATTAGGTAAACAAAAGATAATCGAAATAATATTAGTTTAGAAATATTTTAGCAACAATATAAACAATGGTTTAAATTCCATTTGAAAATATGTACGCCATCGGAATGTTAGACAGTCCTCATTGGTTTTTTAAACAGGTTTTAATAAATACATACCTGGTATTATATATCTATATATAGTTTGTTTTGTTTTAATATCTTATTATAATGGAGATTGTGTATTTGTCTCTCTGTAACCGAAACTATATCACTACTCAAGTTACAGTTCCCTTAGCCATTTACATCACATTCTCCATGATTTTATTTTTTTATTCAAACCTCGATTACTAATAAAATAGTCTTTTATACTGTTGGACTTATTAATTGTATTTATATATACAACAAAATAGCGGTTTACAGTGTGAATGGGAGGGCTAATTTGCATATTGATATAAAAAAATTGATTTTAATAAATATGTGCTTAGTATTATGGATTTTAATTGTTTGGTTTTATATTAATGAATATGAGCAAACATCTCTTTAATAAATCTTAAAAGAAAAACATTAACAAGAAGAAATAACTGCAATATTATTCTTTACTTCCTATTTTAACTAAATAGTTAAATTAGGAAAATTTAGCAATGAAAGATGGGAGTGATGGAAGAGTAAGTTTCACTTGTTCTATTTTCGATTATACCCTGTTTCAAATCTTTTTTTTGCATTTTATTTAGTTTAATTCGCCTTTCTAATCTTGCACCGGATAGTATATTTACCTAAGTTTCCATTTCAATTTTTTTTTTTTACTCCTTTAATAAATTTGATGATTTTTACTTATGATACCTCTCTGAGGCAACATTTAATTTACGTCGCCCAGAGGGCGTTTTTATTTTGCTAGTCCTCTTAATGAACACGAAACTGTTAAAATTCAATTTGCTATATCCTACGTGCATTAACAGTTTTCTATTTCCTTGACTTAAAGGTTAAAGAGCCCAGTTTACCCATCTATTTATTCATACCTTGAGGGAGAATAGTTGAATACCTTTCCCAAGAGTATTAGCGCTATGCGAAATGCAAATAGCATCGTCCAGAAATTTCCTCTGGCCACTGGCTGAGCTTCTAATTGTGTGTGGCTTCCCACTTTAAAAGACTTTGTGTTAATCCGGCCTGGTGGAAGGCCAGGAAAATATTTTCTATTTATATAGTTTTATTGGGATATGATAAAAATTTTGCTTGGAGCGATAGAAAAAATTATGAATTTTAAGTAGCAAGTGTCAAAACAGACAATTATTACAATAGCATTTCACGAATATTAGAGACGGACAGCGATGACCTGTTTCTTCGCTACTGCCCGGGGAAAATAAAAAGAGAAATTCGAAGTCTGATATTCATTCGGTTCTTCCTTTTGTCACTTGTCAGTTCAGTGACAAACGTTTGCTGAGATGACGAGCAATTTGAACAGAACTGAAAGAATTGCATTTATTTATTCTTCTCCCATGAGAGATCTGATGACCAAGAAATTGAGCAGTTATATATTAGTGTCGTCACAGAAAGGGAGTGGAAAGAGAGAGAAAGAGAGGGAGAGAGAAGAGATAGAGTAGCTATTGCTCCTGATTGCGCTTCGCCGTGTGATGTTCGTCTTTATAAATGGCTGGCCAACATGATGATTGCGTTCGCCCCAATCCGAAGTTCAATAAATACGAGACTTCAAAAATCAAAAATGAAATCACGAGGTCGGTTATATTTAGAGAGATTTAATAAGCTTTATCTATCACACATTTACTGGCAATGCAGAACAAGAGTAAGCTAACTGATATTGGATTCCTACTATAAAAAGCGAAGGAAACAAGATAAAAGAAGTACTAATCATGTGTGTGTATATATGTGTATATATATATATATATAAAATTAAACAAAAGGCACATCTCCTGTTTAATAATTTTATTTTTTATCTTTTCTAATTGTCTGGCCAACTAATATTTGGGTGGAATTGGTGAATAAGTCCACCAAAGTTCAGTTCCCGAGTACTTTCGGCACTTCGAAGTGCCATCATCAGGTCTGATGTTTTCCAGTTTTGTTTTTTTTAATTATATTAATGTGGAGGCTGGAAGGAGAAGAATTGGCGAGAAAGGTGTTATAGGCATTTTAGTATGTGTGTACTGCATTGGAAATGAATTTTGTTTAAGGATGGTTTGTATTGTTTTTTGTATAAAGATTCTAGTATTTGGAGTTTTTGTTTATTTTTTTCTTTGTGCAGAATGTGTGTATTTTCCGTTAAAATATTTCGGTAATTAGAGTGGGGGCATGAATGTAATTTTAGGTGTTGTGAAATAGAGCTATTGTCTGTTAAATGGAGGGTTAGACGCCTTGATAATGTGGTTGAGGTGAATCCAATGTATGTATCATTTTCCGGGAGACTGCAATCTCCTAGGGGACATTTGAAAGTACTCGGGAACTGAACTTTGGTTGACTTATTCACCAATTCCAACCAAACATTAAAATGTTGGCCAGACAATTAGAAAAGATCAAAAATAAAATTATTAAACAGGAGATGTACCTTTTGTTTAATTCTACATGTATAAATGAAAGAA